>OX459041.1:22049120-22641620 GCA_949775005.1 Orthosia gothica
GCCTTACAAAAAAACGAGCTCAAAATTAAGCCTGAAAATATTTTAATGAATGTCGTCCAGCTTAGTCTAGAGTCGTCGCTGTCGTCTAGACATTGGAATTAATATGTAAACTTTAAATTGGAATTTAATAAATAAGTTATTCGGACAGATAAATATTACCACCTGTTGATAAGCCATCTATCATCCAGTTTAGGTACCCCTATGAGAAAATATACGAAGTTACGGCTTCTAAAACAGGACGTTAAATCGTGTGAGACATGCTTTTAGCTAGGTGTGCCAGCAACCTTTATAACAGAACACGTATCGTGCCGTGCCATTCTGAACTATACAATTTCTTCTCTTTGTTTCAGATGAGGACGCGGTGAGCTGTGAGAATGAGTCGGAACTCGAGCGTGGCCGCCGACAATGGAGAACTCAGGATATTACTTGTCGTGACAGTTATCATCGGTTTACTTCTTATGTTCTCCCTGCTTATGTGCTACGCGTGTGTCCTCAAACGACTGTGCTGCGGCACTCCAAGAGAACGAGCGAAGAATGTGGGCTGTGCGCGGAGAACAGAAAGCTACCCGATGGGTGACGTCACTCTACTCTCGCAGCCGACGGAGAGCGAGCGAGTCTAGCAATCAAAATAATGTGACCGCCGACCAACATTTATACCACAATAATTCAATCAGAATGTGGGTCATATAAAATACTTTTTCACGATTACCATTAGCCATGTTGAGTAATTGCCCTCGAATAATACCATAATAACCCCGAAAATGAGGGTAATTTCTTTATTTGCGAACGTTATTCTATGTTCTGGCACAAAACTAGTCAATGATGTAAGGTATAGATCAATCCACAACTAATTTATACAGCATTTCATGAAACACTGATTTAGGTATCTACTCTGTTGCCTGGTTTTATCAGATGACCCTCAAATTTTATATTGTTTAGAAATCTGTCACGCACAGGACCGGTCAGTGTGGCGACGCTTGGGCAGGCCTATGTCCAGCAGTGGACGTCTTTCGGCTGATACGATGATGATGATTCGCAAGTAGATTTATTAGGGTTCCGTACCCGAAGGGTCCAAACAGAACCCTATAGCTGTCACTCACGTGTCCGTCTGTGTTTCCATCGTCACAAAATTTTGTTCCGAAGAATTTTTTAACTTCCTTTTGACCGCTTTAGCTTGAAATTTGTCGAAAATGTTTATTATTACGTATATTGGACTAACAAATACCAATATATTCTAAATTTGGTACGGAACAGCACTTTGAATAGTGCGAAGTCTGACACGCACTTGCCCGGTTTATTTTATAATAGAGACCGGTAACGAACGGCAAAATTGGCCCGACTCGAATAATTTTTTTATTATATACCGTAGCCTATGTTCTATAGTTTATACTTACAAGGTGTAAATATCGCAATTCCTGAAAAGGAACCAACCATGAACATTATAAAAAAAAAAAATTTTGAGCATTGGTTCACATAGCTAAAGTTGTTGATAATGATTTGTACAATGACCCTTTTCAGGAATAACCTTGTTCAGTTACATCCTGTATGTAATCCGTTACTATCTATACTTATCAATCGGGCTATGCTAATATGTTGATGGCAAAACATCTGAAATACATACCTACCCATCTATGAGTATTTAATTTATTGTCTCATTTAATTTAAGTAAATACCTACTGTAAAAGGGTTATCTACCCATAAATTAATAGTCTATTTTAGTTTACGCAGCTCGTACAACTTAAGTCGTCGGTGTAAACATGATGTAAACTAATTTCTAGCGTTGTATCAACTTCTGAACATATAAGTACTCTATCTAGTTCCCTGTCTATTGTCTTGTAAACTTAAGTTATGTATGTATATTAGAGTAGACATTTACCGACTTTTGATATAATGTATGGTGTTGAAAAGTGGAAGAATAACAAATAAACTATTACCCACTCACTGTAGCAGCGTATTTTATTTTAGTTATTTTTGGAGTATTTTGATATTTATAGTTTGCACTGCTCGTGGTAAGGTTGATGGGATCATTAATCAACGCTTTATCAGACGAGGTAAGTTTATAACTAAACACTCAGCAAACCCATTATACGAAACCCATGTGTAGGTGGCGATCCTGAGAAAATATAAAAGGTAAAATGCTGAGAGAATCAGTTTAAAACTTCATCAGTAAGTTCCAACTAAAATAGTTGGCATCTAATTTATTATTTGAAGAAGCTAACTTCATAATAAATGTATGAAATTGCAAATTTCGTTCCTGAAACTTTGCCATTACTAATTTATATTTGACCAATAACTTGGGGAACTCTACACTTTGCTGGCACAAGTTTGCATTGACAAATTCAACGAAAACGAAATGGAAGGCGGATGTGTCAGTGGCAATTCCAGGAGAGGGAATCCAAAACAGATCAGGTAGATACATGGCTACCGGGAGGGGGATGCAAAGGGGTGCACTTGCACCTTTTAGTACATATCTACAAATACATAAAAAATATCGCAAAACCATAAAAACAAGAGGTACCAAAGACACCAACCATCGAAAGAAAAGTTATATTTGCACTTGTGTTTTGCTTTGGAAGTCGGTTATTTTATGAAGTCGAAGTACTTACATTTTATGCCTATGGGAAGTGCCCCCTATTTTTTCAACACCACTGTTTAGTGGTACATGGAATGCACCTTTCTTCCAACTTCATTATTGTGTAAGTAATAGTCTCCAACTTAAATAGTCATGAACCATCCGAATTAACGGACTTATGAACGGGACAAAATCGTCGGGTTATTTTTATGGCATTCAGCATGTTTGTGCTAAGAGGATTGTCATCATTTATAAAAATAAAAGAAACTTTAGTATAATGTCTTTATTGCTACAAATACAGGTTGTAACAGAAAGGTGCGATCATATTTCAAAAAAACTGCTGAACTAGTTTCTTCAAGAAAGTCATAGGCAATTTGCAGCAGCAGTGAGCAGTGGTGGCGCAGTGGTAACGGCCGCGACTTACAAGTTGTTCGTGGGTTCGACCCAGGCAGGCGCTTTACTTGGTGTAAATTATTTCATCACCACTGCTCTTAAAAAGGTGAAGGAAACTAAAGCCTAGAACTAAAAATTCGACGACATGTGACATGCACCAACCCGCACGGAGCCCGCGTGGTGGATTAAAGCCCATACTCCCTCATATAGAGGGGCCCTGCTCGCACAACAGACCAAATGTTAGTCTTAGTGCTGAAAAGGGGGGACCCCCTTTGATCGCACCTTTTCATTACATCCTGTATATTGCAAAGAATAATGCGAGATGGAGCGTCTTATATTGTACGTTACAAATTATCTTATGCAACAATAATAGTCTTAATCCAATCAAGGTATTCGTAGATATTGGTATAAACTGACGGCACATCTTTTTTACCACATGGACTTGGTCCAAAGCTAACAATGCCAATAAGTTCTGCTAATCCCTCTTTATGTTCATACACCAAAGGACTACCGCCGTCTCCTTTGCAAGCGTCCTTGCCTTCTAACCCGCCCGCACAGAGATGACCTGGTCCCAAAACGAGGTTGCGTCCTAGCCCAGAATTGTTGTAGATTGATTTGCATTTCTGTAAAATATTAAAGTTTCTTATTAGTTTTGCACGTCTAGACGAATCCAACATAAGATCAATTGTGTCGGATAATTCTACGACAAATTTAATAAAGTAACTAGGATTGATCATGTCAATCGGGTGCGTGCGTGATGACCGCTGGGCTAAAGTATCAAACACAATGGGTGTCAGATGATGGATGGCGTCGCCGGGGCTGGCCCATGCGGTGACCTTTACGCGCACCGCAAAAGTAGGTTCGAAGAAGCGCATGAAAAAAGGGTCTGGGAATATATGGGGGAAGCTTTTGCTCGGTATTAGGCAAGTCTAGACATAAAAATGAGATTTGCGAGTCCCAAAAGTAACACCGACCTATTTGTTTACGATTACAGAACACCCTTGAATTAAAACATACTTACTTCCTGGTTGACAAATGGCACTTCATAAAGCTTTTTG
This sequence comes from Orthosia gothica, assembly GCA_949775005.1. NCBI lineage: Eukaryota > Metazoa > Arthropoda > Insecta > Lepidoptera > Noctuidae > Orthosia > Orthosia gothica. The sequence continues at coordinate 22,053,144 of OX459041.1, forward strand.
ATGTTATCTTGAAACCAGCTAACAACATACAATGAATGGTCTGCACTTAGAGTGGTCTCCGGGTTTGTGGTTGGCAGGCAGATAGGGCGTATAAAATCTAGAATGCAAAAAAATAATGACTATAAACAGTATTGGCTTTGTTTTTTTTAGTACTGAAGTTTTGGATTCCCTTGGAATATATCAGCTTGCAAGTAGCCAATTCGTTTTCAGAGAAAATCAAATACACACAAATAGACAGCTTTTCTTTTGTTTACCTGGCTGCAACAAAACCCAAAAGGACGATACAGAACAATGAGAATAGGGGTTATCTAATAAACTCGCAACAAACCTGTGTATGGAGATGCCTTCTTCAATCTGATCAAGCCAATATCGTGTATTTTCTTTCTACTGTCATATTCCGGATGAGGTATGGTCGTCTCAATCTCTATGCTGATGGCTCCATCAGTGCAGTCCATACCACCTGCCGCCCCCGGAACGCAATCTGGACCTTCATGGTTATTGTCATAATCTCCAAGGATAACATTAGTCCTGTGAAATTAGTTTTGAGTATTAACCCTACATTGTGTTGTGTTGACCGAATATTTCATTTAAGTTGCCCTAGTTTGAGAGGTGTGTGAGAGGAGGACATCATGACAAACATGGCAGACGTCGAGCTTGTTGTGACAGCGATTACTTTCGGGTTAAAAGCCTCATTTTTCGTTTTTCGTTACAATTTAGCTTAGTATACATAAATGTCACGATTCGTAAATTTGACCACCACTATTAACTCCGTCGGCAATCTCCGTCGCCTCCACTCGCAAGCTCGCGCGTACTACTGAACTGAAAAAGCGTGTGGATACATCACAAACACGTTCGTCGAACAATCAAAGGGTGATTTGTACACACAAACCGACACCGATGCCGAACACGGGCGAACACAAACAAAAACAGCCAAACACAATCAAACACCCATCCACACGTTCGTGTTCGTGTTCGTTGTTTGCTGTTCACCATTGTTCGGCAAGCGTGTGGCATGAAGTTCGGTGAGATGAGTGTGTGAAGTTTTTATGTAATCTATGTGTACCGTATGGTGACGGACGTAAAGAATTTCACCATCCCATATCTTCCCGTGGGTGACGTAAGAGGCGACTAAGGGAAAACCAGAGAATGGGCAGCAGCGTTCTCTGTGCACTTTAAGAACAAACTGCGATCGCCAACCCGCCTGCCAAGCGTGGCGATTACGGCAAACCCCCCCAAACCATGAATAGCACAGTTAAAAAACGGCCCCGAGTGCCCGGCAGCCCGTCTACCCTCGACTACGGTAGCGGTCGAGGCGATGGCGTGGCAAGGGGTGCAAAGAATCCCCGGAGTGGACCCGGCTACCCCAATAAACACCGACGACTGGACCTGGCAACGTTCAACACGCGAACACTCCGGACCGACGAGAAGATAGCCGAACTCGAGGAAGAATTGAGCAGGTTACGATGGAGTATTATAGGGTTATCTGAAGTCCGAAGAGAGGGGGAGGACACGATAATCCTCAAATCTGGTAACCTCCTCTATTTCCGAGAGGGTGACGCGCAGTCCCAGGGTGGTGTCGGGTTTATCGTCCACAGGTCCCTTGTGAACAACGTGGTGAAGATCGAGAGTGTGTCGACCAGGGTGGCGTACCTTATACTCAGAATATCCTCAAGATATTCGCTGAAGGTCATACAGGTTTACGCCCCAACCTCAGCACACCCCGACGACGAGGTAGAGACCATGTATGAGGATATCTCTAAAGCCATGCATTGTTTTAAAAACTCACTTCACCGTTGACATGGGGGACTTCAACGCAAAACTGGGCAAACGAGACGAGGATGAGCTACAAGTGGGGCAATTTGGAGTTGGACGTCAGAACCACCGGGGTCACCTACTGGCCAGTTTTATGGAGAAGGAAGGCCTCTATTTGATGAACTCCTTCTTCAGAAAGCGTGTTCTGCACAGGAAGTGGACATTGCAAAACCCCTATGGTGGAACTAAAAACGAGATCGACTTCATCATGTCAACCAAGAAGCAAATGTTCAATGATGTCTCTGTGATCAATTCGGTGAAAACCGGGCGCGATCACCGTATGGTAAGAGGCAATTTGAACATTCATATCAAGCTTGAAAGGTTTCGACTGATGAAGTCCACGCTCCGTCCAGCACAGATCCAGATCCAAAACCCCGAAACCTTTCAGCTCGAACTCCAGAATCGTTTCTAGTGCCTAGGGAGCTACGTGGACGAATACAGCGATGGGTTCGTGGAAGCTGTTCATAAGGTCGGGTCTAAGATTTTCAAGACCCGCCGTACATATAGAAATAAAAAGCTCTCTGATCCTACTCTCAAGCTAATGAAGGAGAGGCGTGAGATGATCCTGCAGTCTTCAGACGATGCGGTGAAATACCGGCAGCTAAATAGACGGATCTCAAAGTCCTTGAAAACCGACCTCCGGCGCTTTAATACCGAAAGCATTAAAGATGCTATCGAGCGGAATAAGGGCTCCAAGGTCTTTGCAAGAGATCTGTCTATTGGGCAGAGCCAGCTCACAAAACTGAAGACCGATGATGGCAGGATTGTATCCGCCAAACCGGAGCTTCTGAGGGAGATCGAGAGTTTCTATGGGCAGTTGTACACGTCAACCAGTAAACCCGTTGCGAATCTAGCAAACGACCCAAGAGCTAGATTGACCCGACACTATACCGAAGATATCCCGGACGTCAGACTGTACGAGATTAGGATGGCTCTGAAACAGCTTAAAAACAACAAAGCGCCGGGTGACGACGGAATCACGGCTGAATTCCTGAAGGCGGGTGGAAAACCGGTCCTTAAGGCCCTTCAGAAACTGTTTGATTCCGTCATACTCGAGGGCAAAACGCCACAGGCATGGTGCAGGGGTGTGGTGGTCCTCTTCTTCAAAAAGGGTGACAATGCCCGGCTGAAGAATTATAGGCCCATCTCACTTCTTAACCATGTCTACAAGTTGTTTTCAAGAGTCATCACGAATCGTCTCGCGCGCAGGTTTGACGATTTCCAGCCTCCCGAACAAGCCGGATTCCGAAAAGGCTTTAGCACCGTGGACTACATACATACGCTGCGGCAGGTTATACAGAAGACCGAAGAGTATAACCTGCCTCTCTGCTTAGCGTTTGTGGACTACGAGAAAGCCTTCGATTCGATCGAGACTTGGGCTGTACTGCAGTCTCTCCAACGGTGCCAGATTGACTACCGGTACATTGAGGTTTGGGGGTAAGTGGAACAGGGTGTAAAGTTCCACAATCCTCCATAGAAAAGGGAGGATCCTCCGACCAGACGGGTGTTGTGTCTGGTCCGGGCAACTGCCCGACGGTTGTTGTCGGACTGTTGTATGTGTTCTAATCGCGCCAAAAACTTTGCTTGCGCGATGCAGGATTTGTGTGACGTCATGTCATTAGTTCGTAAGTGGCGGCGTCTGTGCCGCTACATCACTCCCCTCCGGAGACTGGAGGTCGATAGCAGGTTAGGTTGAGTCGTCCGTACATTTTGTGATGTGTGCCGGGCCAGTGGAAGGTTGGTTCCAGTGAGTCGAAACCGGAAGTCGCAGTGTTCGCGGTGAGTCGAAACTGTCTGCGGTTGTGCCCCAGTGAGTCGAGGTGATGATATCCCAGTGAGTCGGGATAGAGTTGCTGGCTCCAATGGGTCGGAGCGGTGATGATGTCCCAGTGAGTCGGGAGAGTGCTGGTGGCTCCAGTGGGTCGGAGCGATGATGATAGAAGCTGAGGGTGCTGACCAGGAATGCGCGTCCGCTGCATGCTGATGGTTAGGATACCCCCGTAGATGCCATGGGTACTGGCTGGCTGTGTGACTCGCTGCTCGAAAGCTTGAGGAAGTGATGATGACGTGACGATGAAGAAGCTCTGCACGAAGGCTGCGCTGATGTTCATATTCGAGGGTCACCAGTTTGGGGGTAAGTGGAACAGGGTGTAAAGTCCCACAAACCTCCATAGAAAAGGGAGGATCCTCCGACCAGACGGGTGTTGTGTCTGGTCCGGGCAACTGCCCGACGGTTGTTGTCGGACTGTTGTATGTGTTCTAATCGCGCCGAAAACTTTGCTTGCGCGATGCAGGATTTGTGTGACGTCATGTCATTAGTTCGTAAGTGGCGGCGTCTGTGCCGCTACAGAGGTGTTGAAGTGTTTGTACAGAAACGCCACCATGTCAGTCCGTCTTCAGGATCAGACCTCGAAACCAATATTTCTCCAGCGTGGCGTGAGACAGGGAGACGTCATTTCTCCGAAACTGTTCACTGCTGCGCTGGAGGATTTATTCAAGGTTCTGGACTGGAGGGGCCTACAAATCAACGTTAATAGCGAGTACATCACTCACCTTCGGTTTGCCGACGACATAGTGGTCATGGCTTAGACCATGGAGAGCCTCAATACAATGCTCGATGACCTCAGTAGAGCTGCCGAAAGAGTGGGTCTGAAAATGAACATGGACAAAACCAAGGTGATGTTGAATGCCCATGTTACAGCCACTCCTATCAAGGTTGGAGACTCTACACTCGAAGTTGAGGACGACTATGTCTACCTAGGACAAACGATCCAGTTGGGTAGGGCCAACTTCGAGAGAGAGATCCACCGTCGAATCCGACTCGGCTGGGCAGCGTTCGGGAAGTTGCGCGGTGTCTTCTCGTCCAACTTACCACAGTTTCTCAAGACAAAAGTCTATGACCAGTGTGTGTTGCCAGTGATGACATATGGCTCTGAGACGTGGTCGCTTACAATGGGCCTCATCAGAAAGCTTACAGTCACTAAAAGGGCAATGGAAAGGGCTATGCTCGGCATTTCCTTGCGTGATCGAATCAGAAATCAGAAATGTAGAGATCCGTAAGAGAACCAATGTTACCGACATAGCTCGAAGAATTGACAAACTCAAGTGGCAGTGGGCAGGGCACATTGCTCGCAGAACGGATGGCCGATGGGGCAGAAAGGTTCTGGAGTGGAGACCGCGAACCGGAAGACGTTGCGTTGGAAGGCCTCCCACCAGGTGGACCGATGACCTCGTGAAGGTTGCGGTGATCCGCTGGTTGCGAGACGCACGGGACCGGTCAATGTGGCGACGCTTGGGGGAGGCCTATGTCCAGCAGTGGACGTCTTTCGGCTGATATGATGATGATTTTGATGATGTGTATTAACCGATTTTTGATGATTTAAATATTATTATTACAGCATTGCTGCAGTAGATGTCAAAGCCTACTGAAAACAGACTGTTTTTTTTTGTAATCTTATTTTTTGTATTTACCAACCAACTAACCGCTACTTAACTACTAAAACTAAACTGTGGAAGATAGTTAAAATCCGACGTTAAGCAGGACAGGACTCAGCCGGAGGATGGCTGAAAGTAAAAGCGTAAGGAAGTAAAAAGATAAGTAGGTTTATCTTACGGTTTTCCTATTTCCTGCACTTGTCCGGTGATGCAATGTGCACCGGTCAGGACATATCTGCCGCTGATTAAAGTTCCTGCACACAGCTGCTTCTTGATGCCTTTTTTAAGATCGTACTCTATAAGCGCTGCCCAGGGATACTGGTCGATTTCTGCCACGTTACTAACACCTGAAAGGTAAGACGTAATATTAAGATTTAGTTTTTGCCAGCAGCATCGAACATGTTACGAGAAAGCCTTCGATTCGATCGAGACTTGGGCTGTACTGCAGTCTCTCCAACGGTGCCAGATCGACTACCGGTACATTGAGGTGTTGAAGTGTTTGTGTTTGTCCGTCTTCAGGATCAGACCTCGAAACCAATCCTACTCCAGCGTAGCGTGAGACAGGGAGACGTCATTTCTCCGAAACTGTTCACTGCTGCGCTGGAGGATGTATTCAAGGTTCTGGACTGGAGGGGCCTACAAATCAACGTTAATAGCGAGTACATCACTCACCTTCGGTTTGACGACGACATAGTGGTCATGGCTGAGACCATGGAGAGCTTCAATACAATGCTCGATGACCTCAGTAGAGCTTCCGAAAGAGTGGGTCTGAAAATGAACATGGACAAAACCAAGGTGATGTTGAATGCCCATGTTACACTCACTCCTATCAAGGTTGGAGACTCTACACTCGAAGTTGTGGGCGACTATGACTACCTGGGACAAACGATCCAGTTGGGTAGGGCCAACTTCGAGAAAGAGATCAACCGTCGAATCCGAATCGGCTGGGCAGCGTTCGAGAAGTTGCGCAGTGTCTTCTCGTCCAACTTACCACAGTTTCTCAAGACAAAAGTCTATAACCAGTGAGTGTTGCTAGTGATGACATATGGCTCTGAGACGTGGTCGCTTACAATGGGCCTCGTCAGAAAGCTTACAGTCACTCAAAGGAGAATGGAGAGGGCTATGCTCGGTGTTTTCTTACGTGATCGAATCAGAAATGTAGAGGTAACCGACATATCCCGAAGAATTGCCAAACTTAAGTGGCAGGGGCAGGGCACATTGCTCGCAGAACGGATGGCCGATGGGGCAGAAAGGTTCTGGAGTGGCGACCGCGAACCGGAAGACGTTGCGTTGGAAGGCCTCCCACCAGGTGGACCGATGACCTGGTGAAGGTTGCGGGGCTCCGCTGGTTGCGAGACGAACGGGACCGGACAATGTGGCGAGGTTTGGGGGAGGCCTATGTCCAGCAGTGGACGTCTTTCGGCTGATATGATGATGATGATCGAACATGAAGAAAACTATCCCTCAGAAACATTCGTATGTTTTCATAGATCAGATATAAGGCCGCAGCAATCTTAAATTTAAATCATTACCCTATAATATTTCCTTTTCCCCTTAGCAATAAGACTCACAGATAAAATAATAGAAGAGAAGAATTGTGCAAAATAATAAATCATCATCTTCCTGCCCTTATCCCATGTTACTTAGGGTCGGCGCAACACGTTTTCTTCTTCCATACCACCCTGTCCCCCGTCACTCCATCACTGACGCCCTTTTCTTTCATATCACTCCTCACACAGTCCATCCATCTTTTCTTTGGCCGTCCCCTCCCTCTCCATCCATTCACATCTATATTCATAACTCTTTTAGTAACATGCGTTTCATCCTTCCTCATCACATGACCATACCAGGACAAACGGTTTCCTTTTAACTTTTCTGTTACTGGCGCCACTTTCAAACTACCTCTAATATACTCATTTCTCACTTTATCCATTCTCGTCACTCCGCACATCCATCTCAACATTCTCATTTCTGCTACATACAATCTCTTTTCATCCATCTTTTTCACAGCCCAACATTCTGATCCATACAGTACGACAGGTCTAATCACGGACTTGTAAATTTTCCCCTTTAACTTGAGGGGCATCCGTGGGTCACAAGTTGTTCCAGTGACCTGTCGCCATTTCATCCATCCCGAGTTGATCCTGTGCGTTACGTCTCGGTCTACCTCGCCGCAAAATAATAAATATGAAGAATAATTATTAAGAGACTAGCTTCTGCCAGCGGCTTCGCCAGCGTGAATGTCGAAAATGATCACAAGGGAACAAATGCCCGGGATAAAAAGTATCCTATGTGCTATTCCAGACTTTAATCTATCTCTGTGCATAATGTCATCCAGATCCGTCCAGCTGTTTAAGCGTGAAGAAGTAACAAACATACAAACACACACACTCACAAACTTTCGCCTTCATAATATTATAAGTGTGATGAATTACATGGTACTTCAACATAACTGACTTGGTGTACAATAGGTGCCCCTCTGCCTATCTCTTCGGGGAACACTGGCGTGATGTTATGTTTTGTATGAAGAACTAGACCAAAAGTAGTCGAATGGAAAGTTTCGGATCGCATGTACACATAAGTCACAAGATCCGTCCTCGTATCAATCTGCCTAGCCTTTCCTCAACTATGTTGGGGTCGGCTCCCAGTCTAACCAGCTGCAGCTGAGTACCAGTGTTTTACATGGAGCGACTGCCTATCTGACCTCCACAACCCAGTAACTGGGTAACACGATACCCCTTGGCAAGACTGGTGTCAGATTTCAGGCTTCTACACGTAACGACTGTCAAAGATCTTTAAATGACAGCCGGGACCAACGGCTTTACGTGCTTTCCATGGCACGGAGGAAACTCGGTATGTTGAAATGGTCACCCATTCACGGACCGACCTCGTCAAGCGTTGCTTAACCTAGAAGATCGACCAGTTCGGCTGTTATTATTTAGCCACGAGCTCCTCCTTGTATAATAGATATAATTATTTGTATACTAACCTCCTAAAATCGTGGTAAACGCATGGGTACAGCATTTGGAACCAAGCTCAAGAGGGAAAGCAGTCATCTGGGCTTGACAACTGCCTTTCGCTGGAGGAGAACTGGCATCTAAAAATGAAAATAAACTTAAGTAATTTCGTTCAAATACTTCTCGTGTCCGCCCAAGTAGATAGATATTGAAAATTTGAAATTTAAGAATTAATTTATGTAATTAAAATCAGCTCGCCTGTTGACAACACTCTGTTACACGACAAAAATAAAAGTGGTCCTTGTTTGCTTAAAGAACTCTAGATTAAAAAAATACATTCCTTTATTTTCGCAGTCGTGCTAAATACGCTGGTAGATACGACATTTGAAAGTCACTTAGAAGCTTGAACATTAAACTTAGGTATAATTTTCCCTAAGTTTATGAATGACATTGAGGTTATTTAGAATGATGATCTAACTAAGGTCATCCGCGAAATTATTATTCAGTAAATAATATTATTCATATTATAGTTATATTTAATGCGAAATATAACATTAAATGACGGAGCACAATGCTCCACACCACACGTAGGAGCGAGGTTTGCCAAAGAAATATGGCAAGTATGCACTATTTCCTCGCTGAAGAAACGTGCAAAAAATAATAGGAGCCCGTAGCTATCAATAAAATAGACACATAATTATAGTAATAGTTGTTGGATGTTCACACTGCTGGCGAGTACTCTCTCACCACAAGTTTGTCGCAGAGACAAGAGCTATCAAAGTTATACTCGCTCAGCGATGCTCGCTTGCTCGCTTGGCGAACTCACGCCGAGAGACCAACCAGCGGTCATTTCTACCTACCGTGCGGCCGCACCGAACGAGTGGTACAAGTTATCGCCCGTCGCAGAAGAACACTCGCTTATAGCAGAGCGAAACAACTATCGGAACTACACACTCGCTACTGGCCAACTCGTATTTAGTTTCTAGCTTTACTTGCTACTCGCTGATCGTCGGCAGCGGTGGGACAAGTGCCATCAAATGACCGGGTTAAAAATTCTACAATTCATTCCATCACAAAAACAGTTGATGTCACTCTGAAAGCCTTTTATTTTATATATGTTTTGTCTATTGGCTCGCACTTGACCACTTTCTCACCTGATAGTAAACGAAGATATAGTCGACGGTAAAGCACGCTTGCCTAGAAATAACCTATTCACTCTTGACTTAAAGACCCCTAAATTGTAGCTATCGGGAAACACAGACACCGGCAGGGAATCCCACTCCTTAGCTGTACGCATAATAAAAGTGTTCCCAAAACGTTTTGTGCGTATGGGTGGGATGTCCACCATAAGCTGCCATTGTCTTACCACCTACATCTAGCGGCATTGTGTAAGTGGGAGTGCTACGATGACTTAAAGACGAAAGTTATGAAGAGTCACACGTAGGTACATAGTGCCTAATTGTTTAATATATGCGCAAAAATAAGTCTAATCAAATTTTATTTTTATTATATAAGTAACTTTTATCATTAGAACGCTAAGGCAACAGTTATAATTGGAGTTGGATCAATATGTATTAAATAATTATCAAAACTATTTTGGGTTGTTTCATTTCTGCATAAATGTGTCCATTTAGATAACGATAAATGATAGATAACTTTTGATGTACTTGAGTTGTGAATTTGATAATTGCACACGTTCATGTACTTAGGAGGTACTAAGTTTGTACATTTGATTTTCCATCAGCTCTAACGATTTTCATATGAATTCAGCGATGACATGAATCATCAAATTGGCGGGACAATATTTTAATAACATAACTTTAATTTGGCTATTACAGTTTTATTGAAAGTTGAGTATATAGCTGTACATATATAGTACTAAGTCTTCGGGTGTGAATTAACTGCCTCTGAGTAGCGCTGCCAGAATGTCCCGCCACTTTGACGTCAAAGTGGCGGGACCAGAGTTGTCATGAGATACTTCCTTTACCTTTAGAAGTACAAATGTCTTGTTTAGGGTACAAATAGTACATATGTAGTACAAACACTTTAATGTGATAAATTTTAAATTGGGGACTTGGTCCCGCCATCTTTACGCTCACAATAGAATTGGGCTGGGCACATCTGCTGCATGTCAGTTTTGTCAGAGTTGGCGGGATGAGCCAAACTCCTTCGGTAATTCGGTCGACTGTTCTCTAATAACCCTAGATAGAAAGAAGCGGAAGGGAGAATAGGAAAGCCTTTGCCCTGAACTGGAAAAATCTATGTTGATAAAATATGAATTTAAATAAAAAATCCTCCCGACCGAATTACGATTTCTTCTATCTTTCTACGATCCATGAATTCTAAAGGCTTCCTTTAGAATTCATGTCCACTCGCCTAATTGTTGACGAGGTGTATATTAATAAAATTAGTAACGCTGATGATATGGAGTTGCTGAGCCCATTGATCGGTGCTCTGAGGCGACTGATCGCTATATGCGTATCTTACGCGGTGAGTCATAGGCTTAAATATAATGTCACAAAGAGAGAACTAATGGTTTCCAAAGCTGGCAGTGTGACTTATTCTAGTATTCCAAATGTCGCACTGTATGGAGAACCCCTGCGAAGGGTAGACAAGTTTAAATACCTAGCCCACTGGGTCACCGAATATCTTAAAGATATGTCTGACGTTGAGAGGGAACGTAGGTCGCTGGCTGTTCTTTGTAACATGCCCGCAGGTTTGCACGTTGTACGAATCCCGTAAAAGTAACGCTTTTCAAAGCTTTCTGTCAGTCCTTCTACACATGCAGTCTGTGGGTCAGTTTCACTCAGCGAGCATACAGCGACCCACTAATATGTACTTTAATTTACCTAATCACAACTCACTGCCCCAAGATGCAGGTTCTACCTAGTTTGAGGATCACCGTCCATACAGTTTGTTAAAAAATAGTTACAGATAAAATAATTAATTTTATAGTTTTAAGATATACTATGAACATCATCATCTGCCTAGCCTTTTTCCCAATTTTTGTTGGGGTCGGCTTCCAGTCTTACCGGATTCAGCTGAGTACCAGTGTTTTACACGGAGCGACTGCCTATCTGACCTCCACAACCCAGTAACTGGGTAACCCTGTACCCCTTGGCAAGACTGGTGTCAGATCTCAAGGCTCTGACTACTCGTAACGACTGTCAAAGATCTTCAAATGACAGCCGGGACCAACGGCTTAACGTGCTTTCCGAGGCACGGAGGAAACTCGGTATGTTGAAAATGGTCACCCATCCACGGACCGACCTCGGCAAGCGTTGCTTAACCTTGAAGATCGACCCGTGCGGCTGTTATTATTTAGCCACGAGCTATACTATGAACATTGAACAAAAAAACTTAAGCCCGAATACTGAAAAATCACGCTTAAAAAAGTACGAAACATGAAAATATTCCCGTAAATGTACCGTGGTCGTATGCTACTTTGCAGAACATATTGTTTTGTTACGGTAGGTGGCATACGACCACGGTAAATTTACGGGAATATTTTCTTGTTTCATACTTTTTAGAGCGTCATTTTTCAGTAGTCGGGTTTCTGAACTTATTTTTAATATAAAGTATTTTGGGTATTTTCCTGAGCCTGAGGGTACAAATAAACATAAATGCATACATGCATACTTATATAACGATCAACAAACACTTGGTGACGCCGCCGCCGCACCGTAGTCGGGTAAAAATTTATTTTCATAGCTTTGACGGGTTATGACGTGCAAACGGTAAGCTTGACAAAAATATGATGTAGCAAACCCTGCCTTCATTTTAAAATATCTGTTCAATGATACCAAACATGATGGGGTGGGACGTGTTTTTTTTTGTTCTTGACGTCGTGTCCTCTATAGGGCGCCATATTCAATTTATTATGACTTCGCATAGCCAATCAGCGTACAAACAAGATGCTTCCAACAACACCTCATTTGTCAAATTATGATAAGCAATTTAGAAGTTATGAACAGATGAACATAGATGTCCACCCACATATAGGTCAAAAACATAACCCTCCGTTTTGCTGCGCCGTAGTCGAGTAATAAATAAATAAACTTTAATCTCATCATATAGAAAACCCAGTAACACGTTTTGCCCGAGCCGATAACCAAAGCCCCCTTGTCGCCAAATAACAATCACAACAAAAAAGTACTTAATAATTCGTATTCCTATCGTAGTGACTTAAATTAATTAAAAACAAAAGCAAACTTACGTCCAAACACGACTCCAGCGCAGATAGCAACCGCAACCAGTATTATATTCATTTTAGTGCGTATTATTATAAGTTTCACTTTGCACTGAATGGTTGAAATCGGTACGTAGCAAGATCAACTTGATCCGCAGCTCGGATACCGACTGACAACGACGACTGAGTCTTCAAGCTACATTTATTCACGTATTATAAGGAAAATATTGTTGTTTATAAACCGGTATAATCCTTGCCGCTAATTATTGCAGTAGGTATTCATCCAATTGTCAAGTCTATGCAGTAAGCAAAAGACACAAATTAAATTCCTAATAAAAAGGTAATATTTGATCTTGAAGTGAACCGAATAAATTTTTCGTCTACTCTTAGGGGAAAAGCAAAAGCACATTGAAACGAAGTTTTGTGGTGCCGTGTAATGGGATGATTGGGATGTGAATAAATGTGTAGGTATTTACGTTTGTCAGACGTCAAGTGCTATTAGTCGAAATTTAAGGACATCAGCAATCAAATATGGGCCTTGCACCGCTTTAGTGCCGTAAAACGGTGACTTTCTAAAGCGTACTCCATAGTAACGGCTAGGTTAGGCGCAGGCCACATAGAAATGGCGTCGGGCATTTTGAAATTAGAATGGAATAGGAAGCCGCCCGAGCCATGTCCGCGCCCGACGCCATTTCTGTGTGGCCTGCGCCTTAAAAGGTTTGAAAAAAAAAAAAAACTTGATTCATGTACATTATTTTTAAGACATGTTTTTTTAGTGTACTACTAATAGTTTTGCTTTAAAAAAATAATTAACAACACGATATTATTTCGCTACCTTTGGATACTCCTCCAAACCGACTTGGATGTTTGAAAATATGTTTACTTCATAATTGAAATAGTATATGTAAATCAAAGAATAGTTTGCAAACAAAACTGTCCAAAAGGAGGTTCAATATTGATATCCTGGTTCCGAGCGGGTACTCGGCCAGTACTGCGTTAACATTGTCGAATATATACGCGTTAAGTGACACTTTACATGGTCGCTTACAATAGACCTTATCAGAAGGCTTAAAGTCACTCAAAGGCCAATGGAGAGGGCTATGCGTGATCGAATCAGAAATAAAAATATCCGCATGAGAACCAGGGTTACCGACAAAGCCCGAAAAATTGCCAAACTTAAGTTTCAGTGGGCAGAGCACATTGCTCGCAGAACCTTGGTCAATACGGTCGATGGGTCCGAAAAGTTCTGGAGTGGCGACACTATAGCGCAAGACAGAGCGTTGGATTAAAAAAAAAACCTCCCATTCAAATTTTGGTCACGTGACGACAACTTCGTATGGAAAATCATTATTTTTTCGGGCATTGCTTAAGATTTCCTTTGAGAAAGTTGTTCTTATGCATGGCCAGAAACTTTAAAATATGATCGCAACTTTCTGTTACATCCTGTATTTGTATTTTTTGTTTTATGTATAGATTTTTATTATTATGGGTACGGTAATTATATGTGTTATCATTTACATGGTATTTCTTCGTACATACACACAAAAATCTTTCAAATAATACGCCAGAGCTGTTTTTCCACCTTGATAAACTATAAAAAAAATATGAATCTGTTTATAATAAAATAAAGCAAAGTAGCTAAGCCAAACAAGTTTAGTTTTATTAACTTCGCAAACAAAACTAAACAAGTTATTAAGTATACAGTTTTTTTTTTGCTAATTCATTTGATGTCTGTGTTTTTCTTTTTAATGATAATAATAAATAATAAGAACCACACCGCTGTAGAATCTTTTGTACAGTCAAGCAAGCAAGTATTTATTATTTATCTATACCAATATTATAAAGAGGAAAGATTTTTTTGTTTGTTTGTTTTTTTGTTTGTACCAAATAAGCTCCGAAACTACGAGACCGATTTAAAAAATCTTTCACCAATAGAAAGCTACATTATTCCTGAGTGACATAGGGTATTTTTTAATCCCGAAAACGGGTCCTGTAGGGTGGTCCACGGGAGCGAAGCCGCGGGGAACAGCTAGTTACATACATTCAGGCAAAATTACAGTAACCTAAATTCGATAGTTTAGAAATAATGACAAATAATGGTTCAGTCCAATTAATACAATTCAATCAACGCAATACAATGCGTCAGTTGACGTCGTGGTGGGGCTTGCACCCATAAACTCTAGAACTTTGCCGGTAGAGCTAACTTTGCCGAAATAGGTCTTAGGTGATGAGCTAGACTAAAACTCTGAGGACCTCTAGCTTGCCATTGTTGATCTACAGAGGAGAACACTGACGAGGAATAGGTGTAGTGAACTTGCAGTGAGTCAATTTCAATTCACTTCATGCTCACTTCACCTAAGTTTTTACCGTGACATGTTTATTAAATTGACCGGCTGAACTCCCTTTTCTCTCCTGTCCTTAATGGCTGGAGGCTTGAGTTATGATTCATAAGAGCAATCGTGCTAGGCAGGGCCTGATTTAGAGTTCTGACCGTCCCAGGTTAAATTTCAATATACGCCCCCTGTGACTGTTCTTGCCGATTCCAATAGTGTAACAAGTGATCGTCAGTGAGACTGTGTAACTAAGTGTAAGAGGCTCTCCGGTAAGAGAGAAAGAGTGAGGAAGGTTAGCAGAGGTGAATACAAAGATTTGGCGCACCGGGTCATGAAGTTATACAGTGCTATAACCATGAACATTTTACAAAAAAGAAATATAACAAAAAAAATACCGACATCTAAAGCAAAACACTACTGTACCTACATTCAATGCTCGAGCCGAGCACGCGAAAATTTATCAAAAATTAAACAAAAAGAGACATAGCGTTACTGTCTATTCCAGTAGAAGATAGGTGAGAGCTTATGATTTGAAAAAATATATATATATAAATTTCTACAAAGAAAACATCGACTTGAATCAAAGAATTCATACAGTTACTACGTGCTACGAGCTACGCGGATCTAATTGGGCTTCGCCTGCTACGCGTAGCGTAGCGCGTAGCAAAGTCCGCGGATAGGGTCTACGGCTACGCAGCGTAGCCACCCCTATTCTGCGTATAAATTAATATTGTAAGTACATTATGTTTAAGAATATATTATGTGTGCGTCCAAGGAAAAGTGTGGGGTGTCCAGTAGTGGGATAGACTAGATTCAGTATCTAGAATAGTCAACAGATAATAAGGATTAAAAAAATATTCAAAAGGCAGGCAGGCAGGCTGTTCTGAGGCAGATATAACAACTTTAATGGGATTACATGTTTAAGCCGTTTGGCATTGAAATTTTAGGCCCATGGAGTCAGAGTGCTCAAAGAGTATTTCTAGACATGGGTCAACTTCACGTGAACAGAGGACTGGACGTTTCTTTGGCCCAAGAATCAGCATTGCCATTCAACTTGGCAATGGTTCCAGCATTCTGGGCACATTGCCCATTGATAGCGATATGGACGATGTTTTTGATAGCAATAATTACTTTCCTTCTTCCCTTTTTATACGCGCTTGTACATTATTGTAATTATAGTAAATTACTGCCGCGGTCTATATTAATGACTACTTTGCTGGTCGCGCTGATTATGGCCGACAGCGCAGCGTAGCGCAGCTCCAGGCCGACACAGTGCGGTCAGCGTGCAGCACTTGATGGACGAGCTGAGATAAAGGCCGAGACCGTAGGTCGAGGCCTTTACAGCGAGGACAGCAAGGGCTGCAATGATGGCCAAGCTGAAAGGCCTAGAGCGTAACTAGGCTAGCTCGAGGCAATCATAGCGTGACCAAAAAAAAAAAATAATTTTCGCTGAACCGCGCTTTTGTTACTTCTTTGTTTTTTTTTTTTGAGCAATGGTAGTTGAAACTATAAACCCTAATATGGAATACAATCTTTTAGTACTTATCTCTATAGATACAAACAGCTGTGTTTTAATTAAAATCTTTTTGGATTTGATTTTTAAAACGTTGAAACGTCAAAATAGCGGCCGGCAAAACATTGCCGGCCTGTTAGAGCGGCCAGCAAAACTTTGCCGGCCGCTCCTTGAAACAGAATTGCAAGGTTGACTTTGCTCAAACAAGGTTGTCAATGTCAAAATAATGAACACATTACAAGCATTTTTGAGTAAATTAATATTAATGTAGTTCAAAAATCTTTTGTCACCTACTTTAAATTTATTATTTGTTAAAAAACTAAAAAGTTATAAATAATTTCATTCTGTTTGGAAAAAGGCTGTTTTACCAATGTTCAATTCCCATATCATAATAAGACTAATTTCAAATCTTGAAACCTCGTACCATAATATTATGATTCGTCTCATGTTTTCAAACAAAAGCACTCTTTTTAGGGTTCCGTACCCAAAGGGTAAAAACGGGACCCTATTACTAAGACTCCGCGGTCCGTCTGTCTGTCTGTCTGTCTGTCTGTCAACAGGCTGTATCTCATGAACCGTGATAGCTAGACAGTTGAATTTTTTACAGATGATGTATTTCTGTTGTCGCTATAACAATAAATACTAAAAACCGAATAAAATAAATATTTAAGTGGGGCTCCCATACAACAAACGTGCTTTTTTGCCGTTTTTAGCGATAATGGTACGGAACCCTTCGTGCGCGAGACCGAATCGCACTTGGCCGGTTTTTTTGAAGTGAAAACTTCTTTAGCCGCGTTGAGTAATTTTTGGTAGGGGCAGAACTTTTGGGTTCGCTACACCGACATGCTAATGTGACGTGTTGCAGCAACGCACAGCGCGGCAGCGGCCTGTATAATTGTGTTCCATATACGAGTATCTACTAATACATTGTACCTATGTACTCAACTGTATAATATCATGTGTGTGTTGGACGCTTTTTGGATGGTTAAAATCTTGTGAGCTCGCGTCATTAACAAGCTGTAGTCAGTACCGTCTCTACCATAAGGGCACATGGGGCCCGTGCCCAGGGCCCCCATCGTCAGGGGGCCTCGAAGAACCGACAATTTATCTCACATTTATTCTCAAAACATTTTTGTCGGGCACAGTATATGTGAGCAACCGGGTCGAAAATAAAACTTACGAGTATGTCTTAAAATTCAAGTCAAGATTATGACGATTTTTTGTAACCAACTTAAAGCAAAATCATGTCAAACTTTGCCTTTTTTCCTTTAGAAGTATAAATATCCATAACATTTTAACGCTTGACGAGGTGGGTCCGTGGATGGGTGACCATTGCAACATATCGAGTTTCCTCCGTGATTCGGAAAGCACGTTAAGCCGTTGGTCCCGGCTGTCATTTGAAGATCTTTGTCAGTCGTTACGAGTAGTCAGAAGCTTGAGATCTGACAGCAGTCTAGCCAAGGGGTACGGTGTTACCCAGTTACTGGGTTGTGGAGGTCAGATAGGCAGTCGCTCCATGTAAAACACTGGTATTTAGCTGAATCCGGTTAGACTGGAAGCCGACCCCAATATAGTTGGGAAAAGGCTATGCAGATGATGATGATGGTGACTACATTTTGGTGACAAATCTACTATTTTGCGGGCAAAATATTATTCCCCTTGCCCTATTATTTAAGAAACACAAAACTAATAAAATTGGCGATAGCTTAAATGATACCCAATAAAAAATGAATTGCGAACAACAATGTTACAAGAACGACTTTGTCAATTATGTGCATAATAATTTACTCTGCTTTGAGGATATAATAGATGATTTTGCTCAATAGAAAGCCCGAAAGAAACCACATAATCGTAACCAAAAAACAAGCAGCATCCTAATATCATTAATAACATATTAGATATATTATATTTGATTACCCATAATAAATAGAAGATCATCATAGTAGAAAAATGTTAAATGTTATTCTATTTCACTTTTTTTACTTTCCAAAACGGCCCCAAATTCTTGTGAACCCAAGGGCCCCGGCATAGTTTAAGACGGCCTTGGCTGTAATAGCAGTAACTGAAGTTAAATTGACCACGCGATATTTTTAACTTGTGTATAACTACTGTGCATTGTTAAAATTTATTTTAGATTAGTGGACGCCTCGCGGTTTCACCCGCGCAGTTCCCGTTCCCGTGGGCATACAGGTATAAAAGGTAGCCTATGTCACCCGGGGATAGTGTAGCTTCCCAACAGTGAAAGAATTTTTGAAATCGGTCCAGTAGTTTTGGAGCCTATTCGGTACAAACAAACAAACAAAAAAATCTATCCTCTTTATAATATTAATAATATATTATTAGTAAAATAAATAATGATAATTATTATTTTAATTGTTTGGGTAATTGTAGAATCACTGTGTAGTACTAGAGTCAGTACATACATATTATGCTAATATTTTTATGTAGGAAAATGAATAACAAAAACAAAGCATTTATTTTCGAATATTCCAATATTGGTATCAATTCTTGTGTTCTAAAATTTGATAAGTATTATTTATGTTTCTAATATTTGACCTCTGCAAATATATCGTGCAATGAGTATTTCAATGTGACTGGGGAGTTGTTCTATAAAATTTTATACGAGTGATAATTTAGTTTCTTAATATTATTGTTTATTTGAAAGAAAATTATAAATTGTCAGAAATAAATACGTGTTTTGTTATTTTTTTCAAAATTATTCTTTATAAACTCATATATTTCAATTCCACCATTAGAACATTACAAAAAGTACTATTTTTTATTTATTGTACACAACAAAAATATATGTATAGGACAAACGTTTAACATTGTATTGTAATAAATGTTTCTAAATATAGATTTTCTTTATTTATTTAGCTCCGCGATCCTACGTAAAAAACAATTGAAGATTTCTTCAAACGGTGTTACAAGAAAAAGACGGATTTATTATTCGTTCGGCCCACTGATTTTCGGCCCAAATGCCAAAATCCTGGTTCGTCCCAAACAATATGCTTCCTTCGTCCCAAAATATAATTTTAATTATTTTATGCCTGCTTCGTCCTATTTTATATTCCTTCTACGGCCCATACCTTTTTTGTATTGAGCAGGTTATGTTAATTAAACAAGACTTCTTGAGATGTAAATAGATTTAATCTCCCACACATTGCACAGAAAAATTACAAGCCAGCCATGACACATAAAAAAAACGCAGCGCCATCTGGTGCTACATAAGAAAACAAACAGGCAAACGCATGCAGTATTCAGCCTAGCAGAAACATAAAATTTAACCCAATACTCCCACTAAATTTTATACAAAATAAAACTTCTAAACTACACTTAATTTTGCCTGCTTATTTTTGACAAAAATAAACAACTTACATACCTGACAATACTTCATCCCTTATATGTTCGAATTTAACCGTAGGTAAAGCCTTAGTTAAAATATCAGCCAGTTGATCTGAACTTTGCACATACTTAATAACTATTAATTTATCTCTGACCTTTTCTCTAATGAAATAGAATTTGACATCAATGTGCTTTGTCTTTTTATGATAAACAGGATTATTTATTAATTTAATGGCACTTTGATTATCAATACACAGAGTTGTACAATCTTGACTGATATTAATATCTTTAAAAAACTGTCTTAACCATAAAATATTCTTGGCTGCTTCACAACCAGCCATAAATTCAGCCTCAGTTGTTGATAAGGCAATACAAGGTTGTTTCTGACTACACCAAGATATAGGTCCACCATTTAACATAAAAATATAACCAGTAGTTGATTTCCTTGTATCTAAATCCCCAGCAAAATCTGAATCTGAATATCCAGTTAAGTCTTCATGACCTTGGTACTTTATACACAAATCTTTAGTTTTAATAAGATATCTAATTATTCTCTTAAGCTGATTAACATGATGTACACTTGGATTGTTTATATATCTACTTAACAGATTTACACCATATGAAATATCTGGCCTAGTAGCTGTAGATAAGAACAATAATGATCCTATAGCTTCCCTGTAAGGAAAATTTATCTGTTCATTTTCAAAATTTTTGGTTAACTGAACATTCACATCAACAGGTGTATTACAAGGGTGAGCAGAACTCATATTGAATTTATTAATTAACTGCTCAATATATTGTCTTTGACTGATACAAATAGACTTATCAGTTTTGAGAATTTCTAATCCAACAAACTTATTTAAATTAAACTCTTTGATATCAAATCCTTCCTTCAAATAACTTACAATTTGGTCTAATATTTCATTAGATTGACACATAACCAAAGCATCGTCTACATACAGAATTAATAAAGCTTTTATACTATTAAAGTTACCAATGAATACACAATTGTCTGCTTGTGACTGAACAAAACCAAACTTCAATAAAAAACTTGTAAATTTATGATTCCAGCAACGAGATGCCTGTTTTAGGCCATACAAAGATTTGTTCAATTTACAAATTTTATTTACTGGACCTTTTACACCATCTGGAATTTCCATAAAAATTTCCTCATCCAACTCTCCATACAAAAAGGCTGTCTTAACATCCAATTGTCTTATATTCCATTTATGTTCAACAGACATAGATAACAATATTCTTATTGACTCATATCTAGTAGTAGGTGAAAAAATTTCATTGTAGTCTATTCCTTGAATTTGTGTGAAACCACGAGCACAAAGTCTAGCTTTATACCGTTCTACTTGACCATCTAGATTTCTTTTAACATTAAAAACCCATTTGGAGGTAATTTTTCTCTGATTTTCATTATTAACAAAACTCCAGGTGTTATTGGTATGATGAGCTTCTAATTCTTCATTTATGGCCTTTAGCCATAACTCACATTCCTTACTATTAATAGCTTCAGCATAAGTCACAGGTACATCTAACTCCATTAAATTTGCCTCAAATTCTGCATTTCTCCGTGGTCGCAAAGTAACATTTGAACGATCAATACTAAGATCAATCTCTTGTGAAGGTTCATAGGTCTCATCATTTTCATCAATAGCAGTATGGGTGCTGTCATCACTACCTGAATCCTGACCACTTGCATTCATCTCAGTATTATCCATCACTACTTCAGCATTTTTTTCATCACATACAAAAATTTGAGCTTCATTCCGTTTTAATTCTGGACTTTTCATTTCATTGAATATAACATTCCTTGATATTGTAATTCTTTTTGTGGTTGAATCATACATTTTATAGTTTGTGTTATCATACCCAACTAACATCATCTTACGACTCTTACAATCAAGCTTCTTTCTCAGCTGATCTGGCACATGAACATATCCTTCACATCCAAACACTCTGACATGATCTAAACTAGGCTTTACACCACTCCACAACTCTATAGGTGTAATATTTGGTGTCTGGCTCGAAGATGTTCGATTCAATAAATAAACAGCACAATTGACTGCTTCTGCCCATAGATTGAGAGGAACATTACGAGCATAAAGCATGGACCGAGCACTTTCTACTATTGTCCTAATTTCTCTTTCTGCTCGGCCATTCTGTTCAGGAGTGTAAGGGGCAGTGAGCTCATGAGAAATACCTTCCCTGTCAAGATATTCTTTAAAGTCTTTGCTTGTGTACTCTCCACCATTATCAGTGTGTAATATGCGTACACTATGTGTAAACTTATTTTTTATCATTGAATTATATTTCTTAAAACAGTTTAACACATCACATTTATTCTTTATAAAGTAAACATATCTAAAACTTGTAGCAGAATCCTTAAAAATAACAAAATATTTCATACCTTGTACTGAAGGCACACTGAATGGTCCACAAACATCACTGTAGACAACATCACCTGATTTCTGTGGTCCTCTGTTTGACTTCTGGAATGGTTGACGAGCATGCTTGCCATAAGCACAACCCTCACACACAAACTTGTCACAGTCAGATAAGTCCACACCAGCAATCACATTATTTTTGCACATTTTCTGGATTTCTTTTACATTTAAATGTCCCAGACGTTCATGCCATGTTTTAAGGTCTAATTTTTGCACTATATTACATACTGGATTATGCACTGTTTTTACTTGTAACTCATATAAATTGTTGCTTTGTAAAGATGCGCACAACACTATTTTATTATCTTTGTAAATCAAAGCATCAGTATGTTTCTTGACAATATTATAACCTTGTCTTGTTACTACTCCTTCAGAAAATAGGTTTCTTCTCAATTTTGGTACATATAGAACATTTTTCAGGATACATGTCTCCCACTGTCCGTTGACACACTTGTTTATCAAAATATTTCCTTGGCCAATCACTTCTACAGCTTCTTGATTGCCCAGTTTCAGTGGAGATCCTGTGTACTCATATAATTCAACAAAATTTTCACGTTTAAAAGACATGTGAGCTGAGGCACCACTGTCTAATATCCATCTTAAACCTTCATCATTATTTCTCCAATTTGTATTTGCTACAGTGAAAGCTAACATGTTTCTTTCTTCTTGTTGTTTTGGTTTTTGTTTAGGGGCACGGCAATCTCTTGCATAATGACCACGTTTCCCACAGTTGTAACATATAAAGCGATGTGACTTTTCACTTAATTCTTTCTTAGATTCTTTTACTGGAACAGTTTTCTTCTTTATATTTTGTTTAGCCACTAATAAAGCAGTTTCATTCTCTTCTTCAACATTCAAGCTGGCCTCCTCATCCAACAAGCGAGCTGTCAGATTAACTATGGTTTGATTTTCTGAATCAAGTGACATCCAAGCCTGGCGTAGAGATCTATACTTGGATGGCAGTGTAGTCAATATTTTAGTTATGATCGCTGTGGCACTAATAACCTCTCCACTTTCTTTAAGTTGCTTCGCCAAACTTTCCACTTTTGCTATATGCTGAGCAATGCTATCTGCCGGTGACATTTTGTACTGATAAAAACGCTCATGTATCATCATCTTAGTCATCTCAGACTTTTGTTCATAAATGGACTCTAGTTTGGTCATCACCTCAAGTGCTGATTCACAATTTTCAATGAGTGCAATTTGGTTTAAATCCATTGCGGAAGTTAATATAAACATCGCCATCCCATCATCCTTGTTCCATTGAATCGCATTTCCTTGTGGTTTTGGCGAGTTGATATCTAACCCTTTTGCTCGGAGGGCACATTTTATTTGGAATTTCCACTGTTTAAAGTTCGTTCCATCGAACTTGTCAAGGTTTGTTGTCTTTCCAAACTCCATTGTTGGTTTTAGAAAACACACGTCGCACACAGTTCTATTGTCGTATATTATTCTGTTTTCGCTGCTCTTTGTTTTAAATTATCACTAACTGTTGATTTGCGTTGGCCTGGGCCCATAACCTATTGAGCAAGTCTTGTTTAATTAACATAACCTGCTCAATATTTTGTATGTACCAAACTTACTTGTTTGTACAATCAGCTATTAAAAAGGGTTACGTATTTTGAAATATTTAACATCAATAAACTATTTTAAACCACCGCTCCTCTCTGTCTTCTCCGCGATGGAAAATGTACTCGTATTATTATAATAACACTTTTTAGCCGCTCTTAGTGAGCAAGTTATACGTATAGGTACAGCTGACGTCACCGGAATCTGTTTAAAAGAGCGGGTAAAAAGGTCCACCCCTTTTATATATTGCGTCCTTTGTTTGTTTTGACTCATTTGGCCAATAGCATTACTTTCCGTTATCAGCAAAACAGACTTCACGCTAGCTCCTGTGATGCAAAGTGGTGCATTCAATATTAGTACTCATTCGTCACCAGTTTAAAGTGTGTATAAAGAAAGATTGAGAATTGATCGAGTTTGTCATAGCTAAGGATAAATATTTGGGCGTCATACTGGACTCATCGCTGCACTTCAGTACGCATATAACTTCCGTGTTGTTGGAAAATAAACTAAACATGGTATTATTTGCTGATGACACATCTTTATTTTATTTTATAATTAGACTTAACAGTGAGGTTGACGGCGTAAATAACTCCCTACGGCAGGTTCAAGATTGGTTCACTGCCAATCATTTAGTTTTGAATGGTGTTGGATGTCTGTGTCTTTTCTGGCTACTTAAAAAAAACTCAAAACTGGTGATAGATAACAAACTTCTAATATACAAGACCATACTGAAGCCAATGGTATGGCCTGGACATATGGCATCCAACTTTGGAGATCAGCCAGCGCCTCCAACATAATGAAAGTGCAACGGGCACAAAATTATATACTAAAACAAATATCCAACGCCACCATGGTTTATCAAAACAACAGAAATTCATGAAATCCTCAATATTCCTATGGTCAATGAGGAGATAAATGCACATGGCGTCCAGTACAAATCCCGACTGCTAAATTATCCGAACATGCTCGCAGAACAACTTACAATCCCAGAAAGCATCCGCCGATTAAAAAAGCGGCGGGATATTTTCGACCAGAACAGTGAGCCAGAAGAGTGACTTTGTAAAGATGAGGCAGACCCCACTGAGAGTAGAGCCTAACACGCCATCCGAACCATTTCATCTGCTCATAGTGAAAGACTGATCGCAAGATAAAACAAACAAACAAAAAAAATACTTTTTAGTAAAAACGGTGACAGACATAATTACGTTAGTAGAAATAGGACACAATTCAACCAGGTTTCAGACTGGCTAAAGTAGCCTCTTCTTTCATGGGGTACTGTATAAAATGCTACAATAAAATTCCTGCCCCCATTCTATAACTGAATGAGACGAAATTTAAAACTTGTATAAAACGCATACTATGCAGGCAGGCATATTATAAGTTGGGCGCTTACATCGCAGATAAAAATGCTTGGCTCAATCATAGCCCTGCTCCACAACCACTAGGGCGCAAAAACAAGTGATATGTAGAACATTATTGTTTTGAAGTATTGTTGGACCTGCTGAAGACTGTATGCATATATTTTTATTGTATAAACTCAATTTCGTTTAGTGATAACTGCACAGCATATGTGTGAGTACTATGTAACAACTGTAAATCTAAGATTTACTGTACTTATGTGTCGTTCGTTGACTTGTGTGTGCCCTGGCAGTTGAGATTGTGTCATTCTCTCTCAACTGTCTCTCTGATGGTGGCACATGTGTTGGATTATTCAATTCCCTTCATGATGATTGAGCTGAGTGGTGCCAATTCATGCGTCATGTTCGTAAACGGGCGCCATCAGTTGGGATTGGCTTACTCGCCAACTCAACTTAGCTGCCTCGGCTAGTTTTTAATTACCTATTTTTTGTATTTTTTTATTGTTTGTTTCACTCGTGATGCTTATACGTGCACGACTTTTTACATCGTTCTCACACATGTATTTTTTCAACAAGAATGATGTAACCAACTAATAAACTGATGGAAAAGAGAGTCCGTGGAGTTTCTTGCACATTCTTCTCCATAGAGACCTACTGACGCTTGCTAATGTGCAACTAGATTCATATTTTTCTTTGACTATTCTAAAGTACGATGTATTATAAGTCGAAAAAAAATATGTATTTTTTAATTTTACGCTTCAGTGTGCATGTGTGTGTGTTATTTTTATTGACTGTACCTTTAAAGTACTTGTAATATGGGACGAAACAGTACTTCAATGATTATGTGGGACGAACTAAGAATTTTTTGGAATGTGGGACAAAACTTCGGGCCGAACGAAGAATAAATCAAAAGACGGAACATTGATGGCAGAGCGGATTTCCCTCTTAATGGCACGAGTCAAAATGCAATTGATATTAAAACAAAGAACGAAAGCCTAAAATAAAGTTAGATGTCAGCGATATAGAGATAAGAAAGCGTGCTTCATCGCCGACTACATCATCGCTTACCATCAGGTGAGATAGTGGTCAAGCACGAGCTGAACGGCAAAAAAAAAACAAACTGATGCAATAATTAGTTTACAAATTTAAAAACATTGAACAATAGCGGAGGAAAAAATTAAACGTCGAAAAGAAAAATAAAATAGCGACATAGAGATGAGAAAAGAATTACTAATTTGATTAATAATTTATTTATTTATTTACACACAGATCAACTCTCAAAAGCAGTTGTAAGGCATCTTTCTAAATGTCAATATTTCCAATCAACAAGAAATGTGGCTTAATCCCACCAATTCATACTGATGATCTATCAACACGGAATGACCCATAAATTTCAGAGTCACATTCAGATTGGATGGAGTTTCATTTGCGTTCTTCTCCATATCAAGCTACTTTTCCGATTGCACGGTAGAATCAATCTATATATATAAAAGAAAGTCGTGTTAGTTACTTCACTTATAACTCAAGAACGGCTGAACCGATTTAGCTGAAAATTGGCAGGGAGGTAGTTTAGAGCGAGGAGAAGGACATAGGGTAGGGTAGGGTAGGGTAGGGTAGTGTAGGGTAGGGTAGTGTAGAGTAGGATGGTGTAGGGTAGTGTAGGGTCGGGTAGGGTAGGGTAGGGTCGGGTAGGGTAGGGTTGGGTAGGGTAGGGTAGTGTAGTGTAGGGTAGTGTAGGGTAGGGTAGGGTAGGGTAGGGTAGTGTAGAGTAGGATAGTGTAGGGTAGTGTAGGGTCGGGTAGGGTAGGGTAGGGTCGGGTAGGGTAATGTAGGGTAGTGTAGGGTCGGGTAGGATAGGGTAGGGTAGGGTAATGTAGGGTAGTGTAGGGTCGGGTAGGGTAGGGTTGGGTAGAGTAGGGTAGTGTAGGGTAGTGTAGGGTAGTGTAGGGTAGGGTAGGGTAGGGTAGGGTAGGGTAGTGTAGGGTAGGATAGTGTAGGGTAGTGTAGGGTCGGGTAGGGTAGGGTAGGGTAGGGTAATGTAGGGTAGTGTAGGGTCGGGTAGGATAGGGTAGGGTAGGGTAATGTAGGGTAGTGTAGGGTCGGGTAGGGTAGGGTTGGGTAGAGTAGGGTAGTGTAGGGTAGTGTAGGGTAGTGTAGGGTAGTGTAGGGTAGTGTAGGGTAGTGTAGGGTAGGGTAGGGTAGGTAGTATAAGGTAGGGTAGGTAGGGTAGATAAATGTTTGGTCTTTTTATGGCAAAACAAAGTTTGCCGGGTCAGCTAGTTTTTAATACTTGTTATTTTAATTTTATTTTTTTATTGTTTGACGTTCAAAAGTGCAGCTTATTGGCCTAGTTGAATACTCGTAAATATATTAGACTTTGACTTTGTGGTTATATTTAGGTACAATGATAGGTACTCCTTCACAAGTTAATTATGTTCCACAATTACATGAACCAATAATAGCAAAATATGTACCAAATACCTACTCAAAATATTCTTTCACGTGATGTTCAAAATAATAGATACTCAATTGAAGATGTCTTCAGTCGGTGGTAAAATAAAAAGACAGGATGATGATGATGATGAAGAAGCAGATTTCTCTGATAATGGCACGAATCAAAATGAAATTATATGTGTAAACCAACCATGAGTCGATAGTCAATATCGACAATAAACTATCGAATCGAATACCGGCTCTCGATATCGATTAGGGGTTTCGTCTATGGACTATAGATTAGGTATCGACTATCGACAATCGACTATTGACTATCGACTCTCGACCATCGAATTTACTATCGATCTATCAATATCGACTAGCTAGGCGCAGGTCACATTACAGGAAAAACAAAACCCGAAAATATAAATGAATAACAATTTTTTTTAAAGGAATATCTTGCTTTCGATATGATCATGTTTTGTGTACCGTATGGTGTCGGACGTAAATAATTTCACCATGCCATTTATGTTCCCATGAGTGTCGTAAGAGGCGACTAAGGGACACACCAGACAATAGGCAGCAGCGTTATCTGTACATTTTAACAACAAACTGCGATCGCCAACCCGCCTTTCAAGCGTGGCGATTACGGCAAACCCCCCCAAACTAAAATGAATAGCACAAATAAAAAACGACCCCGAGTGCCCGGCAGCGCTTCTACCCTCGACTACGGTAGCGTTCGAGGCGATTGAATGGCAAGTGGTGCGAAGAATCCCCGGAGTGAACACCGGCTACCCCAATAAACAACGACAACTGGACTTGGCAAAATATAAACACGCGAACACTCCGGAACGACGAGAAGATAGCCGAACTCAAGGAAGAATAGAGCAAGTTACGATGGAGTAGTAATATATGGTTATCTGAAGTCCGAAGAGAGGGAGAGGATTCGATAATCCTCAAATCCGGTAACCTGCTCTATTTCCGAGAGAGTGACCGGCAGTCCCAGGGTGGTGTCGGGTTTAACGTCCTCAGGTCCCTTGTGAACAACGTGGTAAAGATCAAGAGTGTCGACCAGGGTGGCGTACCTTATACTAAGAATTTCCGCAAGATATTCGCTGAAGATCATACATGCGAGATGAATGACGCGATGTGGATTTCCGTTTTGTGTGATTGGCCGATTTGGTCGGTTGGATATTAAACTCTTTGCGCACTTACGCAATACGGCTGCAGGTCTACGTCCCAACCTCGGCACAGCCCCACGACGAGGTAGAAACCAGGGTATGAGGATATCTAGAGTCATGCATGGTTTCAAAACTCACTTCACTGTTGTCATGGGGGACTTCAATGCGAAACTGGGCAAACGAGACGAGGATGTGCTGCAAGTGGGGCAAACTTAAGTGGCAGTGGGCAGGGCACATTGCTCGCAGAACGGATGGCCGATGGGGCACGGTAACCACGGGTACGGTACGGGGGGTTTTTTCCGTTTACAAAGATTTTTGTTTCGTCAGATTATCGTTTTGCTAGATTTTTGTTTCGATAGTAAAAGTACAATCGCAAGGAGTTATAGATTTAGTTACATTAGCACCGACACGGACGAGTGAATAAAAGATTTACTATAAAAACATCTATGTAATTTTTTTTTTGCTCTGGGAGGACGCCTTTTTTTACGAAAAAAAACTAAGAAATGCTAAATAACACAATTTGATCAAAAATTTAAATAAATCTTTTATTGTAAAGGACATGAAGATTGAACGCTTAATCCATGACTGAAACGAAAATTTTATTACTACAATAGAATGCTTAAAAATGCTAGATATTGGTCTTCGTCGGTAGATTGCCATTGGAATTGCATGACTTTTTAGTTTTCACTATCGTCATATCATCATTAAACTTTATTAATATACCTATGTATAAATGTCTTTTATTAACCCCCGCCGGAAAAAGAAGGGGTGTTATAAGTTTCACGTGTGTTGCTGTGTATCTGTGTGTCTGTCTGTGGCATCATAGCGCCTAAACGGATGAACCGATTTCAATTTAGTTTTTTTTTGTTTGAAAGGTAATTTTGTCGAGAGTGTTCTTAGCTATGTTTGAATAAAATCGGTTTAGCCGTTCAAAAGTTATGGGCATTTTACTGTTTGAATCGGGGTGTTTTCGCAAGATAAATGCGTCGGGGGTTTTTAAATTGTGAAATTTTACTTGTTTTGTACGTAGCTGTAATTTTGAGATAACAAAGTGACACGTTGTCGAAACATAAATCTGCCGAAATGAAAATCTGTCTAATCGGAAACAACCCGGTACGGGACCATTACAGGATCTAAGTACATAGTGTAGATAGCCACCAAAAGTTAATAGAAACTTATCAGGAGATGATTTTAAGAGCTGTGTATCTTGGGTATAAACTGAATACTCTGGGTACAAAGACGAACTCAATACTTGATGTTAGTTACAATACTTATAGTGGAGATAAAAAATGTTGCTGATGTTAAAAAAAACGCAATTGTAACGAAACATGTATTTATTTACTTTTATTTGAAAACAGCAAACTGTTGAAGGCACTATCCATTATTGACATTCGTTTCCTTGAACATATCCATTAAGGCAAACTCCTTATTATCACAAACATGTAAGTTTAAAAAATAAAACTCTGTTTTCTAACAAAAAAATAAATAGACTCTTGGACTCTACACATAGTGTCAATGAAGAATAATTAATTATGTACTTATACAGATATATTCTTGCCCAAATAAAACTATTAAAATATTGAATATACATAGTATTGTATCTTTTTCATAGAAATATAATTATAATTCGTTTTCTCATATTATATTACAATAGCCTAAGATCCCACTGCAAAAATCTGCAGGTAAATTTTTATTCATCCATCCAACGTGGCAATGCTGCCAGCGTTCTGGGCACGTTTCCCATTGACATCGATGTGGACGAACTTTTTGATGCACAATGAGCTCTTTTCCGTCTCCCCTTTGTATTTGTATATAGGTTTTTTTTTATATTTTAATAAAATCAACTAATAAGTGAATCTAACGTCATTTGAAAAAAAACGATCAATGGGTTGCCAGTTTATCCGTTTACAGCGGCAACCCTTAAATTGCAGCTAACTGATGTTTCAGATGCACCAAGAATAGAATAGAAATATCAGTAACTTTCATAAACATTAAATTATATGAAAAAAATACCAGCAGATTTTTGCAGTGGCATCTCGTACCTATTTGAGAAACTTCCATGATGCAACATGAATAACAATAAAAATAAACAAATAAGTAATAGAAATCTACATACATTTTCTCTTATCACATTCAACATAATTATTATTAGGACGTTTATCGCTTGCTCTATCGTCATTATCAGCTTAAGTTTATTTGGCAGATAAATAATGAACTCTGCAGTTTGAATATGTTATCTATGTCTCATAAGAAGGAGCAAATTAACAGTACTATATTACATCTTATGAATGAAATAAGGACGAAAGGTAATAGAAAATGTGTTGGTTACAATATGGTGCTTTGAAAAAGATTCATTTCATAGATTAAAATTATGATTCGTACATAGGGCCGGTCACTTTAGTCTACACACAATTATTGTAAATAAATTGATTAACAAATAATGTCACCCTACTACTATTCTGATAATTATTTAATACCAATTTTTTTAACGAACATACAAAACGTAAGTCAGTTTTTTGAAGTAAAATACAACAGTAAATAAGTACTTCATTCTTCAAATCTTTTTCAAAGCCCAATTATTGTAACCATTGCTTAAAATTTTATGATTATGTACAAACATTAAGACACAATGGCTATATAACATCTATCTATGGCGTGTAACTCTGTTCCCTAAGTACCCCGTGCACCATAGTTCTCAATGACTGCGGCTTGCAGTACTCTTCGAGCCAATTGAACACACCCGCTGAAAACTCTCCAAAGTTATTGGTTGGCACCGACTCGAAGGACTCGAATAGCTTGTCCATTATACCCTGAAACTGAAACAAATGTATTTTATAAACTTTGTCAGTAATAATAAAAGATATTACATAGAAGTAAAGTGTATTTTTCCTTGCATGTCTTTCTAATTACCCGACTGCCGAAGGAGGGTAATGTGTTTATCAGTCTATGTATTTTTGTTCCTATGTGGCGTTCTAGAGACCAAACGCGTTGGCCGATTGTTTGATTCTTAAGTCAATCGATTCGTCTTAACCCTGCGAGTTTCAATGACTACATTAAAATTGGAAAATTAAAAATGGGGGATTTTGGGCGCCATATTATGGGGCATAATATTTTTTTTAACCTGCCATATCCATCGTGTAGGGTATCAAAATAAAGAGTTTTAAGAAGTGATTTCAAAAATATATAACACTTATATGTTTAAATGTAAAAAAAAACTAAAAAGTTACAAATAAAAAAAGTTATTTAAAAAAAAAACAAAAAAATCGACTGCTTAAAAATGAACTAAAAAGACGTAAACAAGAAGAAAATCATGCTGAGCAGTCGGAGGATACATCTGGTTTTGGTCAGCCAGCTCGCGAACATGTATCCTCCGACTGCACCGCATAATTTTCTTCTTGTTTGCGTCTTTTTAGTTTGATTTTTAATTTAATAATTCATAGTACAATGAAGGTATATCCCGAGCATGCTATCCAAGCAAAGTTATACATATTATTTACTGAATACTGATTGAAAAGAGTGTCCGTGAAATTACTAGCACGTTCTTCTCCATAAATTAGAGAGACCTACCGACACTTGCGAATGTGCAACAAGCCTCAGGTTTCAGTTTGAGATAGCTGTCACGGAGGCTGTAAAAACTTCATCAATGACTACTTCAACTAACAACAAAGTTTTCTCAGAATCTAAATCTCAGTAAGCGAATTTGTTTACCATATAAAATATATTACTATCACTGTAGACAGATTATCGCGTGTAAATAATGTAGATACGTTAACAGGAAATGCGGTTGCAGAAATCCGACTGAATTTCCTAAGTAAAAAGTCATAATTCGAGGTTAAGCTCTCGCCTATTGCTTCCTCCAATATTGGAACAAATCAAAAGATATTCCATGAACTGAAAAAGAAAAATATTTTCTATGTGCAACTCGTTAGTGTTAGCCGGAGTGGGTATTTGTGTTGTTTGCTTTAGGCTATGGGCGAGCCTACTACTAAAGGCTAAATCTGGGTGATGCACCTCTACCTAACTCTTAAATTACGACATTACCATACTTACAACTTGAAACTTATCCTGGTCAGTAAGCCTCTGCTCATTATGACCGGGAACAGAATGCTGTGCCTTCACAATCTGCTCGTAGTTAGCCTGCATGATCCGCAGTGCAACCACGTCTTTACGCAGTGCATTCCGTTCGTCCTCCTGCCTTCGCCGCTGCTGCAGTAAGTATTGGATGTAGTCTATGGATTTTTGTAGTACCTGGAATAAAGATAATGAGTTTTTAATTAATAGAAATACTTGTGCATGCTAAACTTATTGTTACTTGGAATAATGTAATGGTAATGAGTTTTTAACTGTGCATCGTTGCTGTAATTGCTTTAAGGCATTTCAATAGGTGAATAAACTAATTAATTAATTAATAGAAATACTTTCAATAGGAGAATAAACTAATTATTTAATTAATAGAAATACTTTCAATATGAGAATAAACTAATTAATTACTTAATAGAAATACTGCATGCTTAACTTATTATCAAACTATTTCATTGATGTTGGTGGCGTTGGTGCATTAAAATAGCTTCCTAAAGTGGCGAAACTTATGTAGGCACTTTAGGCCACAATTCAATGGTAACAAAATCAGTAGGTTTGGGATGGCACAGAGGAGATTCCGGGGTGGTCTTTTAAGAGGTGACGGGGCCCCTTCCAGTTGCTGAAGGTGATCACCGGGGTGGTTTTAGTGAGGTAAAAATCCCACACTCCCTGGTCTTTCCCCAAAAGTCCAGGCGCCTTTTGAAGGATACAATCAAAAAAAAATTAAAAATAAATTTGGATGGCGTCTTATTCTATCGAAACAGCTTACTATGCAAGGCTAGTTTAAGTTCAATATTACTATCGACTGTACGTCCAGCGGACCCTGGGCAGCTCCACTACCAACTTACAGACTGTACTGGCGAGATATTAAAATATAAAATATTTTTATTACGAGAAAAGAAATAGAGAGAATATAGAATGCCGTTGAATACATTAAGATTTCTAAATAGCGTCTAACAAACAGATCTAACCAGATTTGATTAACAATCATAAATCTTGTTTGATTTTAAAGTTTACTGTCAGAAATACGTTATTTATTTAGACTTTGTTCGAGGTCATGTGCGTGGACACATGTCAGCAGATTTGTTTATTTTATTACTAAATTAGGCAAACACGACTTGCCACTGCTCTAGCACGTGCTTTAAGCATGGTTTTTATATAAGGACCTTCTATTCAGGTATGTCAGAAAGTTAAGGCAAGTCAACTAGGTCGCACGAGCGCGGGCGCCAATTTTGAATACACGAATCTTCCATAAAAATTACATATGGAGATGGGACCGTGTATTTTTTTGATCACGTGCTATTTTCCACCGAGAATATTGTGGAAAACTAGGAAACAACTTTGTCTAAGGCATTAAGACAGCCTTTTTTACTTCTATGTTCTCCCTGAAATGACAACCACTGGGGGGAACCCCGTTGGAGATCCTGGAGCGTAGTTACATCCAAAAATATGGCTAACATGTGATTATGACATAGTCCCGTCCCGTATAAACACGCAAAATTTTCGCATGCGCAAAAAAGCTGGTTATCTTTGATAGAAGAATCTATTTGATAGGTACCGATAAAACATTGAATCGCCTCTACTTTCCAAGTGTGTCAAATTCTAATGTGCCTATACTAGGTATCGCATTCTCGTATTATTTACGATTACGAACTTTAGATCAAGCATGTGCTTGACGCATGCTACTTCAAGAGGTGTCACTGGCCTCCATATCTATGCCGCGACAAGACTGCAAAGTATGACGTAGCAATAAACTAGATATAAGTATGTTATTAGGTTTGATGTACTATATTTTGCTGACTGAATAAAATATCTGTTATTTGGTACAGCTGAATAAATTCATAACTATAGAATCAATTGTAATTTATTTCCATTTAGGTCATCAGGTTGCAAGAAAAACAAGTTTTTCATCTACAGTATTATGCAACACAAAGAATATAAAAGAATAAATGCAAAAATTTATAAATAGCACGGCAGATATTACGCAAGCAAACTACATCGCAATACTCAATGTAGTCAATATTGAGTACGGTATTGATTAGTAGCAAGGTCGGTAAAACAAAATTGTGAGATAACCTACGCCATATAAATACGAATTGATAAGAAACTCACGGCTGCTTTGCTTGGCTTGTACCCCGATGCGTCGGTTTGCTGGCAAGTGGGCACCAAATCCTGAAGGGAATCGTAGCCTTTCTTAATGGCATCTCTCCTTTTCTGTTCAGCCTGCAACGAAAAATTAAATGTTACTTTACATGGATTAAACATTAATTATTGTCCTATAGTAGTAGAATAGGATAGATAGACCCCTTTTCCGCACTTGAGACTCGCATTTGGTCCGTTGTGCGTGCAGGCCTCCTCTCTGTGAGAGGGAATGGGCCGATAATCCACCACGCGGGCCCAGTGCATGTTGGTGCGTCTTCGAATGTTTGGTTCTAAGATATGCCGGTTTCCTCACGATGTTTTCCTTCACCGTTTTGCGAGCAGTGGTGATGAAATAATTTGCACAAAGTAAAGCGCCTTGTCTGGGTTCGAACCCACGACCTACAACTTGTAAGTCGCGGCTGTTACCACTGGGCCACCATTGCTCTTCCTATAGTAGTAGTGAATGGTGTGCCAGCAAGTTGCTCCTACCACCACAATGTTCTATTGCCTACATTTCGTCTAAGGAAGTGAAGATGATGTATATTAATTACTGCCGAAATGTAATAGGTTAAGAAAATAAAGAAACAGAGGTGAGAAAACGGCATGCAATACAAAACAAAATGAGATATGAACAGGAGCAACATTACCTGAATCATATATTCAGGAGATAAGTGTGTGGAAAAGAGAGGGTTTTTGTCATAGTGTGACAATATAAGCTGAACATTTTTGTATGATGATGTTGAGGAAAAGTTTACTTGCTTTATCAAAAACCGGCCAAGTGCGAGTCGGACTCGCACACGAAGGGTTCCGTACCATTATCGCAAAAAACGGCAAAATATTACGTTTGTTGTATGGGAGCTCAGATCAAATAAAAAGTCAAGATTGAACGTTGCAAACAACAAAGTGAAGCCGTTTCAAACTATGCCTTGCCGTATAAATACACAATTAAACGCGCACACGTACAACGAAACTACACATTAGCTTGTCAGTTGAGCTTTATTATTTGATCTGTGAGCTCGAATGACAAGCAAAGGCGTAATTTCGTTGTTCGTGAGTGCGTGTAATTGTGTATTTGTATGGCAAGGCATAGTTTGAACCGGCGTCACTTTGTTCTTTGCAACGTTCCATCTTGACTTTTTATTTGATCTGAGTATGGGAGACCCACTTAAATATTTATTTTATTCTTTTTTTAGTATTTTTTGTTATAGCGGCAACAGAAATACATCATCTGTGAAAATTTCAACTGTCTAGCTATCATGGTTCATGAGATACAGCCTGGTGACAGACAGACAGACAGACGGACCACGGACTCTTAGTAACAGGGTCCCGTTTTTACCCTTTCGGTATGGAACCCTAAAAAGCATTTTTATATAGTCTTAATACTCTTTTGATGACAGTTAGCAAGGATTACTTCATAGACCATGTGCATCTTGTTCACACAGATGTTTTGTATTGGATTTGGAGATTCATAATAAAAAATATAAGATTCATTCATTAAATATAAGATTAAAATATAATTTTAAATAATTTAAATTAAAAATAAAAGATTCATATTCATTTTGTTAGTTTTTGTAAATGGATTCATTATAATATTTTTTTTTAATATTTGGATGCACAGTTTCTTATTCATAAAATATTACTTTATTCATTTTGGACATCCTTATAGTCCATTTGGTTATATACCTACCTTATAACTAGTTTTATTATAACTAGTGTTAGAAAACAAAAAATGAAGAAGGTGTCTGAAGCAGGTTGAGTAGTGGATGGTAATCTAGAAGATAATAATAATAAGATAATCCCCCTCATTGATCATTCCCTCTACTGAGTGCCTCAAAGAAGGGGAGCTAGAGGAGTTTCCACCACTGTTTTCAGGAAACTGTCGTCACTGACGAATGTTCTATGCATCAGTGCTGCAAGTTATTTATTAAT
This sequence comes from Orthosia gothica, assembly GCA_949775005.1. NCBI lineage: Eukaryota > Metazoa > Arthropoda > Insecta > Lepidoptera > Noctuidae > Orthosia > Orthosia gothica. Next base: position 22,089,876 of record OX459041.1, read on the forward strand.
GAAAAAAACTGAATAAAATTTAACTGTCAGTTTTTTTTTTTTTTTTCTTTTTATTTGTGATGGGTTTGCTCTTGACTCTAGTCTAGATCAGAGGTGACAGAGACAGAGTCTACGATGGAGTGAACTTACCCAGAAGAAGCCTGTTCACTCTAACTTTGAAGAGATTCGGGATGAATGCGTTCGGAAACACAGACACAGGTAGTGAGTTCCATTCATTCGCTGTGCGCTCTATGAAGGATGTTTGGAAGCACTTGGTGCGAATTGGTTAGTTCTGCGCTAACATCAATAACATACAATTTCCAATAGGAATCAAATTTGTTTATTGACTGGACTGATTTTTAATAAAGATTTACCTGAGTATGGGCTTCTCTCCTCCTTTCCTTAAAACTAAGAGCGGATGCCTTGTTGTCCCCACTGTCATCTTCATCTTCTGATATAAGAAAAAGAGTTGCAATTTACTAAATAAAAATCTTAAATTTATGCATACAGTAAATATTTACAGATAATGCAGACTAGAAGCACGAAATTTTGCACAAGATTTCCTTAGATAAAGAAAGTAAGCAAGGAAGGATTTTTAAAATTTCAGACCTGAGCATGAAAGATAGTAATTGAAAAAATTATTTCCAATGGGAAATCCCATGGCTTGTTTTTTTTTGTCCTCTATATGCTTGCGCTTGACCAATGCTTGTTAAACGTAACTGTTCTTTAATTTAGTACTTTTCATATTTGCAAGGAGTGTAATAAACCTAAGAATAAAGTAAGTTAAACAAGGGTAAACATTGTTTTATTGGTTGGGCTAATGATCACAACTATTTGCACTAAGGCAATACAGAGACTTTACTAGCTATACTGTCTATGGTGTAACTAGGTTGTGGAATCAAACGTATGGGTCAAAGGGTAGTCTTACGAGCAGTATTTACCTTTCACATAAGTAAAAAACAATAAAATTGACAAAGTAATTTTTGGTTGAATCTGACTACAATGTTCACCAATAAGTTTTAGTTATGATAAAACGTTTCTGAACTGTCCTATCATTGGTTAAAGTCTTCTGAAATATTTGATTTTAGACTGATTAAAGTTCAATAACAAAACGACTAACGATTATTAAGTAATAGTTTGTTCATTCTCTTACCTGTGTTCTGGTTTGAAGACGACGGTGTCTGGTGAATATTTTGGATTGAACCATTGCTGCCACATCGTGGATACATTTTAAAAATACTTAATTTATAAAACCTGCTGATAAAATTCTAATCTTTGCAATTTTGATAGGGGGACTATTTCTAAAATTAAGCTAGGTTAGCGATGCAAAAATGAAACTAAAAATCAACATGACACTGTTTAAAGAATTTGCATATTGATATAAATTTATAGCACTGCTTGTAAACAATTACGCACTTTATTTTCAGCTCGCTAATCCATTCCGTTCCATTGATTCCATGACAAATGGATAATGACAGATGACAATGACATGATGATGACAGTTGAACGAATCGTCAAATTGACGATATTATGACGTTCATTTACCGTGGAATTATTACGTACTACTAGTCAGTATGTAGCGAGCGACGACGCTTGGAGAAGGCCTATGTCCAGCAGCAGTGGACGTCTTTTGGCTGATATGATGATGATGACTAATCACTACTTGTTCATTACTCATCAATGACACAACGGTGGCATAACGGTTGTTATCAGCCTCTATAAAATTAATAATTTTTGTATAGAGTGGTCCCCAGGTCCTTCCAACCACCGAAGGAAGAGGAACACCGAATGATTCGTTTCAACAATCACATGCTTTCAAGTTGTATTTAGAGGTTCCGTAACCGAAGGATCCAAACGGAGCCTAAATAATTAAATATTATTTAGCATACTGTTAAATAATCAAAAAAATGTTAAAATGTTAAATTTATCACCTTAGGTATAAATAAAAAAAATAGTTTAAGAGCTAGTCGCCACCTCGAGTAACAGAAAAACACTCGCCGCGTTGTTTTAACATCATCATCATCATTTCAGCCGAAAGACGTCCACTGCTGGACATAGGCCTCCCTCAGGCGTCGCCACATAGACCACATTCACCTTTGTTTTAACATATCGCAAACAAATCTTAAAAGATAACGAAAATAGCTACGGAATGCCTAGCGAGATAGTGTTGATCGTTGTTGACTTGATCTCTGCGACATATGTCAAACTGACGTATCACATCACATCATCAGTCTATTTAATGTTCCCACTGCTGGGACACAGGCCTCCTCTCTGTGAGAGGGAATGGGTCGTAATCCACCACGCGGGTCTAGTGCGGGTTAGTGGATGTCACATGTCTTCGAATTTTTGGTTCTAGGACATGCCGGTTTCCTTACGTTGTTTTACTTCACTGTTTTGAGAGTGAGGTGAAGAAATAATTTACACAAAGTAATGCGCCTGCCTGGGCTCGAACCCACGGCCTACAACTTGTAAGTCAAGGCCGATACCGCTGGGCCACCGCTGCTCTCCTAAACTGACGTATACGTTACGTCATTATTAGCCTGTCAAGCGCTATTGTTACTGTATTGATACTGACAGCTGTCGCAGAGACTAAGCTATCTTAGCATAGCAGGAACCAAAAAAGGAAAAAATGCACGCGGAAGTCGTACTTAATGTTACGCACGCGTGATAATTAACCGACTTTATTTACTCATGTAAATGAAGTCGGTTAATTATCACGCGATAACGCATAGTACACGTTCCAAATGAGAACAGAGTCCTTAGTGCGAGTTTTTACCGACGCTCAATCGCGTTAACGTAAACATCTGGATAATCGCCGTCAGGTAACGGTAAGGAGAAACCTCTTTTTTGTATACATTTCGACATAAGAGTTCGTTTACGTTATCACGAGTGAGCGTGAGTAAAAACTCGCACTAAGGCCTCAGGAACATCAATGATTTCGAACTATCTACTCTCACATAAGAGGTACAGTGTGTATAAAAAGCATAGTAATAACACCCTAGTTTTTTTATTTATTAAGAATGTAGTATATAAATTAAATGGTTAAATATTTTTTTATATACAACCATACATCGTTTTTACCAATCAATGGCTAGAATAAAATTGACAGTTTGACGTTACAATAAGGCGCAGAGTTGATCCTATTCTTATTTAAAACGGATTGTATTGCGGATTAAGTGCGAAATTTGCACTACGCCAAAATCTGTGACGTCATTCTGATGCGTATACTATTGATACTGTTACAGAACGCACGAGGTGAACGGCACGGGGAAGTGGGAGAGGGGTCGTATAGTTCGGTCGGGTTGTAGGAGATAGCTCTAAGTCATAGACATACATCTCAATGCTCTAAGTTAGCTTAGTCAGTCACTCAGTCAGTGTGTCCTCGTCCTGTGTCAGTGTCACCGAGATCCAGCGACCTCGCGCACGTCGCGTCGCTTTGGAATTTCGGATGCGCTCGAGTGCTGGTTCCGCCGCGCGCGTTTGATTATTATAACTACTTGAAATAATAGTTATATCAAGTTTATACTTAAATTGTCGGTTGTGCGGTTGCCGCTCTTACCACAGGTTGGTGAACCAATATTTATATATGGTGCTTTAAAATTTTATGCTATTCGATCATCAATGATTTATTTGAAAGTTTAAAATATTTCTCTATGAATTAGTATTGCCCGTGTTTCATTTATTGTCTGCACGTCGTCTCCACCTTGTTTAGTTTTGAAATCACCAACCCATCTTGAGCTAACGTGGTGATTAATGCTTGCGTGTAGTGGTGGGTCGTCGACGTTTTTACAGTCGACGAAACAAGACTGGTTTACTGTCTACGATAAACTAGTTCATAAAACAGTTTAATTTTCGACTAGTTTACATCATAGACTGAACAGCAGCGTTTAATGAACGAACGGATTAGGCCGTTTTGTTAAAAACTGGTTTACTAGTCGATTAGTACTTTATACACTCATACACAATCCACTATTTACAATTAGTTATTTTTGTTTATTTATTAAGTACTTTTTACACTTTTAGCGAACAAAAAAGTAGGTAATGACAAAGTTTATTACTTCGCCTTGACCGACACGTAATGCATATTTCAAATCAGGACTAAAAACTTAACGTACAAAACAAAATCCAAAAAAAAATAACCAAATAAAGATAAAAGAGATTTACATACTGCTTCGGTTCGGCAGTCTTCGTAATCATTACTCGTTCCGTTCCGTCGTGCGTCGACTACGCAAAATCAAGTCGATGCTTAAAATCTCGTTCATGAGTAAACTAGTTTATCCGTGAACTGTAAACCAAAACCAGTCTTCGTAATCATCACTCGTTCCGTTCCGTCGTGCGTCGACTACGCGAAATCAAGTCGATGCTTAAAATCTCGTTCATGAGTAAACTAGTTTATCCGTGAACTGTAAACCAGTCGAACAGTTGACGACAAGTAAACAGTCTAAAAAAACAGTTCGTTCATTCAACGCCCACCGCTACTTGCGTGTCATTTATGTATGAGTAGAAGCAATTGCCCTGCAGTGGGACAGTAACAAGCTGGTATTTATTTGTATCAGTTATTCATTTGTTTGATCATGTCTTATCATGAAGGTAGGTACCCCTTCTGCAGTTGTTTGCTTCCCATGGGCGAATTAAACATATTATATTACTTCAAAATATACATGACGAAGCCCACTTGCTTGACGCTATTGTTCAAACAAGGATTCTATAATATGTTTATGTTTCAAAATGTAGGTACCCTCAGATTAGCGTTCCTTTAGGTCAGCTTTTAGATATGATTATTATGCAAGAATATATTTATTTTAGAAGAAAATGCAATTTTAGTGAATGGGGTCATAAGTGTCCTGGTTTCTGTGAGCGTTACAGATACCGCTTATTAGTCATTTTGTTTGCAACAGCTGGCTGAGGATTATCAGTGTATAATGTGTATAACCCGCGCAAACCTATTCATAATCATAGATGCAAAATTTAAGTAATATTAATGTAGGGTTCTCTGGCAATATCTAGTCGCAATTACCTTAATTAAATAAGTTGTTAATAATGTTTGTTAATTAACCCCAGCTAGACAGGCTAAGTTTTTCAAATGGGCGTGGGAGTTAAAAATGAGCCATTTCCTTAAGTTTGCCGTATGTTAAATCATTTCCCAGATTTTGATCCATATTGTATCGAATGGTGAGGTAATACTGCATGTGTTTTTTTCAAAATCAACGGGTTCGATTCTTAACTAAAAATATACATTTTTCAAAAATACAGTTATGCAGTTTTATTTTACATCAAAATCGGCCCCGTAAGTTTCAGATTTGGCTTTTATTCAATTTTAATTTAGCCAGTGACACTCGCAACAAAATATAAGACGAATCGATTGACTTAAGAATCATCAAAATCGGCCTACGCGTTTGGTCTCTAAAACGCCAAATAGGAACATAAACACAGTCGCAGTCGGGTAAAATAGAGGTTGCCATCCCTCCAGGTGTAAACAGGTAAATTGGCAACCCACAGATTGCAGATAACTGAGAGAGAGATGGCTGATGGATGTTGCACGCAAACGTGGTCTCAATACATTTCAAATTTCTATAGTTTAAAAAACTAACTATTGTTAGGCAACTATGCAATCTATTCTACCGTCAAGAAATAAATGAATAATGAAAAAAAAAAGTTTAATAAAAAAAACTTTAAGTCTGAACACACTTACGTATCGCGGCGTGGCTTGGCGCAGGATCCACCAATCAAACGACTCTGTTCCAGACTACGTCATAACGCAACGTGTTTTGTAGCCAATCAACTGCGTCAGAAGGCGCCACGACACGCCACGCCACGTACGTGTGGTTCCGTCAGTACTTGCAGATTTTAGTGATGCGATCTTAGGCTAATAACAAAAAGAAACAATATAAAATTATGGGAGTTTCTACAAAAAAGTTATTTTTGTAGAAAAGTGAACGAGCTACGTAACGTTATTAATCTCGACACAAGATTTAGTGAGATTGATAGTTGGTACAATGCACATAACAGCGTTGCGGGGCCGCAACGCCGAAATCTGCTTTGGAAATGCTGGAGTCGTTATGCATTTCCAGAGCGGATTTCGGTGTCTTTTAGTATGTCTATGGTTTGGTCTGAGGTGGCGTCAAGTATAGCCTGACAATGAATGAAACACTTATTTGATTTCATTCGTAATCGTTTTCGTTCACTCATTTCATCCGTGTCTATTGAATTCATGATCTATCTTTCGTTCGAACGAAGTAAAAAGAATATTTTTTGTGAAAGCGTAGCGCGTTTGTGACTACTGCGTCTAATTATAATTTTGTTTTTGAAGATAATCACGATTTAATTAACAAAAGATGTGCATGAATTCTTCAGTGAGTGAATTGTTTGCAATTTTATGATAGTTTCAATATGCAATCCGTAAAAAATCGTCCTTAATTTCTCAAGCGATTAGGTCCCGATCTAGTCATCCATGGCCACCATTTTAGAATTTACTCGGTGGTGCTCTCAAGTAATTTATTTTTGTTGTATGAAAAAGATGCATTGTTTTAATTGAGAATGTACTTATTCTGATCGATAGTTCTTCATCTTTGTGTTTAAATAAGTCTTAGATCGTCTTTGCAACAGGAAAAGCGTATTTTTTAATTTTATGAGAGTGATTCCATAGACTCCTTTAGTTTTCAGGAATATTTAAGTGAAGACTAAATTGGTGGCAAAATGGTGTCGACGAGGCAAATGAGCAGCGTCGGGGGTGGCAATGGCGGCAGCGATGGTGCTGGTCCCTCTCACGGGGAGCCGGTGGCGGTGTCGCGCGTCACCCGTCACTCCAGCGCTTTGATGCCGGGAGGTTCCTCACCGCCCGCTAGTACCTCCAAATACACAGCCTTAGTGCCTCTCCATAATAAGTCTCAACCTACAACAATAATTGATTTGCCAGTTGAAGTTATTGAGAAGATTTTTTACTATCTGGGATTCAAAACTGTCTCACAGATAAGAATGGTTAATATTTTTTATTTTTTTATTACTCTCTAGCATTTAGGCAGTAACAATTTTTTGCTGTAGCTGTAACTCACTAGTTTTGTATTAGAACAAACATTTCTTTCATTGGTAGTGTTACAATAATGTTCTAGCAACATTATAATGAATATGAATTTTAAATGTCCTCTTGAATTTTTATCAAGTTCGTATTTGTTGGTATTTCTCTATTTGAAATGATAGCCTTTGTTCCAAAAAAGAGAAGATACTAATTCAACCTTTAAGTATGGGAACTTATGCATTATTCCTGTTTTGTTTACCTGAATACATTAAGATATTACATTAAAAGCATGGGCCCAAATACAGTAGTGCTGAAAATATTTTGAAAAGTAACTTCTTGCCTTCAAAGATCCAATAAATTTTGTATTCATTTGTAAATAAGTGATATTGTTTTCATAGGATTCAGTCTACTTTTTATTTGCAGGTTAACCGTCAGTTCAACTCAATATCTAGCAGTGTGTTGAACTCTACATTTCAACGGTTACAAAACCAGATGTTGCATCGATTTCAATCGATAAAAGCTAAGATGCCTCGCAGAGAATCTGCCCGTAGGAGTCACCCTCTGGCATGCGAGTCAGATATCATTGAAACTTTGCATATGAGACTTAGTCTTCTGCAAATGACGTTTGGCAAACACATTGAGCGGAAACATTGCTGTTTCTTTCCAGGAGAGGTAAGCATCTTACATAGTTATTATTTACAGTACTCACAGTGGATCTTTGTCTCTGAATTTAGGCTCTGTGAACCATTGTGCTATAAAAAGTTTGTCATCGAGTATACCGCATACAGTGAACGAGACAGGATGATGCGACAAACGTAAGAGAGTGAAAGAGGCAGTTATTCAATGCTATCTTTTACTTCAACATATGTAACTGTAATTTCAACAAGTTTTAATAGGTGTCTATTTCTTCAACTAAAATCTAGCTACTAAGAAACCTGCAAATTGGGTATATAGAGATACAGATAATGGATAATAATGTTCTTCTCTGAGTCAGGCTGGTATTTTAACCCTAACTATCCTAGTAAGGCACAGTAAGTAGTATCTCAATGTTGGAGAGTAAAAGTTATGTTTTCTTAAGATATCACATGAAAGTTATCTACTGTTAATATGCCTACAATTTAAGAAGTTTAGTTGATAATATGAACTGACTGGTACTGATATTTGAGTACTTGAAATGTTTGATACTTGTTCTAAAGTATTGAAAACTTAGAAGTGTGAATAATGGGTTAATCACATGATTCATGTAGGAAATTGTGTTGGTAATTATCTAAATCTATATATATAAATAACCTTTGTTAATACGGAAATAAAAGGCTTTATTATTATTATTATTATATATATAAAATCAATGACACTTTTCGTTGTTATTTTATAACTCAAGAACGGGCTCATCTATCCAAACCAAATGTTTAAGCTTTGTTCGGACTATTTTGTAGATGGCTTATGTGAAGAAAAAAAAAAAAAAAAAAAAATGAAGGGTAGGGTAGGTATTAGGTATTGTTAGGTAGGGTAGGGAAGGTAGTGTAGGGTAGGTAGGGTAGATAAATGATTGGTGTTTTTATGGCAAAACAAAGTTTGCCGGGTCAGCTAGTTAGTTATAATTATCTGTATCAGCTTATGCAATGGGAATTTTGATTAGTCTGAATGGCATGCATGCATTTTTTTTTAAGAATCATACAGATGGTAAAACCTAGTATTAAATAAGTGTTTATTAATTAAATCACATCATCAGCCTATTAATGTTCCCACTGCTGGAACACAAGCCTCCTGCGGCTCCACGCGGGCCCAGTGCGGGTTGGTGGATGTCACATGTCTTTGAATTTTTGGTGCATGCCGGTTTCCTCGCGATGTTTTCCTTCACTATTTTGAGAGCAGTGGTGATGAAATAATTTACACAAAGTAAAGCGCCTGCCTGGGCTCGAACCCACGACCTACAACTTGTAAGTCGCGGCCGATACCACTGGGCCACCACTGCTCTTATAATTTATTAAATTAGACTCGATTATAATTAATTATTTCTTAGATAAAATAATGCTCATTTACTTGAGGACAGTCTTTCGGAAAGCGTAAAGGGATTCTCGTAAGCCCATTACATATACCCTCTTCGGGCTCAAATTTTCTCGGGAGGTTCGTTTCTAACTTAAGACGACGACTAACGCCAACGACCTTGAGGGAACAAAACGCGCACTCGTTTCACACCCGCGCGACCCGAAATTTAGTAATTTTTTGTACTTTTCTTATTATTCTAGGTACTTTAAAAAAAAAAGCTTCAGATCAAAATGTAGATAATTAAATTATCTTTGATATGGTGTCAATTTCATTAAAATACGCCCAGCGGTTTTGTTGTGATTGTCGTGTTTTTGTCCGTTTTAGACATAACTTTACAAATTAATTACACTATGTTATACGAATAAAACTCAAAATTTTCTCAGATGAAATTATTAAGAAAATGGTCTAATATAACATACATTTTTTCCAATAAATTACGACTAGCCGTTTAGACGTGATTCTCATTTTAAACTCAGCTACTCAAGGGAATCGGCGCCTTAAGGCTGACTGCGTAGTCAGCACAAAAATAAGTTACAATTAATTAATTCTATGTATGCCTCGAATTTAAAAAAGAGAAGTGCATCTCGCCTTTCGAGTTCGAGTAGTGTGTATAGTGCTCGCCAAACTTCTGGGCCGCCCTGAAGTTGGCTTTCCAATGCGCAAGGCATGAAACGGTGATGTTTTTGTATGAGATTTACTACTGCGCATCCATTGTAGCCAACTTCAGGGCGGCCAAGAAGTTTAGCGAGAACTATACACGCGTCAAGTTTACCGCTTGATGTTACTCCTTGTGTAGTAAGTGAGTCTTAACTTCTTAAGTCCGCGATCGTGATACCACTAAGGTGGCTTCGTCGTTTTTACGCAATACTTTTTACACATATTTTCTATACTTACCTACCTATAACGCTAAAGTGCACGCCGCGGAATGCGCAACGCAATGTTAGAAACGAATTTTTGTTGCGATTGCTAATGTAATATTTTTACAGTTTCGTAGACGTAACTTAGATTGAGATCGATTATAAAATACTTCTAAAATATTTTAGCTAACGTAGTCGGACTTTTTATTATTAATAGAATCTTTTTTGTCGCATATTAGGAACCATCGCTTTTTGCCGTCGAGCCAAACCTTACGTCCTTCCAAATAAAATTATTGGTATTGTAATATAATGATTACCACTTGGATTTTGAAAGCCACCAGCAGGGATCAGATCAGAGGATCTTAGAGGCCTTTATTTTTTTTTGGATGAAGCGGAAGGACGTGTCAGACTTATACTGAATAAAACCCACCCGTGTTCCTTCAGTTGCTTGTGCCAGGGCCGCGGTAACTCTCTTTCAAATTTATGCGCGGTCCGCGGTTTTTATAATCTTAGATGCCTGGACTCACAGCTCAAATAAAAAAAATCGGTGTTGTAGTTTTGCTTGTCGAAATCGATCGATTGTATTTTCAGCAATGCCATCTCATGGCATCGTCCATTAACTATTTTACAAAATTCACGTTGTCCCTTGTGGTCTTGTCTAATAATAGACACCCAAATCGGCTACTGCGTTTACGGGACAGCAGCACGTGTATCGAACATTGTGCTGTCATAGGAAAATGTGCCATCAGCCACTTACGATAACTAATCTAACTGCCAAGCTTGCTGACGGACATAAAAACTGGTGAGACTCCGTCAATTGATTCTGTGGCTACGCAGCATTAATTTTGTTTTTTAAGAGGGTGTTCAAACTTATCGAAGTAAGTTGAGGTATGTTTTAAATTTTTTACTGATTGTCAATGTGAACAATTCTAAAATAATTATTTCGTTATGGTTTGCATAAAAAAGCATCATTCAGCCGCGGGCTACGGTGCACTGCACTCTGGAGAGCTGATTGGTAGCAACAATTTAGAACGCAATTGCTAAGAAATATCTTATAATATAAGATATAGTTTATACATCTACTTTTGTAAAATTTAGTTTATTTCGATATGAAAACGTTTTCAGTTGTCGTGCTTTAAATTTCGGCGACGTGGTACTGCTGCAACACCGTTATCGAAATGATAAACCACCGTCAAACCGCAGAAACCGTGCTCGCAAATTGCGTAAATAGATTATAATAGAAACCACCGACCACCGAATTCATGTAGTTTTAGATTGTTTACTAGAACTGCCTTTTACCACATTCTGGCTGGTGCCGTGTGAACACTTTCATACTTAGAAATAGCCAACGGGTAACAATCGACTGAAAAAATAAGATGTGCAGAGCTATGCACACCCATTCGATTCTATCCCGAATGAATGGCTGTGGTTTTGTAAAGTTCGTTTAGGGAGAACGCTACAGGAGGAGTGTGCATCACCCCAGCAAGAAAATGTCGAAAATCTTCGTCTAAGTGCAATAGATTAGATATACACCTTCGACCACAGACATAAATCTAAATAGATAACGCAAGTCCCTTCCATCTGTATGAAAACCAAGCGTGCCACTTTTTCACAAACAATTTAAAAACAAATTTACCTACCAATGAAAGAAAACCGATGCCTTGGCTAACTTTTTCTATACATTCTTTACAGCTCAATATAGCATAAAAAGGATTTTTTCTAGGTTTCGATGGATTTCCGGTGCCGATGATGTTAAATGAAAAGCTCAGATTACGATCATTGAGCGTAACTTTAGTCCGTTTCGCGAAGTACATAAAATCGCGTCATCTAGTTAAATTTATATCTGTGGTTATGACCATACGTATATAAAGTTTATTTACATAATTTTAGGTGGTTTGTCAAAAGTCGCGAACGGCTATGTTTACAATGTTTATTTCACAGTAACTCTTTAAGTATGTTACCAAATACGTACTCATAAATAGTAGTTTATTTAACTCTGTAACATTTCGTGCTATAAAATTAGAATTTTGTTGCATTCTCGCTAAAAGAACCTAATAAAACCACAACCCTTTTTTTCGGTATGGAATCGAATGGTTGTAAATACCTCTGTTCTTGATTGATGTCCGTTTTGTAGGGAAAAAACTTGAAATGCTTCGCTTCTGTTGAGTTTGCGACGTGACAAAAATCATCAAATCATCAGCAAGTGAGACTTCAGCGATCGGGTTCCCAACTTATGGGAAACGAGCTTCGCTTTAATTAATAGTTTCCCAATATACATAGTTAGCGCCTTTTCACACGCTCCGGTTGTCTGGGAGCCGGTGCCGGGTACCCGGTGGCTAATGTATAGACCTGTATGCCGCCGCGCCGGTTACCCGGTAGCGGCTACCCGGCAACCGGAGCGTGTGAAAAGGGACTGTGGCTAGCAAAGATAAATTATTGCGTTTGCGGCTGTTCCTGCTTATGTCTTAGATATAACCTTACACATCATCGTGGCATAATTTTGTTGCAGTCTTAAATTGTTTTGGCAGCTTATGCTAATATCCAGTCACAATTGTCAGCGATCAGTGTCTTTACAGGAACCTGCCAAATCTGCATTTATAACTCGTGTGGATGTTTTGATAAATATTTGTTGGGTCTTAGGGATAAGGGAAGCAGAAGTGAACTACGCAACAACCCTTCTATGTTTATCTTATCCTCCAAACTATAGTTCTCGCCAAACTTCTTGGCCGCCCTGAAGTTGGCTACAATGGCTGCGCAGTAGTAAATCCCATACAAAAACAGCACCGATCCGTGCCTTGCGCATAGGTAAGCAAACTTCGGGGCGGTCAAGAAGTTTGGCGAAAACTATACCTATGAAACCTAATAAGTTCTCAGGTTATATTTTGAGTTGAGTACCTTTTTCTTGCTATGCGGAATCATGGTACACAAAACATAACACTTTTGTTTCGCCATAGTCGGGTACTAAAAAGATAAAAGAGGGCTGGTGTGTTTGCCAAACACTGGTTCGAAATGAACATTACTCTTATTCGCGAAGATTTTATGCTTTAAACCATAATTATCATTAACTTATCTCATTCCTGTCGGTCAGTATCCTCCCAGTGATGGGCAAAAGCTTCGTATTAAGACTTCCAGCTCTTGCGATCCAGGTTTACTGAATTCTACCGAGTGATGAAACATACGTCTATCCAAAATAAATAGTTTCGTTTTGCAAAAATATATCAATTTCAGGATATCCGCGTCTTAATCAATAATTGCATTTTTTTTTTGAGTCTATATGTTTTGACTTACACGTCACGGATATAACCTACAAACCACATGGACCCATGGACCGGGCTTAATGTCCTTCAACAACGCCTTACGTACGTAAAGGACAGGAGATAAAAATGAGGGTTATAATAAAATACAAGCGTGAAGATACACATTGCTTTGAGCCCCCGAGGTTTAAACTTTGCATTCGGCGCAGTATTGTGAGATATGAGGCTGAAGGCAACTCAAAGGCAAGCAGACGTTATGATGCTTCATGAACATCTCTGGGACACATTATTCAAGGCTGGATGTAGTCCATATTACAGCGGATTTAGGAACTAACTAGCATTTATTTAAATTTACTTCTTTCGATATTTTAAGTGATGACATAATACATAAATAATAATGATAAAATGACCCTAAATATAAAAAAAAACGAACCACAAATATTAAATTAACTCATCAGATCTAGAAAAACATTTGTAAACAATAAAATTAACCCGATGCATTATCTTTATTATAGATATTAGATGAAGTATATAGTATTCTAACATACTTGAAAACCACTACAAAACTGGCAAGACCCTACAAGGTGACAGATGAACTCTTTGATTTGACTACGATGGCCATGGAATACTTTAAAGAACACATTGAACCAAACTTGCCAGAGATTACCTATTTTGGTACAGATTTCTTCGATATTACTACGGCCTTTTCACGTGAGTATTGACACACTTTTATACGCAGGAACCAAACTGTGATTTTCTTTTGCTAAAGAGATTCTTTGAATAGCTTGGAAATCGTTTTATTGTTGGCAATATTACAATTAAACTAATTTCAGCTGGCGAAAGTGGTAAATCATATATATGCTTGGATTCACCGCCGCCGAGCGGGTTTGGCGAGCCGTCTTCGTCGCAGCAGGCGGGAGGGAACGTGTCGGAGCGCAGGCAGTCTTCTATGAACATGTACATGGAGGAGAGCCTCCCGCCGTCCCCGCCGCCGCCGCAGAGCAATATGGTGCTGCGGAAACGGATACATCGTATTAAACAAGGAATGAAAAAGTAAGATGTGATGTTTTAGACCATGAGTAAAAAAGTAAAGATATCCTCCTCTCCCCTTAGTAATTGAAATAATTGAACTTAATTCTAGACACTTTATTAGTGTTCTAATTGGAGCCTGCTTCCATGGCATTCAGCGTACCCAACCTTCGTCAGACACATGCTGTTATCAATTAAAGTTTTTTGAATGTTCACATCTGACTGATGGTGACTGCTGATTAGCTGAGTTTAAAGAACTTTGCCCATTCTTGCAAGTTTATTCGTGATTTTAATTGTATTCTTTCATCTTTAGGTACAACGATCAGCTCTCTGCTTTGCGCAGTGATCTTCGCGGTTGTAAGCGCAAGACTGCACTTCAACAGAAACAAATAGCTGAGCAACAAAAACAGATTGCTGAACAACAGAAGCAGACTTTGGAATACGCCAACCGTCTGGATGATTATGACAAGAAGAATGAAGAAACAAGTCGCAAGTTTCAAACTTTGCTGCAGGTAAAAAAGTAGTATGTAGTGTATTCGTATATTTTATGTATTTGTATATTTTATGAAAACACAAATAGTCTTTTAATGGTCGATAACTGAAGAAAGTTCATCAACTATCGTATATTCGTATATCACAAATATCGTAGCATAGTAATTTGTTAAGTTCATTAAAACATTAGATATGGGTGTGGTTGACGAACAAAAAAGACACAAAATATATGTTATGTACCAAGTGGAGACGGGAAGAGAAGACGGGAGCTGAAGTGAGCGAGCACTTCAGCTCCCGTCATCCTATTCGAACCTAAGATTCTGAGCTTGCTTCGTTCGCTCTTGGACTAATTCCTCGAAAATAGCAGCACCACTTACAAATATTATTTCATCACATCACATCTTTTAATGTTCCCACTGCTAGGACACGGGCCTCCTCTCATAGAGGGAGTGGGCTATTATCATCCACCACGCGGGCCCAGTGCGGATTGGTAGATGTCACTTGTCTTAGAATTTTTGGTTCTAGGACATGCCGGTTTCCTCACGATGTTTTCCTTCACCGTTTTGAGAGCAGTGGTGATGAAATAAATTACACAAAGTAAAGCGCCTGTTCGGAATCGAGCCCACGACCTCATAAGTCGAGACCGTAACCACTGGGCCACCACTGCTCTCAAATATTATTTAATGCTAACCAATTCTAGAATCCTGCTGACCAAATAATGTATTTTTTTTGTGAAATAACTTTTTCGCTGTTATTTCTTGCTGACCGAATATTTAAAATAACAACTATACTAATGTACCATAATTATCGAATTGCTCAACTGTAACATAGCAATGATGATGGTGATATGAATTCATAATGACCAGGCAAGATAAATAATGAAGTTTAAATTAGTATTTATTACATTTCCTGATTTGACTTTACTGGATTCATATTTGCTATATATACAATCATAATGCTGGTCCAGGACATAAATAATTTACCTTTAATTATTGCCACAGTTCCATTTTGTGTGTGCCTCACTTATATGTTATACAAAATCCTAACCTGTACATAGCTTAACTCGAGTTATGAATACAATTCCTATGTTTATTTACATAATATTGTTTCGACTATATTTTTTTTGCCTTTTGTGTCTTCTTTCTTATAATTAGTACGTAACGTAATCATTGAATTTTCGTTTTGCAGGAGCTAAACAAGTGTAAAACAGAGCTCCAATACTGGCGGTCCCGCTCGCCGGCCGTGCCGCCGCTGTGCGCTGAGTGCGGCGCCTCGCTGCGACTGTCGCCGGCCCCTTCGCTGGCTCAGGTAAATACTACGATTCAACATTCAACTAGCTCGAGAAAGGAAACCTGCAAAAAGGCAGCATAAGTAGTCGCAAAGCTCAGAGGTGGATCTTACTAATCTTTGTCGCTTTTCTGCGGTCCAGAAAAAGGTTTCGCCTTTTTACGGCTAGGTTAGAGCTGAGATTTATAGCCCAGATATGTTCTTCTTCTTTTCGAGTCGATGGGAAACCTTTTATAAATTTTGGGCCCAGTATGTGGCCACGCCGATTGCGGCGTCAGTGGCGAGCGTGAGGACTTCCAAAGTGCAGGTGTATGGGCACTTGGGGCGCCAGCATGTGTGCCATATTTTGCAAAGGGGCACCGGGTATCAGACGGGTCTATAAATCTCCAATTTGCCAAATTGTGTTTGCAGTGGCCGACCGTGTGCATCGAATAAAGCTCATCCGACTCTTAAGTCTACCTGGGGTTGTAATGTGCCCAGATATGTTGCCGACTTGCCGTGCATATATACATTGCATTTTGTTTTATCGTTTTGCCATTTCTTTTAATTTCAGTGGGCGGCTGGCTCAAGTTCGGAGCCGACGGAGTGCGAAATCATCACACCTGACGTAGAGGTCGTCGCCGCCAGCAGCGCGATAGCCGAAACCGAAGAAGAGCCCCAGCTAGCTGAAGTTAAACTTGAACCGAAGCCTAAATCAGAAGTTAAAACTGAACAGAAGAATAAGCCTGAAGCGAAAGTGGAAACTACAACGAAGTGTAAAGTTGAGCCTAAGGCTGAAACTAGTACTAAGTGTAAACCGGAACCCAAGCCGGAGAGTAGCGGCATGGAGTGCAGCTCGGCGTCCACGCCGCCTTCACGCCGCCGCGCGTCCTCCGACCAGGCGGGGGCCGGCGCAGGGCTGTGCACGCCCGACCGTAAGAAGCGCCGCCTCACGCGCCCGCGCAAGCTCTAAGTGTACTACCGCTCCACTGCTCACACCTAGAGCACTCCATTCCACGGCTGGAGGCCTATTCTCGAATCTTTGGTGAGTTGGTGCAAACTTGTAGAACATTTGCGGCCTGATTTAATGAAATAATAACGAGGACCCTGCACTTCTCACGCTATTCGTTGCGCAATATTTATATATTTATTTCTCTTCACATATCCACTTATTGACAGTTGATTAATGGAAGCTATACTACCATTCGATGTTAAATTTGCTTAACTTATTGACCTGTAAACTATTATGCGTGGCAAATACACTCAGCTTTATATTTTATTCATTGGATTTCAAAGTATTTTTAGTATATTTTGGTTTAATGAATCTTCTTTGGAATCTTTATGCACAGCTAGTATCTAGTATTGGGCATCTAATGTTAGGCGCAGTCTCTCAGGGTCCGTGAAATTACTAAAATGAACTGAGTAGGTTTACCTATTCTTTTATGGTTACTTGCATTGCATGGTTTATGCATAAATATGGAACTTTAATGTAAGCAATCATATTGGTGTGCAATCCAATAAATAATTGGGTGGGAATGTTGTGTGTTGATAGTGTTAGCATTGAATGTTATATTTGGAGCGGGGTCTCCTATTAAACCCGCCTTTGACGCGGGCTCGCCTAGACCAGGACGTTGTTAAGTTATAATATAACTATGTACGTACGACGGTCCGCAGCCAGTAAATATAATATTCTGGTGTCCATTATAAAATCGCATTCACTCATAGTAATTAAAAAGTAATATTTTATAGATTTATTGAAATTTTGTAGTATTTAAAATTGGTTTCAGTCTCGGCATATAATAAACTATGCACATAATAATTATTAGTTAGGTACTGACCAAACGGAGTATTGCTTCGGTTTTGTAATTTGTCAAACAGCATTATTCTCTAAGGCAAAATGATGGCATGTGTAGATTGAAAATTATTGTTTAATAAATTGCAAGATTATGTTGTAGAAAGTTTTTCTGAAACTTAGTTGTAATAGTTTGATTAATTTGCAATTTACTGCTGAATTGACATAGAAATTCGGCCGACCGTGAACCAACTAAAAAGTATTTGTTTTAGCTAGCCCCAAGATTAAACCTACAAGATATAATTAAATTATTTTGATATTTATTTACACTCACTCCATACGTTCCAAACGTGATTGTTAGTCTGCTAAGACATGGCTAAACTTAATTCGCGTCGTCTATAAGCGCGGGCAATTTTATTATTTAATTACTCTTAATATAGCAATCGTTGTAAACCTGACCAATGCCAATGTAACTGATCCTCCACTTGTTAAAGAAATGAATGATTTCGGAGAGTATAGAACCAAAATCAATGCAAGTTTTTTAGTTTGTTTACGGTGTGTCATGGGTTCACACGCATGCAGATATTGTTCAGGGCAGTATTCATATACCAAATGGCTTAATAGATTTCTTTATGATGAGATATGATTTCTTATAAATTAGATGACTTAAGTACTGGTCAATGATACAATTGTATTTCTGAGGTGTATCAAGAAAATTTGTCGTTTATTAGTTACTTTAAAACAACTATTTAAATTATATCTTGGGTAAGTATCAGGAAAATACAGATAACTTACAAAACTTACCGAAAATAGATATCTCATGTCACTAAATGAGAAGAAAATTTAGTTAATTCTTAGTTCACCTCAAATATGCAATAAACTTATTCTGTTAAACTTATGTTTGAATAAAACAGTGTAACGTCTAAATGACGTTCACAGCGTCGGGATTAGTCGTCTGTAACGCTAACACGGATGCTGTGGCGTCGTTTAGAGTGGTACAAATAGTTTTAGTTTATTATAGGTTTTACAGCCCTGATAATTTTAATTTACTAAAATAGGCTTTGAATGTTAGTGAACAGAGATGAAGGTTGAATGTTGTGTTTATTTGTAAATATTATAAAAGTAAAATCACATGTGTAATGTACAAATGAATATATTTATGATCATATAAATATACAACAGTGTAAATGAAATATTTTTGTGACATGGTGTGTAGTTAGGTGACAGTAGATGTGGCAAAATGCTATTTTCCATATTAAGATATGTGCTCACAGGGCTTCACACAATTCTTGCATCATGTCACTTAACAATTTATGAACATATCAGCCAAATTCATCAATCATCACAGTGCAGGTTACCCAAACTATACGCACTTAGTTCACTATTGTATTGATGTATTCTGTATCAAAAACGCACAAGTACTACATATATTTATATTGACAGATTCATCTTTTTCATTTACAGTTTGTGAGTCATTCACCTTTAATTGCGTTTGTGGTTTCCATGCTGCATCATTATGTACATAATATTATTAGTGCATATAGTATATAAATATTTCCGATGTTTTTTTACATAAAGAAATCACAAGTACAAATTATTTTTCGTTATAGTGCCACCAAGGCTTCTATGTTTCGAATGCAGTTGTAATATTGCTGGTTTTAACTTTTCTTTTTACTTAGTAATAACAATTTGAATACTTCGAACAATAAAAAATAATAAGTAACTACTAAACCTATAGGTATATTTTTAATCTCGAACATATTATTCAGGTGACAGAAGTGAACTCACCTAGTTGGACAATAAGAACTGTTAGTTACCACTCGACACTCGTCTGCCACAGTAGCGAGCATGCATTAGAAAAACATCTTAATGACACGGAGACGCTTTACGGGGCTACCTTACTAGTGTGTTCACATTAAAATACACTTAAATGTAATATGTGGGAATAAAACGCTAATGCGTGTTCACAGTATGACAATGCTACTCTCGTTTGACACCTTTGCCATGTTATATTTGTGTATATAGTTACAATAATTGTACATACTATGTATGCCGTGTGTAGGACTGTAGGTTGTTTCACATTCTTAGAGTTGTAAGGCAAGTTTTAAAATAAAAAAAAAGTACACAGATTATTTTTTATGTTTAATGACTATAAAATACTTATTTGGGTAGGACGAAATCTATGGTATGTAGCTAGACTCTGTAGCGAGCGATTCAGCCAGCGGTGACTTGCCGGCTCCACGCGGGACGTACCGGCTCAGTCGGCTGTGCAGTTGTCGGCATTTTATGTATGCGATGTTCATTCACGATGGCTTTGATGTTTCAACCACCTACGAAGTTTGTGACGCTTATCATTCTCGGAAACTCTTACATATTTATTGGACTATTTTCTTTTATAATTTATTTTTAATGTAATTTCCTATTAAAGGTGAATGTTACAAATGAGTTTATTATCATTTAGCCAATTTAGAGTACATTCTGTACATAATAACATACACTAGGTTAAGTAGTCCACTTAGAAATGATTTTCGCAGTGCATGCAACGGCGACAGGCGACCTGTATTCATTATAATATTGGTCGCGTGGGACTAGCTCATGTCGTGTTACAAATGATTTAAATGTATAATATACTAATTATCTTATTATAGTAATTTCTTGTCGAGTTTATCTTTGAAAGTGTTCCATTATACTTAAGTTGAAAATTGTAAGGAATAAAACAACTATATTGTATCTGAAATCGATTCGGGAAGTTGAACGTATGATAAAATATGTTATATGTATGTGTAGTAGAGCTTAATGAATTTAAATTTTAGAATGTTACTTTAGATGTGAAAACGATTCGAAGTAAACATAATTGTGCCTAAATCAGTTAAGTACTTAATGTCATTGTAAATTTATGTGTGGGCCGATCTAAGACATTACGGTCTTGTGTACAATATAGACATTATATGTATGTTATCACAACCTCTTCTAATGACGCAGGATCCTAAGTATTTATAACAGATTTTGATGATGCATGTCTATCTACAACTATTAAGCTATATGTCAGCAAAAAAACTGGATTCTCGTCAGTTGTGATTAAAATCACTGCATTATATGCAATTTAATATTATGATCCCTCAAACCTTAATATAACGAGATTCTTACTTTAGATTATATCTCACATATTCTATGTAACATATTATTCCTAACAATATTACAAATATTACAGACGAAAGGCATATAAACGCCTGTAGTTCTGATTAAAACAGACTTTTTATCCCACACTTTTCCTGGGATTTAAATTATACTACTGCAATTTTTCTGTAAACCTTTGCAATGTTCTATTTTTCCTCATTCAATAGTGCAATAAGGGGATATAATATATATCCATTCAATGGTGTTATTTTGGCAAAATGTGCAGTTTTATTCTTCGAAACTTTAAAATAGTTGCGATAGGGCTGTAAATTAAGGTATAAAATAATGTTGTTAGAGAAGAAAATGATGTCCTGCCAAGTGCACTAAATGCATTACAGGAGGTTTATGTTGTGCTCTGGCAAGTGTGTACAACCAGCAAGACTGTCAATTGCTGTAGATATTCTCTTTATGATAGTATATGATATAGTATTTTTATTAGACGAAAATACAATAAATGTGTGAAGTCCAAATATATCTTTTTATTCACATCCCAACTTCCTAAAAACAAAAATTTTTCATTATCCTCAAATCTCCTTCTACAAGTTTATATCAGGTTGTTAAAAAAACGAATTGATGCTACACGGAGGAAGAACGTATGGAATTCTGTTAGAAATTGTATCCTAAACGATTTGTATATGGAATTTGATTTCCGACATCAAGGTCAACAACCTTTTTTTTAATGTTCCCACTGCTGGGACTCAGACCTCCCCTTATAGAGGGAATAATCCACCACGCGGGCCCAATGCGGATTTTCAATATATCACACAGAAAACTGCTATTTCAATGAAGGCCATTTTTTAAAAGGTGATAATGATTTACTGAGGTGTGATCCTTATCCTTGACTTCAGCAATAATATAAATTTTGCAAGTTATTTGCCTTAAATGGTTCCCTTATTGCACCATCTTTACTACCTACTGATCTCCTAATTGGTCAAAAGCACAGATAAACTTTTATATACGGACAGTCAAAAGCGACCATAACCAGGTTTCGAAAGTTCTCAAGATCAAATTAAGTGCATCTCGTGTGGCAATAGCCAATATTTTCGCTGTTTTGGTATACACCAAAACAGCGAATTTTTGTGGTTGGCATAATCTACGCTAGACTGGGCAAAGGATAAGTAACCTTCCAATATTTTTTTTTTTTCGTGTTGAAAATGCTCATGGATGTCCTCCGCCATGCGGTGGGAAATGCATTTCGAAATTACATAGTTTCAAAATTTCGGGCCATATTTGCATATTTATTAATTTCGAAATTTACACCACTAATTTCGAAACTTGAATTAAATTAAATATTTTCTATACCAATATTATAAAAAGGAAAGATTTTTTTGTTTGTTTGTTTGTACCGTATAGGCTCCGAAACTACTGGACCGATTTAAAAAATTCTTTCTCCTATGGAAAGCTACATTATTCCCGAGTAACATAGGCTATAATTTTGACGGGAGCGAAGCCGCGGGGGTCAGCTAGTATGTTATATTTTAATACATTTATAAAATTTATTATTGAAACCAGAAGAGGATCATCTGAAAATGAGTCTGAACTCGAATATAATGCCAATGAGACCGTTGTGCCACCGTGTGACCATGTTTGCTAACATTACAATAAAATAAAGGCTTAACCATGGTGTTAAATTACTAAAGGGAAAAAAGTTCGGCCATTAAAAAAAACCCGTGCTTTCTAAGAATGGTGGCCAGCGAAGGGCATACGTTGACATGGTCTACAATCGTGCAATTACCACATTTCTTTTGCTATCGGGGGTAAACCTACAAAAGCTGCATTAACTATGAGGCACTAGGCACAAGGCGTATGAACTTTTGGAGAATAAAAACCAGGCAGTGTGGTATTTTTACCTCATTTAAACCAAACCGGTGATCACAATAGCACTTCTTAAAAGACCACATACCTGGAGTAAAGGAGCCTGCACGGCAGCACGTGATCACTTTGTCATTTTGTTTTTCCTGAGCTCACTCGGTGGACGGTCAGAGTCTCCACTCTGGGCACCTTAAACCCCAGTGTTCCACCTGCCTTAAATAATACAGGCGGGGTTTTGGCGTGCTAGGCGTCGAGCCGGTTGCCTCCACGATGCCATCTTCTTCGCGTGGGATCATATTCCTCACTAATACTGGCAGAGACAGTTCTCGCCCAATCCTGGCGACCAAGACCCACGGCTCAAAAGCCCAAGAAGGAACTTCTCAGGAGTGTGCTGTGCAAAACCCATGTCTACAATGATGGCAATTTGCCGTGGCCTCTTACCCAATCCTATTAAGGTACTCACTGAAGCAACCATGTCCGGTTAGTATCTGAATGTGCCTGTAAGAGATGCGTACCGCTCTTTTCAGCCAGCCAAGTGCTATTCAAATAACCATTTTCTACTGCAGGCTGTTGATTTTAGTCGTGCAGCATCGATCATCTGACAGTCGTTTCTGCCTTCAAGATTGGGCAGCAGTCTATACAAAGCACCCAAGCCAATTGGGGGCACAGGCGCTCGAAAAGCTCTTTTGAAACCCCACCATTCAGGGATAAACCAAGATAGTGGACTTGCGCATCTTCTATTGTAACTAACGAGCTGGGTGGCTCTTTGCTCCTAGGCAAGGGCGGATTTAAGGGGGGGGAGCACGGGGGCACGTACCCCCCCCAGGCGGTATTTTTGTGCACAAGCAAATCAGAGAAAAATATATGAATAAAATAACAGAAAGAACATGATTGAAACTATTGTCTTGCATAAACCTTCTTAAACATACTTGAACTTGTAGAAATAAACTTGAAGAATGATACTTCAAGTTTATTTCTAACAGTTATTGTTGATTTTATTGCCCATCTGCCCCTCGTGCCCCTCCCAGAAAAAAATCCTGGGTCCGCCCTTGCTCCTAGACAGCGCCTAATCAAGCCCACCAAACTGCCTCGCAGTTTGGTGGGCTTGTAATGTTTAAGAACAAATGTATTTTTTAAAAACCGGCCAAGTGCGAGTCTGACTCGCGCATGTAGGATTCCGTACCATTAAAGCAAAAAACGGCAAAAAAAAAAACACGTTTGTTGTATGGGAGCCCCACTTAAATATTGATTTTATTCTGTTTTTAGTATTTGTTGTTATAGCGGCAACAGAAACACATCAGCTGCGAAAATTGACTGAACGACTTTTGGCACTCTGAGCTCGGAAAACTGGATGGTATTGTCGAAGGTGTCCACAGCAGTGGAGTATATGTATTAAAAGTTTTGAGAAAAAGAAAATTAACTTTGTTGGAATTTTAAATTTTCAGTTTAGTTAAAGTATTATTCTGATTTACCATTAGGTATATTGGATCCCCAGTTTCGAAATTTTGTAACTGAGGAGTCCAATTTCGAAATTGAAAATGTACGAAACTGCATGCCCGAGTTCGGAGGCTTCGTCCTGCGATGGGGATTGAGGTGATTTCACCAATGAAACTAATCGAGAATGATTAGTTTATTTATTAGGCTCACCTTACAATTGTGAACCCTAAGAATATTTCAATAGTTATTCACTTAAAACTACAGTTGAGTGTCACAATTTTTTACAGGTAAGCACCACATAAGCTAAAGTATTGCACAAACATTTAGAAACTTACATCTAATAGGATAAAAATGGCATAAAGTGAAAACATCTTGCAGCCGGCTCCCTGTTTATTCGACACAGGTACATCCCGAAAACAACCGTGCCCCGAGATAACCTGCGTTCCCTGAAACGTCAGGGAGACGTTCTTTCTCCCGAGCCATCGGTGGAGCACCGGCCGGATCGCTCCGATTGTAACGAGGCCGGTGGTAGGATTAGGATGCCCAAGCCTCTCCCGCCATTCTGCCACCAAGACCTGCGGGGGCTCCGTCCAGCAGCGCAGCGTGATCTGTTGCTACACTAGTCTCTAACCCCACGTCTTAGCCTCCTCGCGCCACCGACCTTCCTGAAATTCTATCCCAACTATTCAGGCACACAATGCACGCATTTCGGTTTATTTGGTAACACATAAACTTACGCCTTTTTCTAATGGGGATAGGCAGTAAGAACAGAACGCCTGCTACGATACTTAAAGGTACCTGCAGCCTTATTGCGTAATGAATTCGTAAAGAGCAAAGGGCAAAGCGTATGAAAAATCAAACAATCACATGCGAGATGAAAGACGCGATGTGGCTTACCGTCTATGTGATTGGTCGATTTTTCATACTTTTTGCCTTTGCTCATTCCGAATTCATTACGCAATAAGGCTGCGGCTCTTCTTTTGCTTCGTGCACATTACTAAATAGGTCTAGACCTATGAGTACCAGATAAACGACCTAGGTCCTTTATCTGCCAGCCACTCACTAGGGTCTGAAATGACACTGGGTGTTGCTCAAGGCTCGATATTGGGTCCTTTCCTCTTTTTAGTTTATATTAACGATTTACCCCAATTACTACAAAATCAACCGAAGATGGTGTTGTTTGCTGATGACACATCTTTGTTATTTAAAATAGATCGGCGGTCACGAAATCTTGATGACTTGAATAACTCCATTCATCAGATCCAAAATTTGTTGAAGGCAAACAATTTGGTACTAAATGAAAAAGAAACCAAATGTATTAGATTCACATTGCCGAATGTTAGAAGTACCGAATGCGATATCATATTGAATGGCGAAAAGCTGGACTTTGTAAATCAAACAGTTTTCCTGGGAATCACTCTAGACGACAAATTGAAATGGGGTCCTCACATCACATAACATCTCTTGCGGGTCGGCTAAGCTCAGCCGCTTATGCTGTTAGAAAGATAAGGCAGTTAACGGATGTAGAAACCGCGCGTTTGGTCTATTTTAGTTACTATCACAGCATAATGTCATACGGTATTTTACGTGGGGTCGAGCGGCTGACATTGAATCCATGTTTATATTGCAAAAGAGAGCTGTCAGAGCCATATATAAGTTAAGTCACCGTGAATCTCAAGGAACTATTTATCAAAAAAAATATATAAAATTATATTTATAATTTAATAAAAATATTAATATTGTGACAGTTTCTTGCCAATTCATTTATGAAAATATAATTTAAGTAATTAAAAATATACATCTCTTTAGTAAAGTCAGTGATAGACACAATTGTAATACGAGTACCAGAAATAAAGATAAGTTAGATCAACCTTCTTACAGACTAGCTAAAGTACAATCATCTTTCATGGGGTACTGCGTTAAATTCTATACCAAAATACCTTGTGATATATTAAAACTAAAAGAAAGTAAATTTAAAACTTTAGTTAAAAGCACTCTTTGTTAACAAGCATATTATTTCAAATTAGATGATTATATTCACGATAAGAATGCTTGGAAACATGCTGGTCCTGCTCCATAGGGCAATCTTTGGTGTGGACAAAATCAAATTTGTTAATTTATATTCATATTCATAGTTATTGTATTTATTGTATTTTTTTTTAAATTGACACACACACTGTTCCGTTGTTGTTGAATTAGGTATTTCACCTATGTTTGCAATATTTGTAAGTATGTGAGAACCATGTTCCTACTTATTAAATTAATTAATTTCCCTGTTAATGCTTTTTAATACTTTATACCTGTACGTAGTATAGTGTGTAGAGCTATTCTGGATGCATCGTCCTCACTTATTTAATTTATTAATGTATGTACTTATGTAAATATTGTAAAACACCTATTTTTGTAAAAAAGAGTAAGTATGGAGTTTCTTGTACGTTCTTCTCCATAACAATCTACTTTCCGAATGCACGGTAGAATCAATTTTTATTACTTGTAAATTTTAATTTTATTTCATTTGACGTTCAAAAGTGCCGTTTATTGGCCTAGTTGAATAAATATAAATATTTGACTTTGACTTTGACACGGTTACACCACACATACTTCGCAAGTTTTCAACATCTTCCTAAATGTCTCACTCAGGATACCTACCTACATTGCGAGTTCAGACTTCTTGGACATGAACTTGTTGGTCACAATCGCATACTTACGCACTTTATTTCCTGCATTCACTCTCTTCTCCACATCAGCATCAATCATTCCATTCCATGTGAATAGATTGCCCGAATATACAAATTCATTCACTTGCTCCACACCCCTATTTAATTTCTCATCACACGCTATTCTGCTGTCCATGCAAGTTGAACTTGATCATCTGTATTGAGAAAGTTGATCATCAACTTGATCCTCAATCCAAACGCATACCATCCTTTAGATATTATCTATCAAATAAATTATCCATCTACATATTTACAAATTGAACAGCCACAGCAACACTTCACAGCTCTGTCCAGTGATAAAGACTTGTAGGTTTAGTGGTCGCAAGCACGAGGCTTTGATCTCGGCCCAGTTTTTTGATCCGTAGTTAATCCACTAATGGTTAAATATAACCTATGCTAACCAATGGTCTAAAATTTCGGTATAACGCTTTTGTTCATCAATTGTTGGCATCACAAATTGTCAAATAAATTGAGGAGTTAATTATTTGACCATTTGCTAGACTAATAATTCATGAATTACGCGTTTTACTGATTTTTTTAACCATTGGTTAGCATATTTAACCATTGGTTGAGTTAACCACGGATCAAAAATGGTCGATCAAAATAATATAAATCAAAATCAAAATATATATTTTTATTTCATATAGGCCTACATTGGCACTTATAAAACGTCGACAAAATGTGCACGGTTCGGGTTGGTCGTTTCCCATGGAGAAGAACCGGCAAGAAACTCCATGGTTATTCTTTTAAAAATGGTTTGGTTTTACAATATTTCCTTGTTACAGCATTAGTACTTAGATATGGGGGGACAACGTAGGCCCGACAATAAGTAAATGCTCAAATGTGCAAATATCATGCTCAACCTCTACCTACTTATTACATGATCTCTACATAGCTCAAACATAAAGTGACGGCGGGCGTAACATTCACCCCTTCGATAAAATAGGCGTGCTGTATGTATTGTGTCGTTGTGATCTTGTTAGTACATATTACTGTTTTTATGTAGAACTTTGAAGTTCAAAAAGTGCTGGTACGCAGCACAATTTGAATAAATGATTTGGCTTTGATAGATTGGAAAATAAATTCTGATTGAAAGCGGTAACTATAGCTCAAACCAACCGAGGCTGGATTGTTGAGCATGAGATCTAATCCTGCAATATACTCAACTGCGAATTTTCTTCAACTAAAGAAGGCTTAGTTTGGTTCCTAATAGGAATATTAAGTGACTGGTAATGTGTAATCCGAACTGATAATAATATTTTATGAGAATGGT
Organism: Orthosia gothica; assembly: GCA_949775005.1. Classification (NCBI taxonomy): domain Eukaryota; kingdom Metazoa; phylum Arthropoda; class Insecta; order Lepidoptera; family Noctuidae; genus Orthosia; species Orthosia gothica. The sequence goes on from OX459041.1 coordinate 22,118,025, forward strand.
CGGTAATCAAACCCGCATCAAGCAAAATCGAAAGCGAGTGCTCCGCAATGAACCGTTTCACGCTCGCTACCACTTTCCTAATACATGATATTATTATACATAAATGATCAGCTAAAGCTTCCCTAAATATGCAATGCAAACATGTCATTATATTGCATTTCTGCTTATGTACTTCAACCCCAAAATACAGGGTTATTGGTTAACTTTGATTAAATATTTACTCATCTTCAAGGACTTAAACATAAAATAAGCCCTATGTACTTGAATTTGACTCCAAGTTTATAGCCCGGAAAACTACACACCGAAAGCAGCTGACGTGCTTTCATGATTATAATATAGGCAGGGGAATTTATAAGCGAGGGAAATCGGTGGCGGCGCGCAGTTGTCTGTCTCTCGCAGTGTCGCGTCGTCCACGTCGCCTTGCTACCGATCGCGATACACACGCTTGTTTCGTCGTGTTATTATTTGTAAACAATAGGTGCTTAAACATGAATTGTATTTATTAAAAACTGCAGTTAATTAGTTTTTGGAATAACACTAGTGATTAGTTAAGTGATATAATGCAAGTGGTTGCAGCAACATTATTTGTGTTCGCGCTTTTGCAAGGTATGTTAATTAGAGCAGTTGCATTAATTTCTTATATTCCGGAAAAATTTATAAGACTATATTCAGCTTGAGTCAGTTTAGAACCAAATTGACAGAAGATGTAGGCTCATTTCTCAATATTCAGTAGTCTGAATAAGCGTGAATTGTCGCCAGGTAGAGTCCTGGCTCGGGATGCTAAAATAAACTGCCCTATAATTAAATATAGCCAGGGAAGCTCTATCATTACATATTATTATTATCTATCATCATACCCAACGGGACCATTCAGCAGAAAAGTTCATAACTACTTTCAAGTTCAAAGCTTTTCATTAATAACCTTAAGCATAAAAAGTGATTCGAAAATTTACCGCGCATTACTACGCCTAGTAAAAAAAATCGGAGACACTTCCTGACTTAGTTTTATTCATGGGCTTTTGAAAAATAGACACACCGCGATTCATGGAAACCTGATGGAACCCCACGTGAGCTTGATTAGGCTGGACTAAGGATGTTTCAGGCTGCAGGAGTCCGGCTCCGGAACTGAGACAGTGACAAGCATTTTCAACTAATGCTATTATAACTTGTAAATTTTTCACTTTAGTTCCTAACCCTCTTACAAATAAACAACGAATAAAGTTATACCAGGTATAAACCTATGAAAATGTATGGTTATTCCTGGTATAACTTTATACCGCGTTTATTAGTAAGAGGGTATGACTTTAAAATGTATCTGGTAGAGTAAAGACTCACGCAAAGGCTCCTGATGTTAAAATAAAAAGCGCTAATTATAAATGTTGCAATTAAACAAGGGAATCTCTATCATATCATTACACTTATCTAAATAAGTACTAGTTATACCCAATCATCAATCCGTGGTATAACTAAAATGCCGTTATCCAAAATCTGGCAAATTTTTAACTTTTGATACTAATTAACTATAAAAAAAATTCTATCGAATCTGTGTGTGCGAATTTCCAAAACTATTCAAGGTATTGAAAATTCGCATACATATCTGTGAAAAAAATATAAAATATATTTATCGATCTCGATATATATTTTTTTCACATTAAGGGCCTAGATACCCTTTAGTGCCGTAAAACGGTAACTTCCTGAAGCATACCTCAGTAACGGCTAGGTTAAAAGGTTTAAAAAAAATATATATTTATAATGGATTCATGTACATAATTTTGAACACAAGGCGTGTAACTAATAGTTTTGCTTTAAAAAGAAATTAACAACACGATATTTTTTCGCCACTTTTGGAAACTTCTCCAAAACGACTTGGATGTTTAAAAATATTTTTACACAGAAAAATTTATGGCTGGAATTTCTTCATAACTAACATAGCATATGTAAATCAAATAATATTTTGCAAACAAAACTGTACAAAAGGAGGTTCAATATTGATATTTTGGCATCGAGCGGGCGCACGGCCAGTACTGCGTTAACATTGGGGCGTATATAGCGCCTTAATATAGCATCAAAAGTTAAAAATTTACCAGATGTTGCATAACGGCATTTTAGTTATACCACGGAACGCAATGGTAGGTATGTTGTGAGCATTCAGCAGAACCTAAGTTCAAAGGTTTTTTTATATATTAGATATATTGAATTACTTATCGGGGTTCTACAAAATACCATGCATGACGCATGAAAGTAAAAAAAACTGACTCTTTTTACCCGACTGCCGAAGGAGGGTAATGTGTTTATTTTAATTAAATTGTCTTCCTTATTCCCGTTCCGGTGGTTTTGAATAATTGACACACCGCGATTCATGGAATCCCACGTCAGTTCTATTAACTTCAGACATAAGTGGGCTTGATAAGCCTGGACTAAAGAGGTTAACGTGCCATTATATACCTACTGACGCATTTCCGGCTCCTGGAACTATTACGGTGACAAATGTTATTTATTATTGTAGGCAATTTCTTCCAATGTGTTACAAAAAACAAAACTAATAACTAGAAACACTCGGTGTATCCCCGATGCACCTAGTTTTCCAAGCTATTAGTTATTACCCGACTGCCGAAGGAGGGTAATGTGTTTATGTATGTATGTTTGTTCCTATGTGGCGTTCTAGAGACCAAACGCGTAGGCCGTTTTGATGATTCTGACGTCATTCGATTCGTCTGAGTGTCGCTGACTAGGTACATTAAAATAGAAAAAAAAGAAAATGGTGGATTTTGGGCGCCATATTGTGGGGAGTCCATTTTTTTTCTTCCAAACCCTTCGTGTGGGGTATCAAACTAAAGTGTTTAAGACGTGATTTCAAAAAGTTAAAAAGTAATTCGAATAAAAGAAAATACTTAACTAAAAAGTTATTTTATAACAAAAGTTAATTAAAAAGACCCGACTGCTTAAGAAGCGAACTAAAAAGAAGAAGAAAATGCAGTAACATCTGGTTTAGGTCAGCCAGCTCGCGAATATATGTATCCTCCGACTGAACAGCATGATTTTCTTCTTGTTTAGTAACTTTTTTTTGTTATTATTATTACTATCCATTGTAGCAATAGATCGATCAACGATCTGTGGTAGAATGAATCAGTCCACGTCGATTGACAATTCCTAGTCCTACTCCACCCAAAAGCTACCAAACCAATCGACCTACGGCGCCGTCACGCCGATGACATCAGTCATCGATCAACGTTCGATCGGTCGGTAAGGTTTCACCCCACAACTTACTTAGCTGTTTTTAAATAGTTTGATTTAGTAGGTACCTAAACTTGGTGGTTTTAGTTTTATTACCCGACTGCCGAAGGAGGGTAATGTGTTTATCAGTCTATGTATGTAGGTATGTATGTTCCTCTAAGGCGTTCCAGAGACCAAACGTGTTGGCCGATTTTGATGTTTCGTAGGTCAGTCGATTCGTCTTAACCCTGCGAGTTTCACTGGCTACATTAAAATTGGACAATAGAAAAATGGCGGATTTTGGGCGCCATATTGTGTGGGCCCAAATTTATTTTTCTTCCAAACCCATCGTGTGGGGTACCAAAATAAAGGGTTTTAAGAGGTGATTTCAAAAATGTATAACACTTATATGTTTAAATTATCTAATTCGAAAAAAAACGAACTAAAAAGTTATAAATAAAAAAACTTAATTCAAAAAATCAAAAAACCCGACTGCTTCAAAAGCGAACTAAAAAGTCGTAAACAAGAAAAAAATCATGCTGTGCAGGAGGAGGATACATCTGGTTTTGGTCAGCCAGCTCGCGCGTATGTATCCTCCGACTGCACAGCATGATTTTTTCCTTGTTTACGACGTTTTATTTCCTTAGAGCATTTAATTTCGCTTTTTTTATTTTTGAATTAACTTTTTTTAGTTATTATTATTACTATCTATTGTAGAATAAGATCGATCAACGATCTGTGGTAGAATGAATCAGTCCACGTCGATTGACAATTCCTAGTCCTAGTACACCCAAAAGCTACCAAACCAATCGACCTACGGCGCCGTCACGCCGATGACATCGGTCATCGATCGACGTTCGATCGGTCGGTAAGGTTTCACTCCACAACTTACTTAGCTGCTTTTAAATAGTTTGATTTAGTAGGTACCTAAACTTGGTGGTTTTAGTTTTATTACCCGACTGCCGAAGGAGGGTAATGTGTTTATCAGTCTATGTATGTATGTATGTTTGTTCCTCTAAGGCGTTCCAGAGACCAAACGTGTTGGCCGATTTTGATGTTTCGTAGGTCAGTCGATTCGTCTTAACCCTACGAGTTTCACTGGCTACATTAAAATTGGACAATAGAAAAATGGCGGATTTTGGGCGCCATATTGTGTGGGCCCAAATTTATTTTTCTTCCAAACCCATCGTGTGGGGTACCAAAATAAAGGGTTTTAAGAGGTGATTTCAAAAATATATGATACTTACATGTTTAAATGTAGCTCATTCGAAAAAAAAAAAACTAAAACTAAAAAGTTATAAATAAAAAAAGTTAAATCAAAAATCCGACTGCTTCAAAAGCGAACTAAAAAGACGTAAACAAGGAGAAAATCATGCTGTGCAGGCGGAGGATACACCAGATTTTGGTCAGCCAGCCCGCTAATATGTATCCTCCGACTGCACAGCATGATTTTCTCCTTGTTTACGTCTTTTTAGTTCGCTTTTGAAGCAGTCAGGTGTTTTGATTTATTATGGTTGGAAGTGAACAATATCTAGCTTTAATTGTTTTTACCTACATAATTATATATGTGGGGAATAACCCCTTAGTTATACAACAGTATATAATTAATCATACAATAATGATTTTACAGATATATTTGTTAGCTTTCTGGTTTTACAGCAGGCAAATAAATAATCAGGATGGTATTATTAGCTGAAGCTAAAACAATACGAACGTACCTACTTACCTCCATACTTGCCTGAATTTCCTCCAAACGATTAGGTCGTTCGGAGAAAATAAATATTTAAGTATGCTAAGTTTTATTATGTTTGATAGAATTGTGTTTAAGTATTTTTATATTATTTAGTTTATTAATGGGATTTATATGAGATACTTGTGAGAACTTTTAGACTAGGGTTATCGTACGAACTAATGGAGTATACATATATTTATCTACTTAAGGAAGTGGGTACCTCTTAAGATGACAATGTTCAAATAGCTTACAAAGGAATCCATTACTAAATCAAGAAACAAATAGTAAATCTGTTCAAACAAACATTGATAACGATGAAGCGCAAAACTCTTTTGCTAGAGCTACCTATATGTTGGTACTACCATTTTACCTAAGAAAATACTGAAACAGTGGTCATCTGCTGCCGGGTCAGGACCAAATTTTTGACGTAATAGCACCACGGAAATCACAACGTGTCACACTGGAATATAAAGTTCGAAAAAAAATCGCACAATGGAATGAAAATTATTCACGATATAACCTACAAGTTGAAACAATAAAAAAAAACAGCGGCAAAAATATTCTTAGGTAGTCAAGCAAGGACATGCGTATTTTACATAGCGTAAAAAGACACCGAGCTTGTTATTATATTTTATTTGAAGAAATTAAGCTTTTAGTTATTTAATGAATGAGACTGTTTACAATATATAAAGATAATTATTATAAGCAAATACCCAAAATTATTTTAAGGCGTGTAAAGTTGGCAAAATTTGGTCACTTACGAGTCAGAAACCACAGTGTCTGTATCCGGCAAAAATTTGGACCTGACCCTACTATGAACAGCGAACCTCTGGAGACAGACTCCTTTCCCAGGGCCCTAACAGGCGTTGCAAAGATGAAGTTCAGTTTCGGTGATGGCTTTTTAGGAAGTCATTGTTACCACCCCATGTGCTAATGGTGACCACCGAAGTGGTTTTAATGAGTTAAGAATCTTAAATTCTCCGGCCCTATCCCCAAAAGTCAGGCCCTTTGAAGGCCCAGCCGTCATTATGAACTAGGTACTAGTATAATTATCTACATACATATCTTTTTTTTTTAACTATGAAAATTATCTTTTGATAGGCTGTGATGAGACAGTGAACACGTTTTCTATTTAAATGTTGCAAGCGATACTGCGCCCGAGTCGCAAGCATTGCATGGCTGCGCCGCCGCCGGCCGGCAGCTGCACTGGCCTGTGACCGGCATTCCAAATTCAAAATTCTTATATTATAGATTCCTTATTTGGGAATGTACACACGGTATGAATCACAGACTACTTAGGGATACTACCGTATGTGTGAATTAATAATTTGAAGTTGAGTTTCAGTTTTCAATCTCTACTTTAGCCTTAAACTCGGTTAAACTTTGGCTTAAAAGTAGAATTTGCCAAATACTTAACTTCAAAGTATGTAAGTACTTAATTTAGAATCCGGGGTTAGTCTATTGTAAAAAGGTTATGAGTTTCAGTTTTCAATCTCTACTTTAGCCTTAAACTCGGTTAAACTTTGGCAAAAAGTAGAATTTGCCAAATACTTAACTTCAAAGTATGTAAGTACTTAATTTAGAATCCGGGGTTAGTCTATTGTAAAAAGGTTACTATGTGATTCATGGCTTGATAGCCTTACCAAAACCTATGCTCTACAAATTGATACAAAGTAGTTCTTTGTAAATATCGAAGCCGGAAGAACTCTTGACGTCATTTATTATTTAATTCCGCAGATGCAATGTTTACTATCACTTAACCAAAGGCCATATAAGAGGTGTTAAATATGAGAAAAGGAAAGTACTCGTAATTCGCGTTACCTGTGTTGTTTTGCAACGAAAGTACCGCCAACGTTTGCCAAGTTAATGTATACTTAAATGGATTGTTTCCACAATTGCTTCTCTAGGAATATAGTTATGTAATGGCCCAGATTTTTCTAGCTATTTAGCTAGATATAAGATAAGCTAGCGCACGTGTTAGCGTAACAATACTGAAGAGAAAGTCCGGCCAGGAAATCTTAGCGGCCATAATAAACACTAGGCTGTGCGTTCGTGTATTGTTTCTTTTTCGTTGCAGGTAGATTATCTAGGTAGGTACCTATATAATCTTGTATTGTTTTACATGCTTTTCTAAAGAAATATGTTTAGAATGGTTTCTGAATTTAGTATCTGCAGCTGGCAAAAGTAGATTTTATCAAATACTTAACCTCAAATTCTTAATTAAAAAGAAACCGGCCAAGTGCGAGTCGGACTCGCACACGAAAGGTTCGGTACCATTATCGCAAAAAATGACAAGAAAATCACGTTTGTTGTATGGGAGCCCCACATAAATATTAATTTTATTCTTTTTTTAGTATGTGTTGTAATAGCGGCAACAGAAATACATCATCTGTGAAAATTTCAACTGTCTTGCTATCACGGTTCATGAGTTAAAGCCTGGTGACAGACGGACAGACAAACAGACGGATCGCGGAGTCTTAGTAATAGGGTCCCGTTTTTACCCTTTGGGTACGGAACACTAAAAATCATGTTTGTTGTATGGAAGCCCCACTTAAATATTGATTTAATCTGTTTTTAGTATTTGCTGTTATAGCGGAAACAGAAATACATCTGTGAAAGTTTCAACTGTCTAGCTATCACGGTTCATGAGATACACAGCAGAGATATACAGCCTGGTGACAGACGAACAGACAGACAGAAGGACCGCGGAATCTTAGTAATAGGATCCCGTTTTTACCCTTTGGGTACGGAACCCTAAAAATAAAGAACATTTAACAAAAAAAAACCACTTCCAAAGCAAAACATTACTAAGCTAAAAATAATGTTCTTTGCCGAAGTCTTTGTCTTTGGTACCTATGTACCTATTGTTTTCCGTCTTTCGACTCATCCTTTTTGGGCAGTCGATTAGATATCGGAGGGTAGGGCTCCCAAAGAACGTGTTAAACCCTGCTTTAGTACCAAATTTTACAAGGAATAATACGCAATTTCAATTTCTTAAGAGCGGACTCTGGTCAACAGGAATTTGAAGAAACTATTGCCGTCGCGTCACCTCCAACCTCACCCCGTAAAGTGCGAAAGGGACAACTGCAGCTCAGGCTGATTTTACCTACAAAAACTTTGACTAAAAGACGTTTCGTATTCTGCTGTTTTCTTCATGAAAACCGGTCTGATCTAAAAAATTCTTATATCAAAATTTAGAGGAAAAGTATATCTATGCTCCTATCATTTCCTTTTTAACCGACTTACAAAAAAGGAGGAGGTTCTATGTTCGACTTTATGTTTTTTTTTTTTTTTTTGTGTATGTTCATCGATGTCTCTGTCAATTGTGGACCGATTTTGAAAATTCTTTTTTTGTTTGAAAGAGTATGTTTCGAAATTGGTCTCATTTTAATTTGGTGAAGGTCTGATGAAGAACTTCGGAGATACACAACAGAACTCTTCAATAAATAACGGCAAAACTCTCGGGATTGCTGCAATCGCATGTCTGTTTGTTGTTTATACCATTTCATAACATAACATCACGCCAGTACGCTCTAAAGGGGTACACAGATCTCTCATTTCACCGGTTATGTTCAAGTTTCATATCATTCGGTTAATCTATTCTGGAGTTATAGGGACCTTAATAAACAACTTGCTATTAGGTAGGTAAAACTAAAAAGAGAAAAATAAAAAAACTTTTTTGCAAAAAAATATTACCGACTTCCAAATGAAAAACTACAAAAAATAACTTAACTTTTGGAAGTCGGTGTCCATATCGAAAAAAAATGGTACCTACGTAAGACACCGTCTTCCAAAAGTTAAGTTATTTTTTGTAGTTTTTCATTTGGAAGTCGGTAGTATTTTTTTGCAAAAAAGTTTTTTTATTTGTTAAAAACTTATAAATTTTGTCTGAAAGTCTTCTGAACATGGCGGTAAAAACGGGCATTTTTTTCGGATTTTTGGATTGTCATATTTCTTTTTGTGATTATGTTTTGGAAAAAAGGAAATGATAGGGGCACGTATTAATTAGACCCAGATTTTATGGGGAAAAATCATTGCTCTAGAGGCATTATCCACGAAGAAAACAGCAGAATGTTTTTGTATGGAGAAATTCTCACTAGAGTCCCCCTCTTATTTCATAAATTGGAGCAATTCCGAACATGATACATTTATTCCGATAAGTCAGTTTATTATGTTTACATAACCAGGTTGATAAAGTGTAGGTAGGCCCTACCTATCAGTTTCAAAGCCGTATGCATAATGCAATAGATCTTAACAGACACAAATTGGTTAGTATCTCTAACTTCTACTTTTCACTAACTCGATAGAATAGAACCCTTATATAAGAAGTCTATTTAATGAGTCGTGAAATCCGAACTTGTTATTATAAGTTTTACTTGTTGAGTAAATGCTGTTGTACATTGATTGATATTTTTGCCGGTAAGTAACTAATTGGCCAATGCCGTGGGTAATTAATTTATTGTAAATAAAATATCGATTAATTAGGTAGCAACGTCTAGCTAATCTTTGTTATTAGGTAAAATGTTATCTGCACCTGTACTTATAAAAAGTATAACAGTATTTTTTCCAAACTAAGTAATATGCTTCCTGAAATTTCAAAATTTTAGTTCATTTATTGCAGGTATCTATTGTAGGTCTACATGAATTTCAATACTTTCACGGTCCTAAAGATGCAAAATACGTACAAACACGTACTTAACTGCTTACGAAGTTATCGATTTATCAATTCGCCGAATATTGCCAAAATTGCAAACTCAAGGCTCAAGGTTCCATCAAAAGACACGCAACCATGAACAACAAGATAACACGCAGGTTTGAAATTAAGGCCTTTAGAAAACTAACTGCTTTTATAAACCTAGCTTTTCCCGCAGCTTCATTCCTGAGTCCCGTAGTTTATCCCACAGAAAATGTTTTTTTCGCCGGAATAATAAAGCCTGCCTGTGTCATACCACAGATAATTTATTACTAGCATAGCCATACCTACAAGCACCGAGTGAGTCCCATACCATAATAGGAACTGTGGCACGCCGATAATTTCTACCCGACTGCAAGGCAAGGGGTATGTTTTGCTTATAGTGAAAGGGTTCACTACTTCTTACTTACAATCAAGAAACTATTTTTGCCTCATCTCTTCTTCTTTTTGTCCCCTTTTTTAATTAAAATTTTAATATGATTTCTATTTTAACTTTAATTTTATTTTTGTTTTGGTACCTATTGATTTTGTATTTGATTGTGATTTTAATTGAATTTATTGTTTAAATTTGTAACAATGCTAATGTAAACCGGATGAGCGGAAATACCTAATACAAGCAATATTTTCCTTAAAACTTATTATATAATTTTATTATTGCACCAAGTGCAACCCCATGTCGTGTCCAGGCTATCTCTCTTCATTCAGGGTTGCCTGGAAGAGATCGCAGATCGCGATAAGGCCGCCTGTTGTATGTTGTTGTTATTTTAAGGTTTCCGTATGTAATGTTTTTATCTTGGTGTACAATAAAGTATATAATAAATAAATAAATAATAAATAAAAGGCACTTCCTATCATTATATTGTTATTTATATAAGTTGTGGCATTAAAAGTTTGGTTTTTCTCTTTGTTTTATTTGTTAAGCTAAATTAGAATTTTGTAATGGCTCATAAATTAAGTTAATTAGAATGAAGATTCTAATGCAAATTGCTTCGCTTTTGCGATATTTCTTATGTTTATTAATTTCAGTCAAGTCAGGGTTCACCTTGACGTGTCTTTATAAACCCCAAAATAGGCCACCGAACATTAAAATGCTGTAATATGAAAATCTTAATCTTAATCTTCTTATACAATATATATAAATCACGTGTCACGTTGTTTGTCCGCGATGGACTCCTAAACTACTTAAGCGATTTTAAATTAAATTTGCACACCGTGTGCAGTTTGATCCAACTTGAAAGATAGGATAGCTTACATCTTAATTTATAGCCGCAATATTATTTTATTGCAAATTATTTGTCTATTATTTGACATTCACAATTATCTGTACATAGGATAGTAGGGTAGGTAGAGTAGGTAGGGTAGGGTAGGTAGGGTAGGGTAGGTAGGGTAGGGTAGGTAGGTAGGGTAGGGTAGGGTAGGTAGGGTAGATGAATGTTTGTTTTTTTTATGGCAAAACAAAGTTTGCCGGGTCAGCTAGTTATTATATATAGATCGTGATTTGCCACATTGCCTGAACATCTCCAGTTCCGGGATAATCCTTATTAATGCCATGCCATGCTGAGGGGTTTCTCTTGAGTCTGCATGCCATTGAATACCTAATAACTCATAGATACATAATATACTTATTGTGAGTGCCATAGTGAAAGGTTTGTTCAGTCCGCAAGGTTCGTAACGGAGCTGGCTATCCAGGGGCAACGGACGTTGGTACTACGTCTTTTTAATGGTAAATAAAGGTACATATATTAATTATCGCCGCCTACCTACCTAAATTATATTGAAAATTACCCTTAGGTATGTACCATACCATACTTACTATTTATTATTATTTTCAATACCTATACCAATGGTGTCTCATCCCATACAAAGAAACCGTGCCGACGTACTGTACTGATTATACTGATTATTTTTTGTACATCGATCGCGTTCGGTTCCGTTCCACGGATATAGATGGTGATCTATCTATCGCCGTGGAACGAAACCGAACGCCATCGATTTACAAAAAATAATCAGTATAATCAGATGAAAAACGCTAGTTACGTCGGCACGGTTTGTTTGTATGGGATAAGGCATCTGTATGCTACTATTATATTATCTTTGCCTAAACTAAAATATAAACAAGTAAAATTTAAAAAAAAACGACACATTTATAATTTATGCTACATAATTTATCTAGTTGTAGATACTCGTAAACTTCGATCGACAATCTAAAGAACACGTACCTAATTATGACACGATAGCTTGCAAAAACTCCCCGATTCAAACAGTAAAACGCCCAAAACTTTAGAACGGCTTAACCGATTTTCATCAAACATAACTAAAACCACGCTCGATAAAGTCACTTTTCAAACAAAAAAAAAAACGAAAGCAAAATCGGTTCATCTGTTTAGGAGCTATGATGCCACAGACAAATACAAAAACACCCCTCTTTTTCCGTCGGGAGTTAAACAGGTCTTTGCCCAGAACAAAGATTAAATGAAAAAAAAAACGATGCAATGAAAACAATTTCTATTGGTATCAAGTGATCAAAAGTATTGCTGATCGGGCTTTCAGAGAAAGGTAATAAAAGCAGGGGGGGTGACCATAAGCTCTTGGATTAGAGTAAGGTTATTTTGAGATCGAGTAAGTGACAGATGTATACAAGACATATTATATACATCTGTCCATTACACACACACAAAATAACCTTCAAATCAAATCAAAATCAAATCATATTTATTTGTTCACATAGGTAATAAAAGACCTTAGACCTTACTCTAAGAGTTTATGGTCACCCCCCAGATAGCTCCATAAAATACAGGAGAGTGATAGCAGAGGCTTATGAAAGGCTTGGAGTGTCCAGCCCCAAGGACAATGATGAATTAGATAAATCAAACACATGTACCTACACGATTAATATGTATTTTCCTATGTAATATTGTACCACACTGAAATCCTAGCTATGGTTATAGATCTTATCTTATTTACTCCACGGTGAATACCGTGAATACAATTAACAATGATTGTCTGAATCAAACAAATTTTACATGAATATATGCACACTTATTAACTACTATATTTACCTACGTAAGACAAGTATATATGTAGTTTCCCATGATAAATGATTTTATTTCTGTAAGTTGGTTTTTAGAAAAACTTACATGTCGATAATATTTTTTTAAACTAGATGAGGTCGGCGTTTCCTATCTGACTACTCTGAGAAGAAAGGCCTAAACAAACTCAGAGGTCACAGTCTCTTTTAAAGTCCAGACAAAATCTTGGTTAGATCATGTGAAGACCATGTAGACTGATGTCTGAAATGGTCTTTTGAGGAAAGCACCAGTCAGATTGATTGGACCTGTCCCGTCAGTGCACGCATTTGTCAATAACCGAGCAGCTTAACTCAGAATTTAAGGAGCTCAACGATTTGACGAACAATACCAAAGAAAGGACATTCGGGTAGGCCGCATAAACTACTCAAACTGCCAGACCATGATTAAAAACTAACTAAGATAAATTAAAACAAAAACAAAAAATGATCCACAGTCTTTACATTCACAATAATGATTGCGCATGTCTTCTAATATAGTCAAGTAGGTCCTTATAAAATAATATATGTAAATCCGTGTTAGTGCTACACCTACAATATTTTTTAATCATCACAGTTTGGAGTGGGTTTTTTTGTTTGATTTTGCTTCGTATCGATACATCAATTTTTAGCTCGACCACTGAAATTATAATGAACCCGCTACCTAATAAAAAAGCACGTGCAAGGCTGTTCACCTAGTCAGGATCTAGGAGTGTGGAAAATCTATAAATGTTTTACTTACGTATATGTGCAACATTCATTTTCCAGAACAAATTTAGAAATTCCCGTGCATCGTATAGACAGGATAATACCTATAATGTTGCAGGAAATTGTAAAATATTATTATTGAGTCATATTTATATTATTAATAATTTATTGTACCTACGTAGGTAAAGTGTACTTACATGCTGTGTGAATGCAGAGCTACCTACCTACTTGAATTTTACTTAGTTTGCTTAATGATTAAGTACTTTAATGAGATGTTTCTGCCTCGTCATATACTTGTGTATTATGTACCTATATACACGTGGGAATTACCTAAACGCAATTGATGAAATGTCGTACCTACTAAATAATCTTACATAAAGAGTTTCTCAGAATGTTTTCCGTTTTTGATACAAAAAAAGGTACTAGAATTAGTTAAAACTTGGTTTATTTACTGTTGAATTAATTATCAGTTTTCCAATTTTGTTTACTAAAACAGTTTTTAGTAATTGTGCATCCTCCACTTCCTAACACTTAATTATCCCGTAACTAAAATCTTTAACCACACGCAAAAAAGTGAGGGACCGACTATTCCTTGACGTGCTATGGCAGCCCAAATAGCCCTGATTAAACGCTTGCTGATGTTCTTATAAGGGGCTACTTAAAAAGTAAAGTTTACAAACTAGTGCAAATGTTTAAAAGCAAGCAAAGACTCACAGACGAAATAAATAATGAAAATTTTAGTTCCAGACCAAATGAGTGTGAGGAAGTGGAGGGTGCGAATTTACTTAATTTCGTTTTTTACAAATAAAATTGGAAAACTGCTCATTAATTCAACAGTAAATAAACCGATTTTCAACTAATTCTAGTACCTTTTTTTATGTATCAAAAACGAAAAACATTCTGAGACACCCTTTATCTAAGTACAAATGTACAGAATGGTTTTTGTTGTTCCTCACCTTTAGGGTATACAGGTTTTTTGATATGTGTATTTATCTTCCGAACTTTACAGTACAGTCAAGTGAAGTTTTAAAGTGCAGACGACCCACAGATTTTAAACTAAGAACACCGTTAAATTGGTCAGTTGAATACAAAAAAGCTCTTTAGAAAAACCTTGCATCCTTTTCTCAAAGCTTACAAGGTGAAATAGAGGTGTCAATGATCCGTGTGGTCAATGGTATTAAAAATAAAATATGCGACTGGCTGATTGAGGTTCCTATTCAAGTTTTTTCCGAACATTGTGGTTTCATAGAAGCTGAGGTTCATGCTGACGTTGAGTGACTGATCGCTACCGGATACAGAGTTAAAAAAACAAATCCGTGAGTCGATACTTAAGGTTACACCAGTTTATCATTCTTCCATACGAACGTAGTCTGGCGATTACTCCTCTGTTTGACGATGTACGTTCAAAATAAAAAAATATATCAATTTTTTCTCACCATTATCTAGCCCTGTATGGAAACAAAAAAGTAAAAAATATATTTGAAAGTTATGAGCGTCGAAAGTTCCATATTTCAACACTAATTTTAACGCATCTTTGGGCGGAAATAAATATCATAAGAAGAAGGAAATTGCATAACGGCCTCCATACAGGGATAGATTAGTAATTCAACAATGCAAATAATTTTATTTTGAAAATATGCATTTAGTAGTTTTTTCATGATATCTAGACTCCCAAAGGTATGTTTATAAAATATCGCGCGCTCGTTTTCGTCCTAAATCATCATCCATTTCGCTACAAACTTGCAAAAGTGCTAATTCGTAAGGAAATTGCAAAACGGCCTCCATACAGGGATAGATTAGTATCGTATATCGCCTGTTTATAAAATTTTGCGCAGCCGTATTCGTCCTAAATCATCATCCATTTCGATACAAATTTGCAAAAGTGCTAATTCGTACGCGAACTAGCTTCTTACTGCTCATCACAGCATCTACCTCTTTAACACGTGTTGTCGGATGAGATAGCATGCATTTTAACCCCGCGCACAAAATAGATCGTGCCGTCGACTAGGGGAAATTGTGTCTTGTTAAGATGAAAGGTAATATAATTATATTTTTAATAAGACAATATTGATTCTTATGTTTGTCAACGTGGATAATAATATGGGAGTCAGTTATAGCGTGAAGATTGACAGGACGGAATGGAATAAAACTTGTTGCGCCGACCCCAAGTCACATGAGACAAGGGCAGGAAGATAACAATCCTATCCTATACTATTTAACGAGCAATATTTGCATATATATATATAATTATATGCGTTTTTGAAAATGATTCTACCGATTTCGATTAAATTTCTAATTGAAGTAGTTGTTTTCGGGGGTGAAAAATCGATCTAGCTAGGTTTAAGTAGCTGGGAAAACTTAAATACTCGAAAAAAAAAAAATGTCTCATTTGCACCCTAACAGAGCTTTCTCTCACTTTCTTATCATATCTAGGAAACTCCGAAAATTTTTTTTTTCTATTTTCACCCTAAACAGAGCTTCATCTCACTTTCTTCTAATATCTGGGAAAAGTCGTTTTCTCGAAAAAAAAATGTATCTCTGTTTTCACCCTAACAGAGATTCATCTAATTCTTTTAAAAAATCTGGAGAAAGTCGTTTTCTCTTGAAAAAAAATGTATCTCTATTTTCAGCCTAACAGAGCTTCATTTATTTATTAAAACTTCATGCAACGTACAGGTACATAGGCGGCTTCATCTCACTTTCTTCTAATAAATGGGAAAATTAGTTTTTCCGAAAAAAATAAATTTTCTCTATTTTTACCCTAACAGGGCTTTATCTCACTTTCATCTAATATCTGGGCAAATATGATTTTTCGAAAAAGAAAATGTTTTCTCTATTTTATTTATTTACATAGGCGGACTTAATGCCTGAGGCATTCTCTACCAGTCAATCAAGGGTGGTGGCGAGATGACATGGCAGGTGTATAAAAAATAGGAACAATTATTAAAGTAAAATTGATTAAAATATTGTAAATAAATTAAATTAAATTAAACATGTACATGTACTTTACTTTAATAAATACCTAAATATATTTTTATTAAAACGGTGTACCCCACTACCACACCACACTAGGAATTTCTTCCTGTATCGTGAGTGCGTTTACAAACATATAAACTCACATACACAACACCCAGAACCGGAACAACTATCTGTAGGTCATACAAATATTTGTTCCGTGCGGGAATCGAACCCGCGACACGCAGCGCAGCAGTCAATCGCTCAACCACTTCGCCAACCGTGCGCCCTAAAATATATGTATACATATATAAAGAAATAGAAAGATGATTCAGAAGACTCTGCTAATGGTGTAGAAAATAATCCCGATACTGCCGCCAGGTACTGCAGGTATATTAATTGTGATTTACCTAAGTATATATAATTAATTATTGGATATCTAATTTTTGAAGAAGTCCAAAATATCCTAGCTCACTTAACAACTCATGAACGGTCAATAAACCCCTACATCGGTACATGGTGGACATCCCACCCATACGCACAAAACGTTTTGGGGACACTTTTATTATGCGTACAGCCAAGGATTGGAATTGCCTGCCGGAGTCTGTTTCCCGATAGCTACAATAGGCAAGCGTGCTTCACCGTCGACCACATCATCGCTTACCATCAGGTGAGATAGTGCTCAAGCGCGAGGCTATTGACAATAAAAAAATCATTTTTTCATACCGACTAAACAATGTGGCGAAAATATTAGAAAGAATAATAGAAATGTCAGACATATTAGCTAAATCACTAGTTTTTCATGTAAACGTGACACACATTCGCTGCGGCATCTAACTTATGTATCAGTTCTAGAAATGGCAAATCGATTAATAACTACGTAATAATACAGTAGCTGGAAAATCGCATGTTCCGTAGCGATAAAAACAGTAATTATTTAGTTTTGTCTGTCTTGTTGTACTTCTGTCTATACTGTGTGAACTTGGCTTTAATTAATCTATACCTATAGACATGATTCACGTGTGTGAGCTAGTAGTACTCGCATCATTAGCACAGCTAATCTCCGCCAACTACTGTGCAAATACCTCTATTTTCTTGTGCCAATCCCAATGCTCCTGTGCCACCCAACCTGGTTCTACCCGCGATGGCAACAATGTCGTCTCGCCATCAAATGACCCCTGTAACACAGCAATTTCCTAGCATGGGGTCATTGATCGTGTAGTTTGTACCTCACCAATTGTATCCTAAGTTTATTTATTTAAACTTCATCTACAATAGTGGTACATAGGCGGACTTAATGCCACAAGGCATTCTCTAACAGTCAACCTTTGGGTTAAAAAAAACAACTTTGTGAACGGGTACAAAATAATGTCTAAAAATAACAACTTGTATACGAAAATGTATATACTAACATATATATTAATAATACACATATACAAATAAAATAGACTAATAAATACTTCAAAAAATACCAATAAAAAAACGAGAATCCAATGAATAATTACTATATGACTAGACTTCTGTCTCTAGATGAGAGCTATTTAGTCTGGCTCAAATATTGGTCACGGACTTTTCTTTTAAAAGTGAAATTTGCTTTCAGCCTTTTTAATGCGAAAGAGTAGCGCGTTCCCGAGCTTTATTGTTGAGACAGCGTAACTATGAATTTGACATAAAACCGGTGCGGTGTGAAGGAATTCGGAGGAGTAGATTTTTGAAGGCTCGAAGGTTACTACTATGAGAACTGCCCAACACTTTGAAATAAGTTTTTAGACAATCGGGAGCACAAGGATCGTTCATAATAGTTAAGTGAAACCAGTATTTCTGTAATTCTTGCCAAAAAAATAAATTACTATTAAATTATTAGTACTATATATCTCGCCGGTCGACCGATACCTCTTCTTCCAGCCCTTGGAAGCCACTCGCCTTAGGTAAAGCGCCTTACCAGCAGGCTTATTACATAAGAAACAGCAATCAGCAATCATCGCGCGATCAAACGCTTTATGTCATAAAAGTCGGAATTACCTACAGTGTAGGTATGGTAGGTCCTACACAATCGTTTGCTAATCGCCCGCTGTTTTCAAATGCACTTATTTCTAAAAAAAAACCGCCAAAATCTCTAAAACTTATTTATTGAAGAACAATTATTGCGCTAAAATGGCTATCGTTTTGATCTTGCAAGATACGTAATAGGCCTGCAGAGGTTCTACCGAGTTCCATTTGAGCTGCGTAGTTTGTTTTCCGATGTCGAATACCTGCGTTCAATTAAGTCATACGGATACCTATCGAGCTACGGATAGTTAGACATAAAATACCCATGTATAACCTAGATCACGACTAATTACTAATTTATAGTTAGTTCTTTGCATCAGTTACATGGCGTCACGTATCTCCTTAGTTAATTACATTATAATATTTTATGACAACCAATAAATTACAATGGATTATTTTTATGGCAGGTTACAATCCTAACACAAAAGGCACAAATAAACATTAATTTTAATATGTCACAAGGCATTAAGCACGTGTCTTGCATGAAACGAGTATTTAATCATGATTTTATGAATGAAAAAACTCATGTCTTGGTCATCATTCATTTCGGTATCATGGCAGTCTTTACCCAAGTAACTATAGGTTTATTGGAACCGATAGCTTACCGACATTCCAATGTCATCTTAACATGCGATTAAAAACACCAAATGCCTAATTGGTATATGTTAATTTACATTCTATGAGGATCACAGCAGTTCCTAAACAAAAAAGTAAGTCGATCATTTCCATCATGAGTAGCTAAATGAAAGAAGAAGTAAAATAAATCTTAATAAATAAAAATAAATAATGATTTGCGCTCTGAAAATGTTCCAACTTTCCGTTGCCAGGAAAAGAAATAAGAACAGATAATAAAAGTTAATTATAATTTTGTAGTCTCATCTGTTGCCAAGCTAGTTCAAGCTAGCTAACTACATTTATTTAAGTCATCATTTCAGCCGAAAGACGTCCACTGCTGAACATGGGCCTCCCCCAACCGCCGCCACATCACCGGTCCCGTGCGTCTAGCATCCAGCGGATCCCCGCAACCTTCACCAGATCATCGGTCCACGTAGTGGGAGGACTTCCAACGCAACATCTTCCGGTTCGCAGGCGCCACTCCAGAACTTTTCGGCCCCGACGACCATTCGTTATGCAAACAATGTGCCCTGCCCACTACCAATTAAGTCTGGCAAATCTTCGTGCTATGTCGGTAACCTTGGTTCTCTTGCAGATGTCTTTAATTTCTGATTGGATCACGCAAGGAAACGCCGAGCATAGAACATCCTCTCCAATGTCCTTTTGGGTGACTTAAAGCCTTCTGATGAGGTTGTGAGCGACTACGTGTCGATCCCGATCACTGGCAACACACACTGGTCATAGACTTTCGTCTTGAGACACTGCGGTAATTTGGATGAGAAGATACAACGCAGGCGCAGCTTCCCCAACGCTGCCCAGCCGAGTCGGATTCACGATTGACCTCTTTCTCGAATTTAGAATTGTACCTAACTGGACCATTTGTGCCAGGTAGAAATAATCGTCAACTTCGAGTGTAGAGTCTCCGATCTGGACAGTGACTGGCACATGGGCCTTCAACATGACCTTGGTTTTGTACATGTTCATTTTAAGACCCACTCTTTCGGAAGCTCTATTGAGGTTATCGAGCATTGTACTGAGGTCCTTCATGGTCTCAGCCATGATCACTATATCGTCGGCAAATTGACATTGATGCCTAGCCCTCTCCAGTTCAGAGCCTTGAAGAAATCCCCCAGTGCAGTAGTGAATAGTTTCGGAGATATAACTTAACTATCCCTGTCTCACACCTCACTGCAGAAGGATAGGTTCCGAGGACTGATCTTGAAGTCGGACAGACGTGGTGGCATTTTAACACTTCGATATACCGGTAGTCGATTTGGCACCGTTGGAGAAACTGCAGTACAGTCCACGTCTCCATCGAATGAGGCTTTCTCGTAGTCCACAAACGCTAAGCAGAGAGGCAGGTTATACTCTTCGGTCTTCTGTATAACCTGCCGCAGCGTATGTATGTGGTCCATGGTGCTAAAGCTTTTTCGGAATCCTTGTTCTTGGCTTGTTAGGCTGGAAATCGTCAAACCTGCGCGCGAGATGATTCATGATGACTCTTGAAAACAACTTGAAGACATGGCTAAGAAGTGAGATAGATGGACCTTTAATTCTAATGCGTCATTAAAATGTAAGTTGACATTAAAATTTATTGACGAAAATTGACAGAGCTTAATGAAATTAATAATTTGAGGTAAAATACACCCACATCATCAGTCTATTAATGTTTCCCCTGCTCTCTGTGAGAGGGAATAGGCCGTAATCCACCACGCGGGCCCACTGCGGGTTGGTGGATGTCACATGTCTTCGAATTTTTGGTTCTTGGACATGCCGGTTTCCCCAAGATGTTTTCCTTCACCGTTTTTGAGAGCAGTGGTGAAGAAATAATATACACAAAGTACACGACCTACAACTTGTAAGTCGCGGCCGATACCACTGGGCCACCACTGCTCTTTACACCCACGTATCTACCTAAATCCGTATCCTTATCGTATATATTTATATATGATACGGATACGGATTTTTTAGGTATAAAGCCATTAGAAAAAAAACATGTATTATATACGTAAGTGGACACCTCATTATACCAAAGTAATTAAGTATACATGCCTACGTACAAGTAAAATAAATTATACTAGAAGATTGTCTGGCGGTCCATCTAGATAAGAACATATTTGCAGCATAAAACAATAGCTAATTATTAAGTTTTGCAGACAAATACATTTTACTAGCGGACGCCTCGCGGTTTCACCCGCGTAGTTCCCGTTCCCGTAGGAATACAGGGATAAAAACCCGACTGCTTCAAAAGCGAACTAAAAAGTCGTAAACAAGGAAAAAATCATGCTGTGCAGTCGGAGGATACATATTCGCGGGCTGGCTGACCAAAATCTGGTGTATCCTCCGCCTGCACAGCATGATTTTTTCCTTGTTTACGACTTTTTAGTTCGCTTTTGAAGCAGTCGGGTATTTTGATTTTTTGAATTAAGTTTTATTATTTATAACTTTTCAGTTAGTTTTTTTCGAATTAGATACATTTAAACATATAAGTTTTATATATTTTTGAAAATATATTTTTAAATCACCTCTTAAAACCCTTTATTTTGATACTCCACACGATGGGTTTGGAAGAAAAAAAAAATTTGGGCCCCCACAATATGGCACCCAAAAGCCGCCATTTTTCTATTATCCAATTTTAATGTAGCCTATGACACTCGCAGGGTTAAGACGAATCGTTTGACGTATGAATCATCAAAATCGGCCAACGCGTTTGGTCTCTGGAACGCCACATAGGAACAAACATACATACATACATACATACATACTTACATACATACATACATACATAGACTGTTAAACACATTACCCTCCTTCGGCAGTCGGGTAAAAAGTAGCCTATGTCACCCGGGCATAGTGTAGCTTCCCAACAGTGAAAGATTTTTCATCTTCGAACTGCACCAAGATAGCAGGTAGGTGCCGTCGATTGTTTTCTCAAGGAATTTTAATTTCGTAACTGACAATGTTACATATTATGAACATACAAGGACCATCACCTAAGTGAGTTATTTCTCGTACATAACAAAAACAGCCATGTATGTACGCACCGTAATGAATATAATAAACATAATTACACTGATTTCACAGTTTCGAGCGCAAACATGTTCAAGAATTGGAACAATAACGTTTTTAGGTGCTTTATTGTAATGTCAAAATATTTGTAGTGGGCTCAAAATAGATCGAACGGTATAATAAGTAGACACCTTATGGTTATTAACTTATAGGTAAACAAATTAATTTTGACATGTTTTGGCTATGGTAAACTACTCAAACTAGGCCGTAATGAAAATACAAATATAAAACCAAGCGATTAAATTTTACCCAGTTGGGCACCATTACTTGCAGAATTGGTCAACATATCTAAAAAAAAGTTAATAAAATAAAAAACCTGACTGCAAAGACGTAAACAAATAAAATCATGCTGTGCAGTCGGAGGGTACAATTCGCGAGCTGGCTGACCAAAACTATAAATATCCTCTGACTGCACAGCATGATTTTCTTCTTGTTTACGTCTTTGCAGTCGGGTTTCTTGATTTTATTAACTTTTTTTATTTACATATTTTTAGTGATTTTATTTTTAATAAATTTTTAGTAATAGTTTTTTTTTCGAATGACTTGTAAACGTATAAGTGGTATATATTTTTGTAATCACATCTAAAAAGCCTTCATTTTGATACCCCACACGATGGTCTGTCAACATTTACAATATGGCGCCCAAAATCCGCCTTGCTTCTTTTTTTTAACGGCACTTGTCAAAGAACATTTGGGTGGCCAAGACCTATCTACCGATGTCTTAATTATAAAAATCCGTCAAGTGGTTTGAAAGATACGAGATAATAAAGAATATTACATACATACGTACAAGATACGCGCGAAAAACATAACCCTTTCCTTGCAGCCGGGTTAAAAGGCGGTAAAACGGACCGTTGACCGGCCAAAAGTTTACAGACCAATCTATTGGAGTCCATGATAAAGCCTATTTCAGGCAGATAAAAAAAGACACAACGATTTTCCCAACAATATTTTCATTTTAGAGAATGCTAAGATGGTTTGGCCATGTTGAGAAGATGAATGAAAGGCGACTAACCAAAGGTATTTACAAGGCAAACGTGAATGGAAACGCCGGGAGGGGACGCCCTAGAAAGGCATCACATCACATCATCAGCCTATTAATGTTCCCACTGCTGGGACACAGGCCTCCTCTCTGTGAGACGGAATGCATGGGCCGTAGCCGACATCCACCAAGCCGCACTGGGTCCGCGTGGTGGATACCACGCGGACCCAGTGCGGCTTGGTGGATGTCACATGGCTTCGAAATTTTGGTTCTAGGACATGTCGGTTTCCTCACTATGTTATCCTTCACAGTTTTGAGAGCAGTGGTGATGAAATAATTTACACAAAGTAAAGCGCCTGCCTGGGCTCGAACCCATGACCTACAACTTGTAAGTCGCGGCCACTGGGCCACCACTGCTCTCTAGAACGACTTACATAGACCTTATTGGTGATGTTCTTCAGAAAGTCCAGCAGCCTAATTGTGTAAGTAAATTCGGCAACGGAAACAATCTGTTTCTTTCCCAAAAACACACACATACACAAAAAAGTTGAATAAAGATTCAACTTTTTTGTGTATGTACACAATTAGGCTGCAGGTGAGTAGTACTCGTAACCGGCGTGCATGTATGACTAGATTTATGAACGTGAGAGAAGGAAAACAAGTATGTAAGGATCGTAGCAGGTGGCGTTCTGTAGTTTCTGCCTACCCCCATGCGAAAAAGGCGTAAGTTTATGGATGTATTTTAATTTTCCGTTCAGTTGCACAATTGTGTAACTGATTCTACCTTGTTGTAGCTATCAAAATAATGAATTAGGTTAAACCAAATAATGATCATCATTATTCAACGGACATTAACTGAAATCGGTACTACACTAACAGCAGGTTTCCAATCGTAGTAAACCTAGCCAATAGCCTTGTTATACAACTTGGACTGACGTTGGTCAGTTGGCACGCTAATGTATGATACCTCTTCAGATATGTACGTAGATAGGATACGAGATAATCACGTACCATTGTGTTCTATGATGCATCCTGAGAAATTTTGTGGTGGACGCAGCAAGGTTTTATATAATTCTAGCAATACCGGCAGTAACTAGGTAACTATACCTACATAGACCTTAACTAGAATTTATTGACATGGTATGGGTATGTCAACTGGTAAAAAAACCGGCCAAGTGCGAGTCGGACTCGCGCACCGAGGGTTCCGTACAAACCTCAATACCTGAGTATTTGATATGAATTTCAATTTAATACCTCTACGCGTTCATGAGGAAAAGGGTAGTAAGTTTTAAATTATTAAAAATATTTTTATTATATGATGTAACAAAAATTTACGGTTTTCGCAATTATTCCTTTATCTGTGCTTTAAGACCTTGCTTCGTACCAAATTTCAAAATTCTGAGTTCACGGAAAGTAGGTTTTAATTCAATTCCCTTGCGAGTGTCGAAAATTTGCGGCATAAACGGCTGTATCTTTGCATTGCGTTGGCTTAGAAGTTTAATTTTTCACAGCTTTATGGGACAGTTGACCTGAGTATTTGATATAAATTTCAGCTTGATACCTCCACGTGTTCCTGAGAATGGGCTTGACAGACAGACAGACGGACGGACGGACAACACAGTGATCCTATAAGCGTTCCGTTTTTTCCTTTCGAGGTACGGAACCCTAACAAAGTTTCTGAATCATTTCTGTCGCTGATCGTGGGATTTTTTTAGGAAAACAAAATGACAATACAAAAATAAGTAAATACCAACCTAGTGCTTTTTTGCGTGACAATCGCCCAAATTATACGAAACAAAATTGTTGTAAATACGACATAATTATATGTAAATGTGTCGTAATTACGAAATAATATCTATTACGTGAATTCATAACCATTAAAGTAAACTGAGGCTGTACAGTTTTTTGAATGTCAGCTGACGTCGCCATTAATTTTTATTATGGCTTTACTTGACAAAGCGTTTATCCACATTTGGGTTGGTAAGTAGGCGAAAACTGCAGTGTTGCAAAAGAACTTGAAATCGTTTATTTGCTAAGAATTCCTTTAACGTTCATTGCCTGCAGTTTCAACATCATTTAGTGCAAAAGAATTATTAATTGATTCAGACGCATCAACATGTGCAAAACAACAGTTTAAATGTTATAATTAAACGAAAATTGGCGCTCACGCTTGGATCCGACGACCATAAAAAGAATTTATGTCGGTTGGACTAGAACCAAGAGGAAACACAGCTTTTATATTTACTTTTGTTTGTTTTGAAACCAACCATGGTGTTTGATTATCGGGAGTAATTTTGTTGTAGCTGCATTGGAGGCATGAAGGTCGACCGTGCATTGAAAAGTGACATAAAAATATGAGTCTTCACGTGTCTACCTGCCTTCTGAGTTATGAGGGCTTTGCGTCATTTAATTATGGCCATCTATATCAATTATCTGCGAACTTTATATAGAATTAAGACGGTACCCTGACCAAAAAATCGGCATGAGATATGAGCATTCCTATTGGTCTAGCGGCACTGGTGGCGCATGAATTACAGTAGTGAATACGACTAGATTTTAGAATAAAATCTTTATATATTCGAATTTTGGCCTTTGAAAAAAAATTACTACAAAAATGTTCGTTATTAAATTGTCTATCCATTGATGTACAAAAAATGATTAATGAACACTTTACGAGGAGATGCATGTTATCAATAATTATTTATCATTTTTATGTTTTTTTTGGACGGAGATTAGTGAAATATAAATAAAAAAAAAAACTAAATTTACCATTTTAGAATCAATGGTATGTAGAAATTTAATATATTTTTATTAATTGATATTTCTTTTTAAATAACGAGTAGATAGCTCCTAAAAACAGGAAAAACGGCTTGCGTGGCGTTTTGTTCGGGGTACCGTCTTAATATCCGACTGTATGCTCCGTCACATAATTTTATTTATTTACTTATTACTAGCTGTGCTGTGCTCGCGGCTTCGCTCCCTTCAACTGCCTACCCTATCAAATTACCTAAATCATGCTGTGATGTCGGAGGATACATGTTCGCGAGCTGGCTGACCAAAACCAGATGTATCCTCCGACTGCACAGCGTGATTTTCTTCTTGTTTACGTCTTTTTAGTTCGCTTTTAAAGCAGTCGAGTTTTTGATTTTTTAGTTAACAATTATTTTTCGAATTAGTTAAGTACATTTATATATATAAGTGTTATATGTTTATGAAATCACAATCTTTTTTGAAATCAATCTTTTCTTCTAATCCCACACGATGGGATTAGAAGAAAAAAAAAAATTGGGCCCTCACAATATGACGCCCAAAATCCGCCATTTTTCTATTTAACAATTTTAATGTAGCCAGTGACACCGCAAGGTTAAGACGAATCGATTGACGTAAGCATCATCAAAATCGGCCAGTGCGCTTGGTCTCAAGAACGCCACATAGTAACAAACATACATACATAGACTGTAAACACATTACCCGCAAAAAAAAAACCGACGATGAAGTGACAAGAACTCCTAACTGACATTTTTGCGATTTTACTTTTCGGCAGACGGGTAAAAAAAAACAATTTTACAGAATTGTCACTCGGGAGTTCTACTCGTGCTATTGCTATTTGAACTATTGAGTTGGAATAGTATGCTAGTATTATATTATCTGTGGAATATACAATAAAAAAGTGGATGTCACTTTTTTATTTGGGTCTCTAAAAGTCTAAAACACACACACAGTGCGGGATGGCGGCGGTCACTGTTATTAGGGTGTTGTTAACGCCCATTTAATAAATGACACGAATGTCCGTAATATGTCCAACACCTGCATTCTACCACGCCACTTAACACTTCTTCAAAATGCAATGTTGTCATAAATATAGAACGACAGACTTTAATACATGGCCTAGCTATTAGTATATTGATTCACACAACTAGGTAACATTTTAAACATTTACAATTATACATTCATAACATAACGCATGTACCTATTCCCCGAAGGGTTGGGCAGGGGTGCTCCTACAGTACATCCACAGTAAGTCATATGTAAATAGGGAGCAAGCCACAGACATAAATCTAACTAGATAACGCAAGTCCCTCCATCTCTATGAAAATACACACTTTTTCACACAAAATTTAAAAACAAATTTATTTACCGATGAAAGAAAACATTTCCATGTCCAATGCCTCGGTTAGACCTCGGCCAACTTTTTCTATACAGTCTTTACAGCTCAATTTGACATCATCATCTGCCTAGCCTTTTTCCCAATTGTTGTTTGAGTCGGCTTCCAGTCTTACCGGATTCAGCTGAGTACTAGTGTTTTACATGGAGCGACTGCCTATCTGACCTCCACAACCCAGTAACTGGATAACACCATTCCCTTTGGCTAGACTGGTGTCAGATCTCAAGCTTCTGACTAATCGTAACGACTGTCAAAGATCATCCAATGACAGCCGGGACCAACGGCTTAACGTGCTTTCCGAGGCACGGAGGAAACTCGGTATGTTTAAATAGTCACCCATCCACTGACCGACCTCCATACCATACGATAATTGATAGTACTTTTACTCCGCTTTTTTATCACGCGAAGTACATACAATCGCGTCATCTAGTTAGATTTATATCTATGGAGCAAGCCTTGCCAGCAACCGAGTGCAAATCCAGAGTCCGGGCTGCTACTGAGAAATAACAGATGGAAAAACCCAATAACACTTTGCCCGACCCAGGACTTTTCTCAGCAGCCCTACTGCTGAGCAAACTCCTTGAGACCGTTAGTCCAACGAGGCAGTCCGATACCATAGGGTACAAATCCTACTCTTACTAATATTATAAACCTTCCTTGTTTCTTACTCTTTCTATTGCTGAAAACCGCATGAAAATCCGTTCAAAAGTTTTTAGGGTTCCGTGAAAACGGAACCCTAAAAAAACCGTGAAATCTAAGACTCCACTGTCCGTCTGTCACCAGGCTGTATCTCGTGAACCGTGATAGCTAGGCAGTTGAAATTTTCACTGATGATGTATCTCTGTTGCCGCTATAACAACAAATATTAAAACAAAATAAAATAAATATTTAATTGGGGCTGCCATACAACAAATGTGATTTTTCTGCCGTTTTTTGTGGTAATGGTACGGAACCCTTCGTGCGCGAGTCCGACTCGCACTTGTTACAGCGGCAACAAAAATACATCATCTGTGAAAATTTCCACTGTCTAACTATCACGGTTCATGAGATACAGCCTGGTGACAGACAGACGGACCGCGGAGTCTAGGGTCCTGTTTTTACCCTTTGGGTAAGGAACCCTAAAACAGTTGGGTAGGTAGGGTCTCAGCATTTTTGTTTTTTTTTTAATCAAGAAATGCAGAGCCAAATTATAACTATGAAAGATGTAACAAGGTGATAATTTTATGTAGGAACGTGTACTTTGTCGGCAAATGTCTGATTGTTTATGGTCCATAGAGTAACTAAAATAACTTGCTATTGTTCGTCCGGTTGAGTTAATTCTTTAGATAAGTTATGTTTCAGGTATTTTAGGTTAATACAATAAATTGATTGAAAGCCGAGACAATGCTGCACTAATGTCGGTAATTAACAATTACCATACAATGTTTCTGTATGGCATTTGTTTCAATCACAACAGAATACAGGTGTGCCAGTATCTTTCAAAATCAAAATCAATAATTTTTATTTCACATAGGCCTACATGGGCACTTATAAAACGTCGACAAAATGTGCACGGTTCGGGTTGGTCGTTTCCTATGGAGAAGAACCGGCAAGAAACTCCATGGTTACTCTTTTAAAAAATTGTTTGGTTTTACAATATTTCCATGTTAGAGCAGTACTTAGATGGGGGGACAACGCAGGCCCGACAATAAGTCCTAAGAAACTAAAACAAAAGATTAAAAAAAAAAGTAAAACGAGATAAAATTTTAACAAATGTGACTTAAATAACTTTGTGTCATAAGTAGGTAGATATAATCCTAGGATCCTGATATTATAAACGTGAATGTTTGTGAGGAAGCATGGAAGAGATGTTTTTTACTCTTTCTAAACGCTAAAAACTACTTTACGGATTTTGATGAAACTACAGAAATATAGCTTAATCAGAATAACGCTTATGAAAAATTAAGTAAGTAAGTATTAAGTAGTAATAATAAAGTAGACGTAAGTGTAGTGTATGTAGTAGTAGTCATTTATAAAGATATTGGGCGAAGTACTAATACAACACGGGCAGAACCGCAGGAGGCAGCTAGCTACTCATAATTCATACCATAAAGTGCCATTGAATTTTACCACAATCAATGAATCCAAAATACACAATGACGAATACGAACGTAATTATACCTCTTTAAGTTATCCTGTTAGATAAACCTTAAATAGGAAAGTTATGATGCATTGCACTATCATCGTATGAATCACCTTTATACGCTCGCAAGAATGTTTATGAAATGTATTTTACTATCGTGCACATGGTTCTATGTACCTACCCAAGTATTAGATACTTTAACATGTTGTTGACAAGCATGCGCGGACGCAGTGTGTCGCCCGTCACCAAAACACAAGAATTATGTCTTCATCTGTATGCAAACCAGGTGTTCTGTAACTGTTGCAGTCACGGAGGTCATTGCCGGCTGTACTTGACTAACGGACCTCCGCCATAGATTACTTAATAGTTCCTACATTCTACGGAAACAATTACATATTATGTATCATGGTTTATGTCAAGATATTAATTTGTTGGAAGTGTTACATATATGGTAATAAAATTTTATTACCTGCCCGCTTTGTCTCCTTTTTATTGTTGTTAAGACTGTACCCTGACCAAAAAATCGGCATGAGATATGAGCATTCCTATTGGTCTAGCGGCACTGGGTGGCGCATGAATTACAGTAGTGAATACGGCTAGATTTTAGAATAAAATCTTTTAATAATCGAATTTTGGCCTTTTGAATAAAAAATTACTACAAAAATGTTCGTTATTAAATTGTCTATCCATTAGTGTTAGTACAAAAAATAATTAATGAACACTTTACGAGGAGATGCATGCCATCAATAATTATTTATCAATTTTATGTTTTTTTTGGACGGAGATTAGTGAAATATAAATTAAAAAAGAAACGAAATCTACCATTTTAGAATCAATGTTATGTAGAAATTTAATGTATTTTATTAATAGATATTTCTTTTTAAATAACGAGTAGATAGATCCTAAAAACAGCACGACAAACGGCTTGCGCGGCGTTTTGCTCGGGGCACCGCCTTAAATAATACTGTTACTTAATAGTTTAAAGGGACGTTTCCAGAATAACTCTTGTTGCATTCGAGAGTCACGAATGCTGGAACGCAACTTTTATGGACGCTCGTCTTCACGAGCGGAGATAATTGTATCTTAGAATGTTGTCAAGTCGTGCACCACGACGACACTATAACTTTTACTTTTATATTTTGGTAGTTTAACATAACTTGATATAACTCTACTTTCTTAGAACTTATGATCAACTGATACTACTGACAATGAAGTAGAGAACGAATTTTAATTAAATTCATTATGTCAAAAAAGAACTGAATTAATTTAGAATGTCTTTTATTTGTTCGTTTAAGCAATATAGTTGAAACAATAATGACCTTCTAGTGGAGGCGTGTGGCAAAATCTTGACGTCACTTTTAGTTCATATGACATATTTTATGTTTTATTATGTAGATATCTATCACCCCTTCCTATATACGTCATAAAAGTAGCTAAGTAATACAGCCTTGGTGGGAAATTAATTGATAGTATCTTTTTAATATACTTACGGGTGTCCAACAAATCTGTTTCTCATTTTAAAAATTGCCATCTTCGCTGATCCGTTAAAGCACTCCCTTACCTGAGAAAATAATTGTAAGAAACTGATTCGCCTGCAACCTTATTGCGTAATGAATTCGGAAAGGCAAAGTGCAAGTAGTATGAAAAGTCGACCAATCACATAGACGGACATCCACATCGCGTCTTTCATTTCTCATGTGATTGTGCCCTTTGCCTTGCCGAATTCGTTACGCAATAATGCTGCTGATCTAAACAATGAGAGTACTTTCAGAAGTACCTTCCTACCATTGAAGGTAGTTTGTCATTCACAAACTTAGGGAGATCAATGATAAAAGATACCTTGACCTACTTGCCCTCAAAGCGAGACCTTGTAATTGCCGAAAGAAGCGCTTTCGCAAATCTTGAGAAGATATGAGAGCCAATGGACTGTCTATTGAAGATGCCAAAGAGGGACGAAGTGGAATAGACAGCTGAAGACTGATTGCCAGCAGTCTAGTTCATTCGATAATCACGCCAGGTCATAGAATTTGTAGGATCCCAAGAATGTAGATGCAGGGAACGCCAACTATCACATCGGGAAACGAAAACCGGCGCCAGAGCAAGTCTGCTACGCCAAGTATTTATTTATACTCGTAATTAAAACCAATTAGGCGAATCACTGAACATGTAATTTCAAGATGAAAGGGATGCATGTCTCCTTTGAATTTCATGTCGACACGGTCGTAAATCAAAATGGAATGAACTCGTAAATAAAGCCAATATGCGTCTCGTGACAATCGGTTGGTAGAAATATAAAGCAGGGCACGTAATACGCTATTTAATTCATGAGTTCATGACGGTATTTGGCGTCCGTGTACGAAAGATTGATTGTTTCACTACTGCACTGACGTAGTCAAACAACGCGTTCGAACTGTTCGAAGCCTAGTTCTCTTAACATTTGCTGTTCAACAAAATTATCCATGAAATAATGCATATAAAACTGTTATTCGATAAGTGGATACATTCCTAATAATGTCAATTTTGTATGATTACCTACTAGAATTACTGTAGAAATGTGAAACAAAATTACGCATAACGATACAAATCGTTGGTAAATAAAGCTAGGTTTTCTTTAAAAACATAAGACATGAAATAAAATCATGCAATCAATCGTTCAGCAATCATTTTTTCAAAATATGCTGACTTAATATTTCTGGACTCCTGCCGTAATTTCTGTATCTAAAGTAGGCCTTGGATTTTTTGTAACTTGAACTGGTTTCGTCGTAGCGTCGTCGTAGCAGCGTCGTAGCCTTACCGTAGCGGCGTCGTAGCCTTACCGTAGCGGCGTCGTAGCCTTACCGTAGCGGGCTTCGTAGCATCGTTGTATACTAAGGACTAAATAAATCGTACACTCGAATATCGAGTGTTACTTTATTAATTGTATTGAAATATCAACATACTTACTACACCACTTCTTATTTCTTTCTTTTATAATATAAATGGCAATAGTTTGTGTTAAGTCAGATAGGATTGGTTGAATCAGCTTTTTACCTCCTTGTTAGTAACAGCAGGTGGAAATTTATAAAATAATAATACCCGATAATGCCTTATCAAGAGTTGAACGATCGCTTAAGTGGAAAGTTATAAAATAATAATACCAGATAATGCCTTAACAAGAGTTAAACGATCGCTTATAAGTATCTGTCGATACTGCAAATAATTAACAACGTAACAAGACTGACTATAGTATTAAGAAGGAGCATTATTCTATTTCTTAATACAGCCACACACACTCATATCAACACCCACATACACGAACTCTCACTCACACACACAAAATACTAAGTAACCTACCCACACTTATTTCATAGAATAACTTAAGCTTAAATGTAACATCGACACTGGTCCACTTCTTCCAGAATGTCAATTATTCACTGTACCCATATGGCTCAACCCTATCTCTTAAGGTACAGACTGAACTAGTTTAAGGGATAGAGTTTTTATAATTGTGCTTTTAGTGTGGCAAATGCAAAATTTATAAACTACAATGAATATAGTGCAATGTGCTGTGCACTTGTTTTATGAAATAACGATTTTTATTATTATGTCCTTTATTCATGATTCTTCATATCATCTACATTTTTAAATAAACCTTAATAAAAAAAAAACATTAAAAATAGAGTTCTAGCGGTATCGGGAACAGGGTCCAAGCTACCAGCGGTCGTGGCTCCTCGTCGGTCGAGAGAGGAACCTCCTAACAATACAAGCCGTGTCCTGAAGTACTACTTTCTGAATCAAGCCCTTGATCCAGCCGCCTAACGAGAGGCTCCTAAGGTGTTGGTCGAGGTTCGTGGCTATTAGGGCATTGGCTGACACGATATCGATACAATGATCGCTGTGTCCACATACCACATGTAAAATAGACAACACAACCTCGCGAGCCAAGTCAAGATACTTGACTTGCTTATCTTTCTCGGCTTCCACGAGGTTCCCATCATGCGGGACAGTCATGTCAACAATCATTGCACGCCTTTTGATTCGGTCCAGGCTTATTATAATAGTCCTGTCTGTGATGATGGACCGACCCCAGTACAATGTGATATTGCCATCTTATTTATTATAATTATTATTCTGAGGATATAAACGTCTTATTCAATGCTTCATTATCGTACCTAATCCATCAGTAACATTATTATCACCTCACAACTAGAACTGTGACAGTATTGTTAATTATTACATTATACATTCCGGATAAGATACGTACACCAAGAGAAATGAAAGAGCCTTATTTCTGTGGACAACATTTTTTAAAGCTTCATTATCGTCGTAATTAATCCATTGGTATCATTATTATCACCTCAACACTAGAACTGTGTCAGTGTTGTTAAAACATTAAACATTCGGATTATTTATAAGTTCTATATTCGTCAAACCTCAAAAAGTTAGGTCACCAACCCTGTAATTAAAAGAACATTGATTTTGGGGACCTCCTTGATAATGAAGGCAAACATTGAACGGTCGCCAACGCCAGTATTATATTATCTGTGGCCAAGGCGAGCTAATAACCATGTAACTACAATAGCCGCGTAATAGTAATAACACAATAGAACAAAACCTATTTTCTTTTAGCATGGCGTACCCAAACTGATTTCTGGGACCTTCGCTGCTACTATGCCAATTAACGAATTAAAACAATGCGAAACCGTACGAAGCGTTTCACATCGCGTCATAGCATTAGACAATCGGCTTTTATGTCCATTGAGAACTGCTTCATCCTTTACATCGGACACGCCGTAAATAATAAACAATATTGTCATTGTATGTATATTTGGACTTTCAAAAGTAAAACTGGTTAGTGAAAGCGTGGCTTCGCATAGACATGCCCACAATTTGACCTTGTTCCTCTAATCCATGCAGTGCAACAGGATTCCCACCCACCATCTCGATCGAAGTGTATTATAATAGTCTCTCACAAGTCCATGAGCATTGGCACTTGTAAAAGGTCACTAAAGCTATTATTATTGTCTTGAGTCATTTATTTTTATCAATGAGTTTGACACGCGTCACTAGTTGTTACGGTATAATTTTATATACATAGATTAAATTTGTAATTTAGTGAACCTTATAATGTTAAACAACCGTGAATATTTTTAATGCAATGTCAGGATTCACATGACTTTTATCCGGCTGCTGTCTGCTGTATCTTACGATTAATCTTTTGGAAGCCGGTAAAAGAAAATATAATATACAATTTTCCTAGTGTAATAATTCACGGCCTCCAGTTACATCTCTGGGTCGCCGAAAAAGTGGTGGACTAAAAAAAGATTGATTGAAACCTTGAGCCGCTGGCACAAGGTGAATCAGAACTTAAGAAGACATCGTACTCTTCAAGGCGATATCTTTTTAACTTGAGCAACTTAGTGCTCTACATCCTTATCACCTTACGCATTTTATAGTTCTACAAACCCTTTCCTTCTTCCTGAACTGATCCCGTTTTGATTGAGAGCCATATTTGGACTAAAGCTATGATATATTCTACCTTGTTCATTACCGATGCTATCGAAGTCGTGGGCTCCTAAACTGCTGGTATCCGACTTCCGACATACTGACATTTATGGAAACGTTATTGTTAACGTTGAAAGCCTTATTAAAGATGGTTTAGTAGCATCGCTAATGATAATCCTATAACTAATAAAATGCGAAATCGAAGCCTATGGAAGATTTAATGGGCAGGTACCGGTTGTTACGAAGCGGAAACATGCAAGTCAACAGGACAGGTCCAAGTGGAAGATTAAAATAGAATATTGATCTCTATCGTGTGAGTATATAGGGCGCATTGTTTAGATAGCAACAGAGTTTCTGTGCAGAGAGAACTGCACTTTCGTAGTTTCGAAGTGTACTGTCGCAAGTCTACGGTTTGCTAGTTCACTATCAAGATCATATGAAGAAAAATATCCAATTAGGCTGGAGTGCTTGATACCTTTTCAAGATGAAATATACATAAGCTGCAACGAAACTGTACGATAAGGATCTGAAAATGTAAAACGACAGATGGATAAGACAATCTGATTGATTCCATAGATAAACATCAGTTGCAACCATATACGTAGATGCGGCATTCTGATTTGCAGAATTGCTATTGGAAATTAATAAAGTCACCGCCAGATAACACAAAAATAAAAGTCGTTAACACCTGTCTACCAATGTATGCCGATATTTCAAAACGATACGAAAAAAATGTAAAGGCTGTGTCGCTCACACGATCAAAACAAACGTATCGCGGTAAGGGGCGTCCGTGACCCTTTCACTTGGCATTCAATAATGACTAATGAGTTAATATCTCATAAATGCGTGAACCGATTTACATGATTTAAATGGTTCTACACCTTCATTCGAGACTAAAATTATCAAAATATCTCAATAAACTAAAAATCATGTTTGGCTCTTATGTTTTTGTTATCAGGTGGGGATCTTAGAAGATGATTATCGCGGAAGCGCAAACATGGCAATAAAGCCCATTTCCCAAGTCCTAGATCGTTAGACACTTAAAATTCATGATATTCTTGACTTTCCTATATATGCATTGCACTTAATTGCCTTCGGAAGTGGTTTTCCGTCATATTATAATGGACACGACCGTAACCAAAGCAAGAGCCCTCGCGTATATCAACCGGTTGTCTGTGTGTGTTGTATTCAGGAAACCCATGGACCATTTGATAATAAGTATAATGACAATGTTCCGTTGTTAAAGGTATACAAAGGCAAAACACGCTTGAACTGGCTTCGGCCGTTAAATACCCACTATTTCTATGTAAGTACTGCAGGTACAATGTACATTGATAAAATAATAATGCCAATGCAATGCTAGCTACGTTTCTAACTTTTGAGTTTTAATGAAATCAAAATCGCTTACTTTTTTGAGATAATGTAGTCGTTGATGCTTCAAATTGTCACACTAGTAGACATTTTCCGTACCTTTTTCACACCTATGTTTTGCCCTATTTGTGCATATTATGGGTATTGGTATGTTACGATAGTTATCGCCATATATATTTATGAAGAAAGTATAACTTAGAAGTTATGTTGGGTATGGTTGTTTAGTGTTTATAGTCTAAGGTTCTTTTGGAGCCTTGTTATCTACACAAGTGTCTAGTTTAATTTTCAACTGCCGTATAGGTGACCGCTATAATACTTTTTTTTTTGTTACAGAACTCACACATGGCGAAGAGTTTGGCTACGATGGAAGCATCGGTAAGCAATCAATTCAACTACCTATGTAGGTACTTAATAGAAATATGTATATCGAGGCTATCACAAGCAAAAACCTAGGTGGAATATTAACGTTCACTATTTGCTCTATTAAATCGCAATTGTAGTACCGGTCGCTGTGTTAGAGCGATCGAATTTTTTAACACCCGTTCGTTTTTTTGTCAATATATACCGACTAATGATTTACCAATACGGCCCAGCATTGTAGTAAATATTTTCTGTGATCCAGTTTGAAAGTTATATTCGTGTTTATATGATAGGAAACAAACTTCGTAGGACACCAGTGTAGGCTGTACCACCAGTGTACCTGCTACTATTAATTAGAACAAATCAATTTCCTAGCCCGATTTACGTTATATAAGCAGCAGCTGTGGTAGGACTGTCTACCGGTCAATAGGGAACATTACTGCCAATTGCTCCCGCCAGATGGCGCTTGAAGGATAAAAGTAAACAAAAACAACAACATGGCGTCTACTACTGTTTGTGTTTGTGGTTACCGAAATATTTTTCCTGTTTTTAAGTATAACTTGTGTTCAAAAACCAAATAATAATATTGCTAGCTGTTGGTCATGAATGCATCAGTGTTGTGTATATGGATGCAGAAATAAAACCGGCCATATGATCCCAGAAAACGCCAATATTCGCAAGCAATGGGAAATTACTATTCGTCGCAGAAATTTTACAAAAAAGTCAAGGCTGTGTCCTGACCGTTCTAAAGCGGAATATTTAATAAAGAAGGTATTTTACAGGTCAGTGTATAATCCTAAGGCAACCTTTATTCAAATAATAACAGTAATGATTATGTTTAATGCTATAGACATTAAAAAGAAGGTACCTAACATTGTGTACTAATTAAACACAACTACAAAATGATTTTAATGTCTACATAAATACGCATGTTTAACCAGGTGTTAATAAAACCTAATTTATACTTACAGGACTGAAACTATATAGAAAAATATGGGGTTACCTACCATTGTTTGGAGAAAAAAGAGTTGATGAAAGATTAACAGAGAAGGAAACTTTGAACAAATTGAGCAGAAACAATCAGCACTTTAAATTGCCGGTGCTGTTGGAATAAGTGTCACAATAATGTCTTAAAAATAGTGCTTCAAAATGCTAAATTTCTTTTGTGGTTAAACAATAAGTAAAACAACAGTTTGTAAGTAGAATAATATGGGCCCTTAAGAATGTAATATACCCAGATAGCCTAGATTTAGACTCAACTCTGGACCTAAGTTTTATGACAATCCCTTCTAAAACTCTTGTTAATTGATGTGAAATATTGTAAATAAAGAAATATATTTCTTTTTAACTTAATTTGTTACTTGGACAATAATAAAGATTCAGTACCTATTCTCAGAAATAATAAGTTTCACCGGTAACTTACTTTAATGGTTATCTAATCTTATGGAGGGGCCGAGAAGCAGCTCGGACACTTCAACCCATTGGGATCTATTGTGGTCTACTTTAACAGTTGGTCTATTTTTAATGGTTTTGACACATTACTCAGGTGGACCAGGATTTCTCCGAATATATTGGCAGACAACATTGTATATGAATTGTATTAGTAATCCTAAGGAAAATAAATAACATACAAGTACAAAGAATTGACATTTATTTCTTGTTATAATTAAGTAACACACAGTAGGTACATTTTAATAGCACAGAACTGAAATTTAGGTAAATGTAGGTACTTATTTTATACAAAACTATCTAGCCCTTGACCCTTCTTGAAAATAGCTGTGATACTATGTTATGACAATGGAAAAACAAGTTTTGTGTCTGTTCTAGATATATTTCAGTTTTCATCCAAATGACACTTAAAAATAATAATATCTATTTTGTTGTAGTAAAAATAGGTACTGATATTTTCATGGAGGCCTTAGACTGGGTGGTGTAATAAAACATAATAACAAGCATTAACTGCAAATGCCATTCTAACGTGCAGCAGATACGCAGATATATTTTCAGTTCTTTTTCTATGTTTGGATCAAACCTGAAAGAATGAAGACAGTAGGATGTAAATGAAATGTAATAATATCAAGTGCCAATAAACTTATTCATGATTCAATAACAAGATTTCAAATTTTTGAGTAAGAACTATCAAAACAAAGATATTTAATTTATGCTTTTACAAATCACCTTCCTAAAAACAATTTATATTTATTCGAAATGATTAAGGGTGGTAAGGAAGGGTCTTTGGCAAGGCTTTTGGCATAAATAGTGCATTGGACTGCTGTCCACCATCAAAATGTGACCGTGTGCAAGACGGTTCCACTGCAGTAATTATGTAAGTCATATAAAATCAACCTGGAAGTATTGTTTTAAATTTTAATTGGATGTTCATTGATCTCATTACATAGTAAATTGACATAATATCTACAAGTTACACAAGATTTTCAATTTTCGCATTCATATTCGTACCTTTTAACTAAATCCGTTTTCTTTTTCCTTTTACTGATGCACCGCGCTCTTGAAGCCGGGTTTTTAGGTACAGTATGGTCCGATTTCCTCAATTATTAGTTAGCTCCATTTTTCGTTCACTATTAGTTTTATATTTTGTATGCTTAAACTGTGAAATATTGCCGCTCGAATTTGTCAGTTTAGTTTGTTAACTAAACGTAGTGTTACATACTCTTTGTTGTTAACCTCCCGGCTTAGGGTATATATATTCTGTGGTTATCTTTGTTTTAAGTGGCGCCATCTGAGCTCAGCTTTGCGGATAGTTCCCTATTAGTGGGACATAGTTACTATTTGTTATACCACCATAGAGCAGTCTAGTAAAATCCTAGAGTTTTTGGGGCCATCACGAAAAACGTCTTCTTCGTTTTTTTTTTTTTTTCGTTTATTTTCCAATACAATATATAACACTTATTGTACAGCATAACACTTGTCTAAAACCTTGTAAAGGTTTACAAAGGTTGTTACAAGCTGGAGGAAGCAAACTCGAACCACATATTACTAAAATTGACATACCTCCTACCGTCATAACTCATATTTACACCATTTAGAGCAGTGATTCCCAACCTTTTTTGAACCTGGGACCAGTTTGATTTATTTTCTGTTAGCAGGGACCAGAAGTCCAGAAGATAATTTTAAAACTGTGTTAGTCATTTTCTTTTTTTGTGGCGTATCTATTCTTCAAAATCAAAAGTAATGAGCTTTGTCATAAAAAAGACAACAATTCTGACAGTAACTTGAAATAGGTATTTTATGTTGAAAAGTTTGACATTTTAAACCTTTCGTGGACCTTAATTTAGCTCTCATGGACCACTATTTGTCCCGGACCATAGGTTGGGAACCGCTGATTTAGAGCAACCCTATTATTTATCACTGACTCGGACTCTGCCTTCATGTGAGTGTGCCTACATACTAGGAGAGATATAATATAAATAGCAGTAGGTAGTCTTTGTAGGTTCCAAGGGACGGGTGCTAGCCCTTAAACTTATTTATGTTTTATGACTCTGTAGATAATATAGAGTCATGAACTCATGAATAGTCATGACATGACTAAAATGGTAATAGAATAAATACGGGGCTCTCTTCTTTTGTAAATAGATAGATGAGATCTGTTACTGTTTTAGCAAATAATGTTAATATCAATCATGCTTGGAATTGCTCTCGGGATAGAATCACAAAAAACCACCTAGATTGGTAGATTCGACGGACTTTTGGCCCAACTTAACTACTTGTTGCTATTACAAGAAAATCAGCATAAACAGAATAAATCTATTATGTAACCGAGTTCACAATGTTTTACTAAAAACAGTATAATTGCGTAATTCCAGTGTGTTTTTTTATGGCGTGCTCGAACAAACTCCAACTAATATTGTTAAATTATTCGTGAATAGAATGCAGTTGACAAGGTCATATTTAATTAACGCTAGGTAATTAAATATGCTTGTGTTTATAGATTAGATTACAGATCTAAAAAACCGTGCCGTTAATAGTTTTGATAGATTTAGTTTAGTTTTGTGCTATAAGTAAAAATACCATTGCATTGCGTGTGCTTTTAAATCGGATATCTAATTGTTTTGAAAGTTATATCGCATTGCCGGAATGAAGGCTATACATAAGTTATTTGCGTGTAAAAAATCGTTAAAGAACGGAACACTTTTTGCTGGTACATAACTTGGACTCTACGCAATAAGTGCCGGATAGCAGCAAGAAACGAGATCTTAGAACTTAGGTCCCACAATTTAGAGCTATGTTTTCTTTGTAGGTCCTGAATACTGGGGCGAGAGATACCGGGAGTGTGCGGGCAAGCACCAGAGCCCCATAAACATCAACGTGCTGCGAGTGAAGCAGGTCACACTACCCGACCTTGTGCTCGTAGGCTTCGATGACTCCATAGATGATGTGCACGTCACCAACAATGGACACACCGGTAAGGTTTCACACATGAAGGTGTTAAGACATAGGTACACTTACGCACAACGAAATACGCTATTGTCAAAGTCAAAGTCAAAGTCAAAGTCAAATATATTTATTCAATTAGGCCAATAAACGGCACTTTTGAACGTCACATAAATTAAAATTAAAAATTAAAAGTAATAAAAAATAAATTTAAAAGTAATAAAAAAAAAAAATATAGATAAAAAAAAAAAAAAAAAAAAAAATTATTCTACCGTGCATTCGGAAAGTAGATTGATATGGAGAAGAACGCACAAGAAACTCCATACTTACTCTTTTAAAAAAAAAAATTGGTGTTTTACAATATTAACATACGTACATACATTAATATAATTATGTGAGGACGATGCACCCAGAATAGCTCTACACGCAGGTATAAAGTATTAAAAAGCATTAACAGGAAAATTAATTAATTTGATAAGTAGGAACATGGTTCTCACATACTTACAAATATTACAAACATAGGTAAAATACCTAATTTACCTAATTGTGCTGCTGTTTGTATATGGTTCCCAGCAGTGAATAAGCAAACACTGTACGCTGTGGATGTCGTACAAGGCAAGGCTATTAATGTCAGCACCACAAAAGCACATAGCTTAGTTGGAGGAATTAATAGATCAAGTGCATGGAGAAGCTTCCCATTTTGGCCACACCACATCAGATTACCGTGAAGGATCCAAAGCAGAATGTTTGTATGAAATTCATTGTTTTGCAACGGCCAGTTATAGCCAGATTAATATTATACACAGTCATCTTCACCGTATCCAGTGGCGGCGACCTAATCTTTTTATTTTTGATTTTCCTATCGTGAGCTCTCTGATGACTAGCAAATACAAATAGGGTTTGAAAACCCATCACACCGTGATTATCATAGCCAAATTATAATGATGTGACGTCTGCATCCTGATTGCGTACCTCGGCAAGGTTTGACCCCATGAAAGAGTATGACAAATACTCTTTAAATAATTAAGTATTGCCAAAAAGTATTCGACGCTTTCATTGGTGAAGAAGTATCTAAAAAAATATTATTGGACTCTTCGAAGAGAGTATTTTTCGAATGAGTCCAATAATATTTACACCACACCTACCTAATATTTAAATAGTATAAAATACTTAATTAACAATAATTACCTATATACACTTATAAAAATAAAATAAAACTATGAACGCGTATAAAAGGGCAGAGGTCCACATCGCTGTCAACGTGAAAAGTGTCCAGTGGCCTTAGTGCGAGTTTTTACTCACGCGTGACTCACGCTCACTCGTGTTAAGGCGGGTACAGACTGCTGCAACGCAACATGCAATGCAACACGAAACGAGCATTGCATCAGTGTAGACGCGGGGCGCGCACAACGTGCGCACGAACCGCGCATGTACCTACTCACATCTGTTTCCGAGATGCGCGCGAACGGATCGCTCAGTCTGCAAAAGAACACCCTCCTCCGCCGCAGTAGCGTCGTCTTGTTCCATGTTCGCGCGCGTCTAGCCGTACACACCACACAACCTGTCCACACTGACGCTCCGCGCATACTGCGCGCCTCTTTGTGTTCGGGGAAAAAACCGACAAATTTCGGGTCGCTACGCGCAAGAGTTGCAACAATCTGTTCGTGCGCGTAGTAGACGCGGTTCGTGCGCGCAAGGCGTCTACACTATGGGAATTCTGTTACTTTACATGATACATTGCAGCAATGTGGACGTCAAATTCTTGCATT
The DNA here is from genome assembly GCA_949775005.1 of Orthosia gothica. NCBI lineage: Eukaryota > Metazoa > Arthropoda > Insecta > Lepidoptera > Noctuidae > Orthosia > Orthosia gothica. Next base: position 22,160,768 of record OX459041.1, read on the forward strand.
GCATGTTGCATTACATGTTACATTGCACCAATGTGTACCCGGCTTTACGTAAACGATCTCTTATGTCAAAATGTATACAAAAAAAGAGGTTTCTCCTTACCGTCCCCAGACGGCGCTTATCTAGTTTCAATACAAATTGACGTTTACGTTAATGCGATTGACCGTGAGTAAAAACTCGCACTAAGGCCTCTGAACGCTGGCAGCATTGCCACGTTGGATGGCAATGCTTCTCTGGCCAAGGAAAAGCCTAGCCCTCTGGTCACGTGAAGAGTCGACTAACCGTTTGAAATAAAGGAGGGAAAATAAATAATAATCCTAATTATTATTGAAATAATAATTATTTATAAATGTTTTTTTTTTTTCTCCTCTTAACTAATTATTTTTTGCCTTGCCGAATTCACATATGCAGTTAAGCTGCTGTTTTGGTGTTCTCTTATCTACTCATGGTGGCATGCCGCTTAACCCACTTTAAAATGAGATTATGCATGACTTAACATCCTATGGGCGATGGAATCATGCTTTTTGTTGCTTAACTGATGAATTGGATATCAAATCTATTGTGATGTAAATATCTGATAGCAATTTACCGCGATCTCGTTTATTGGAAGTACGTACAGCCTATCACAGTTCACTACTAAAATCCAGGGTTGCCAATCTATGCTGTGGCGGGTAGTCAGACCTGCTGGAAACGATTTCTCGACTTTAACCCATTAAAGAAGCTGCTGCTGAGCTCATGGTTCTGGATTCAATTTTCAGATCAGGTAGTGTTAAGGGCCTTGGATTTTCTAAATAGCGACCCGCAGCCTAATTGCGTAAGTGAATTCCTTGCCGAATTCACTTGCGCAATTAGGCTGCGGGCAAAGGGTTTGACCGCCACAATCGACCAATCACATGTGAGATGAAAGACGCGATGTGGTTTTCCGTCTGTGCTTTGCCTTGCCGAATTCGCAATTAGGCTCCCGAAGTCTGCATTTGGGGCCGGTGGATGGGACTATTCCCATCCACCGGCCTACTCGCTCGCCCTAAATGGTATCTGCATGGTACGAAATAATATATAGTTGTACTATACTAGACTTCTGCTTAACCCTTTGGGGAATACAGGGATTATGTTATATTGTACCCGTTAACCAGACTTTTTATTTCACAACAATAAGTTTTCGATAGAGCAGAGATATGCAAACTTATTGCAGGTTTAGGACGATTTCTCTCAATTGATTTCTATTGTAATTTTTTATGAGGTTTTTTATACCTATTGATTTTAAAATTAGCGTGTAAATAGTATCATTGATAATAGATAAGCAAAGTTCACGCCTATCACGGTTCAAGTAGGAACAGGTCAAGGTTCGAAACAACTTTACGAAACTTCTTTTAGAGCAAACAAATATCTTTATGTAGGTATCTACATCTATATACTAATACTAGTTGACCCGGCAAACTTTGTTTTGCCATAAAAACATCAAACATTTATCTACCCTACCTACCCTACCCGACCCTACACTACCCTACCCTACGCTACACTACCCTATCCTACACTACTCTACCCAACACTACCCTACGCTACCCTACCTACCTACCTACACTACACTACTCTACCTACCTACCCTACCCTACCCTACCTTACCCTAACCTACCCTACCTACCTACCTACACTACACTACTCTACCTACCTACCCTATCTTCCTACCTACCTACCCTACCCTACCCGACCCTACACTACCCTACCCTACCCAACACTACCCTACCCTACGCTACCCTATCCTACACTACTCTACCCAACACTACCCTACCCTACCTACCTACATACACTACACTACTCTACCTACCTACCCTACCCTACCCTACCTACCTACCTACCTACACTACACTACTCTACCTACCTACCCTATCCAACCAAACTTTTTTTTTTTTTTTTTGCTTTTAAACCTTCCCTGTATTCTGTCGAATATAACAAAAAAAGAATTATTCAAATCGGTCCAGCCGTTCTCGAGTTTTAGCGAGACTAACGAACAGCATTTGATTTTTATATATATAGATTATAAAGAGGAATGATTTGTATTTTTGTATGTAACGAATAAAATTAAAAACTTCTGGACCGATTTCTTAAATTCTTTCACCATTGGGAATCTACAATAGCCCCGAGTTACATAGGCTACTTTTTATTCCTGTATTCCTAAGGGAACGGGAACTACGCGGGTGATACCGCGAGGCGTCCACTAGTCAGTAGTAAAACGGCATCAAGAAGTTAAGGAGACGACATACAAAGGTAAGATCACGTGCGTGTATTCCCTGAAGGGGTAAGGCATACATGGCCTATCGGAAACCTATATTAGGAAACCCAACAACATATTGGCCGACCTGGGAATCAAACGCGGACATCCAACAGTCACACTTGCGACATGTCTTTAATTGCAGCTGTATACGATTAACAAAAACGAAACTTAAAGTTTTTTTTTTTCCACAGTTTTGATTGAGGTGAAGAACGAGCCTCATCCTCGAGTGAGAGGAGGCCCTCTCGACGGTGACTACATATTCAGTCAAATGCACTTCCACTGGGGGGACAATGACACCTTCGGCTCCGAAGATAAGATTAACCATAGGAGGTGAGATCAATATTTACAAACAACATCAGATCACCTGTTCAGACAAACAAGGATTGATTGTAATTTGCGCAATATTTTGAGGAAAAATATTATTTTAACGTCTTGTATAAATAAATAGAAGGTGGTAGGTACATATTTTTTTGCATTGCATCGTGATTCTGTTATTTTGACGATATTGAACTCCATTTTGGGGTGCATTTCAAGGTAGGTTGTGCGTAAGTCGTGTTATTGACTTTTGTCCTTGCATCTTTCCAGTTTCCCAATGGAGCTGCACATGGTGTTCTTCAAAGAGGAGTACCAGACAGCCACTGAAGCTGTGAAACATTCGGACGGCCTGACAGTGCTCGCATTCTTTTATGAGGTTCGTTTAACACAAGCTAAACTGCGGGACACGTAAGTTGAACCAAAATGTATTATCGTTTTACTGAAATTAAACCATTTAAACCGAAATAAATCCCTTTTCTAAGACCTAACCGTTTACAATATACAATTTGTCAACGGTTAGATCATAAAGAAAAGACTAATTTCGGTTTAAATCGTTTAATTTCAGTAAAACGATAATACATTTTGGTTCAACTTACGTGTCCCGCAGTATACGTCCCCGTTTCGTACTTAATTTTAGGTCGATTAGGAGAGTAATAGATAGCTCAAAAGCTTAGCAAAAATTTCTAGCAATCTATTCTAATTCATCATGTAGGATATCTTGACATCGTTATCTGCAAAAAGGTCAATTTCAATACTGTTTATGCAGTGCAGCTCTGTGCATCATAGGTGCTAATGCTAAATCCACTTTAAAACAATAGACTACGGCGCGCGGGCGGTTCCGTGTGTTTACTAATAGAAGCAACTTATCGCAGTATGCACATCCAAATTAATAGCATTGATCGATAGTAGTACCTACGCTAGCTGCCAAATGTATATGATAACGGCCAGATAAGTGTATGTAATGTATTTCATGTCTAATTCATCACGTTTGGCAATCTGCCGCACGTCCGGCTCTTTTGCATTCAACAAATCAATAAAAACCAAACCCGACTGCTGCCAGCGGTGACAAACGAATTTTGGTCGGTTTTTCTCTACGTAATTTTTGTTTGTCCCCACCTGCAGGAACTCATAATATTTAATACATAAATTATACCTACCTAGTAGGTACCTACTTGATTTTTCTCTTTTTAGTTAATTAATTTTAGCAGTCGGGTTTTATTTTTTTATAATAATTTGTTTTATTTCATACTTTTTAGTTTTAGTAATGAGCGAGTTCCCAAATAAGTTATGTGCTAAAAGATTATTTGTTTTGCTATCAAAGTTACGCTTATCTTGAATTTGTGCCAAAATAAGAACATAAAAGTGTTACAGTATATATTTTTTTGGAATAGGGCTATTTAGTAGCTTTCATTTGATATCCATATTGTTAGGATAACGAAAAACAAATTGTATCACCCCGTTTATTTTAGGGGGGCGCTAATTTTAATAATTATATAGCCTTTTCCACAATTGAGACGAATCCAACGACACCTCATATGTCATAGTCCGTTAAGCCGTTTGAGCTATAGAAATGGACAATGACACACATACATTACTCTCCCGCAGTCGGGTAAAAATTAGCTGCTTAGAATAGTCACGGCTGTTTTTTCACGGCTGGGGCAAAGGCCTCCTTTTCGAGAAGGAGTGGGCCGTAACATAGCATACCTTCGGGCCTAGTGCGGATTGATGATGCAATGGGACTTCGAATTTTCGGTTTTAGGAAATCACCAGTTTCTTAACGACGTTTTCCATCAACGTTCCAAATACAAAATGAGATCCTTACGAGTCATGAATTCATTGTTTCCGCTGATTAGGAACGTGCTAAAAATAACATTGCAGTTCTCTTTTGAACTTTTTGTAAACCTACTTTTAGCCGCAGCGCGTTCAACCGTAGTTTCAAAATAGAACATACCTAATCACTTTCGGGCGCTAACCGTGACTTCCGAATCCGAAGTCACGGCCAATGTTGGAAAGTGAATGATAGTTACGGTACGGTAGATTTGTTTCGAGCCCTAAATCCTACTGATTTGGAACATCAGTGTTTTTTTGGTGTGTTGACAATACGGGCGACTCGGTTGGTGCAGTGGATGAGCGATAGGCTGCTACGCTACGTGTCGCGAGTTTGATTCCATGGAGAAAATATTTGTATGGCCTACAGATAGTTGTTCCGGTCTGGTGGTTCGTGTATGTGATTTATATTTACAAACATGCACCCACGATACAGGAAAGTTTAAAAAAGAACTGCCATTGTTTTGCATGCTTTTATGGTAGAGTAGGTTAGGCAGTCTTGTACTACTATACCTAATTTGTTTCCGGATGCTGGTATTGTCTTTAAGATTAGTACAAGCGTAAGCGTAGTTTTTGCAATTTGATGAGACAATATGAACCTTGGGCGGCAGATTACCGTCACCAAGCATCACAATTGAAAATTCGTCTCACCTTGATAGGAAAACCACGCTTAATTTACCTTAATACTACATCAAGATACGCTTAAGAAATCCTTCTGAAATCTATTTTCGAAATGCCACTAACTGACTAATTAAAAAATCTCAACAACCAATAAACGCTAGAGAAGGGTACAAACTGGACATTTGGAAGATGTGTTATGAGGCAGTCACAAAAACATCTGAAACCTAATTCTATAGGTTCGAGGTGAACAGACCCTCATTTGAAGGAATGATGTTTACGGCCGGAGTCGCGGGCACGTATAGATTTTATAAACTATAAACACACAAACTAATTGTAACATTCAACCATTCCAGTTGGATCGACACCAGCATCCAGCCTATGACGACATCACATCAGCGCTTGTCAACGTCACGGAGCCTCACACCAGCGTGGTCATGAGCCATCCATTCTCGTTCCTCAACATCTTGCCATACGACCTGAAGAGATACTTCACCTACAAGGGGTCTTTGACCACGCCACCTTGTTCCGAAGTCGTCATCTGGCTTGACTTCGAGCAACCCATCAGGCTAACTCACGAACAGGTAAAACTGCCTGAATTTTATTGGCTTTACGTTGTCTCTTTAGAAGACCATAGTCGTTAATGTTACCTGAACGTTATCCATAAGACATTCTAAAGACTCTTCATTAAGTTTGATGATAATTATTTACTTTAGTATGAGCAGTTTCTTCAGCATTGAAATTACCTGCCAAATAAATTCTATGGAATGGTTTTGCTACCATTGTTAAAGACAAAGACGTATATTGAGCCCATAAAATTATCGCTTCACCCATTGCTCTGTTTAATAGGTGCATGCATAGGATCATTATATTCTATAGAGTGCCAGTGCAATTGCAGATATTACCCTTACGGGCGCAAATAGTGAAGCAATTTTCACTATAAAGGTCCTAATAACTCTGTACAACTGCACACTTGGATAATGGGCAATTTATTCAGCATTCATGGGTATACTGAGGCGTAAATGTCACTATATGTGCAAACATAGATATATAGACGTGCACATGGCACATACTAATTACACACGTTTTGTGTTCACAGATAGAGGCATTCAGAGAGATAAGATCTTCACATGGAAAGATCACACACAACTTCAGGCCGATACAGCCAATCGGTGACCGAGTGGTGTTCTACAATATTGACAACAACTACTATGTCTACAATGAGATCGAAGATCATGAAGATACCACAACTCTAAGACCGTCAAGGAGAAAAAAGGGTCGCAGCAATGGTCATAGTATAGTTCCTACAGTGTATGCAATCAGTTTTACTTTTATGATGTTGTTCAGCTTGTGATAATATTTAAAGACCTTTGTTTACTCAGCTACATATGGTTTATATTTTGTTATTGTTAGTATTTCTATGTTATAGAGTAGTTGGATTTTGTTACTATACTCTTTGCGCTGTAGCATGGTGTGGGTGACAGTTTCAATAACATTTTTTACGCATATACTTATACGCATTTTTTTAGTTTAACGTCATACCATAGTTGCCTGTATGACGTTAAACAAAAAAAAACGTATACGTAAATGCTTAATTTTTTTTTATTGAAACTGTCACCCGCACCATGCTACCGCGCAAAGAGTATAAACAATGTCACTAATTTAATAATTATCTGTTGCATGTAAGTGTCTAATGTATGAAGATGAACTGGGCTTTAAGAAAAATAATTAATAATGAACTAAGTATTCAAAGTATATTAATGTAAAATGTAAGTACATGCATGCTTACATATTTTTTTGATGATTTATTGATTAGATGTGTGCGGGTAGCTACTCTGTTGTCATCTTTATGGTACCCAGATTAGGAGCACCCTTTATTTGTTAGTGAATTGTGAATGAGGTGAAAAAATTTATTGGCCAGTCATCATTAACACTAAGTAGCACACATTGGGTTGATTTTTTATGGAATATCTTCAACTTTTGGCTGCCAAGTAAATTGTTGGTACCCAGAATACAGGACATACCTTATCCCCTAGTTTTAGTCTAACTATTACACCATTAGAGAAATTTTAATATAAATTGTGATGACTGAGATAGTTAATTTTGTTTCTAACAAGGAATATACAAATGTACACTATTTATTGTATTCTGTGATATTAAACTAATTGCTAGTGTGAAATTAAAAATTCTGTGCAATAAATTTCACTTATAAAATTCATCAAGCTGTTTTTCTTTATGTCCAAAACATTTTGTCTCAACCAAAAAAACTTGTCTAAACTAATATGGTGATATTATTTTAAATCAAAAACTAACAGAATCATCATCTGCCTAGCCTTTTCCCAACTGTGTTGGGGTCGTCTTCCAGTCTAACCGGATTCAGCTGAGTACCAGGGTTTTACATGGAGCGACTGCCTATCTGACCTCCACAACCCAGTAACTGGGTAACACGGTACCCCGTGGCTAGACTGGTGTCAGATCTCAAGCTTCTGACTACTCGTAACGACTGTCAAAGATCTTCATATAACAGCCGGGACCAACGGCTTAACGTGCTTTCCGAGGTACGGAGGAAACTCGGTATGTTGAAATGGTCACCCATCCACGGACCGACCTCGTCAAGCGTTGCTTAACCTTGAAGATCGACCCATGCGGCTGTTATTATATAGCCACGAGCTCCTCCAAAAAAAAAACTTACAGAATGTAGAATGAAAAAGAAATATTGTTACTTATTACTTTTACTTACACAAAACTTTCAAAAATATATTGTTCATACCTACTTAACCTAAATGTACATTATATTCAAATAATTTCAATCATCTTCAGTAGCTCTGTTATCAGTCATGGTGACCATGGCTCCTAAATTATCTTCATTGCCCTGTTTTAGCCTCTCCCAAATTAATTCTGCTATTGCCTTCTGTGTTCTTCTCTCCAGTTTCTCTAACTTCTTTGCTACATCTCTTTTAAGATCCCAGTCTGGTTTTCTTGGTGCTAAGCTTGAAATATCCAGGTCTTGTAAAACTATCTGTAATTGCAGAAATGAATGCCATTAGTTATTAAACAATTATTTCTAAGAACATGTTTCACAGACAGCCTTAATATCATTTCATCTCTGGGACGGATCTGCCAAATACCGGCTTGATGCACTTGAGGCATAAGGTTCATCAGCAGTAAGGCACTAGTCGAGTCAAACCTGTAGGTTTTTTGTCAGTTATATTTAGGGGAGTGTGCGAAAAAATTCTATAGAGAAGTAATATTCTGCCATACATATTTCCAAGCAGCATTGGTGTGATTTGAATTGAATGGTAAGGGTGCCAGTGAAATTACAGGCATGTGAGATATATTTACCAGAAAGTATTTGCAAACTAATTGCCTATTCCGTATGGTGTCGGACGTTAAAGAATCTCACCGTCCCATATCTTCCCGTGGGTGTCGTAAAAGGCGACTAAGGGACAGAGAATGGGCAGAACGCGAACACTCCGGACCGATGAGAAGATAGCCGAACTCGAGGAAGAATTGAGCAGGTTACGATGGAGTATTATTGGGTTATCTGAAGTCCGAAGAGAAGGGGAGGACTCGAGAATCCTCAAATCCGGTAACCTGCTATATTTTCGAGAGCTGGCAGTCCCAGGGCGGTGTCGGGTTTATCGTCAACAAGTCCCTTGTGAACAACGTGGTGCAGATCCAGAGTGTGTCGACCAGGGTGGCGTACCTTATACTCAGAATATCCTCGAGATATTCGCTGAAGGTCATACAGGTCTACGCCCCGACGACGAGGTACAGACCATGTATGAGGATATCTCTAGAGCCATGCTTGGTTTCAGAACTCAGATGACCGTTGTCATGGGGGACTTCAACGCGAAACTGGGCAAACGAGACGAGGATGAGTTGCAAGTGGGGCAATTTGGAGTTGGACGTCGGAACCACAAGGGTCACCTACTGGCCAGTTTTATGGAGAAAGAAGGCTTCTTTATGATGAAAGCGTGAGCACAGGAAGTGGACCTGGCAAAGCCCCGATGGTGCAACTAAAACCGAGATCGACTTCATCATGTCAACCAAGAAGCAAATGTTCAATGATGTCTCAATCTCGATCAATTCGGTGAAAACCTGGAGCGATCACCGCATGGTGAGACGCACATTGAACATCAATATCAAGCTTGAAAGGTCTCGACTGATGAAGTCTACACTCCGTCCAGCACAGACACAGATCCAAAACACCGAGAGCTTTCAGCTCGAACTCCAGAATCGTTTCGAGTGCCTAGGGAGCTCCGTGGACGAATACAGCGATGGGTTCGTGGAATCTGTGTAAAGTGTAATACGGTTCGATCTAAGTTTTTCAAGACCCGCCGTACAGATAAAAAACAAAAAGCTGTGTGATCCTACTCTCAAGCTCATGAAGGAGAGGCGTGAGATGATCCTGCAGTCTTCAGACGATGCGTTGAAATACAGGCAGCTCAATAGACAGATCTCAAGGTCCATGAGAAGCTAGCGTATTAAAGACGCGATTGACCGGAATAAGGGCTGCCAGGTCTTTGCAAGAGATCTGACTATTGGGCAGAGCCAGCTCACGAAACTAAAGACCGACGATAGCAGGATCTTATCCGCCAAACCGAAGCTTCTGAGATCGATCGAGAGATTCTATGGGCAGTTGTACACCAGTAAACCCGTCGCGAATCTAGCAAAAGACCCTAAGCTAGATTGTCACGACACTATACCGAAGACATTCAGGACGTCACCCTGTACGAGCTTAGGATGGCTCTTAAACAGCTTAAAAACAACAATTGATGGGTGATGACGGAATTACAGCCGAACTCCTGAAGGCGGGTAGAAAACCAATAATTAAGGCCCTTCAGAAGCTGTTTGATTCCGTCATACTCGAGTGTAAAACGCCACAGGTGGTGGTCTTCTCCAAGAAGGGTGACAATGCCCTACTGAAGAAATATTGGCCCATCTCACTTCTTAGCCATGTCTACAAGCTGTTTTCAAGAGTCATCACGAAACGTCTCGCGCGCAGGTTTGACGATTTCCAGCCTCCCGAACAAGCCGGTTTTCGTAAAGGCTTTAACACCGTAGACCACATACATACGCTGCGGCAGGTTATACAGAAGATCAAAGAGTACAACCTGTAGTAGCTTAGCGTTTATGGACTACGAGAAAGCCCTTGATTCGACCGAGACTTGGACTGTGTCTCTCCAACGGAGCCAAATCGACTACCATCCTTCCATCTACATCGAGGTGTGAAGTGTTTGTACAAAAACGCCACCATGTCAGATCCGACTTAAGGATCAGACCTTCTGTAGCGAGGTGTGAGACAGGGAGACGTCATATCTCCGAAACTGTTCACCGCTGCACTGGAGGATGTCTTCAAGGTCCTGGATTGGAGAGGGCTAGAATTCTATCTTTACGTCCAACTTACCAGTGTCTCAAGACGAAAGTCTATGACCAGTGTGTGTTGCCAGTTATGACCTATGGCTCTGAGACGTGGTCGCTCACAATGGGCCTCATCAGAAAGCTTACAGTCACCCAAAGGGCAATGGAGAGGGCCATGCTCGGAGTTTCCTTGCGTTATCGATTCATAAATGTAGAGATTCGCAAGAGAAACAGGGTTACTGCCATATATAGCCCGAAGAATTGCCAAACTTAAGTGGCAGTGGGCAGGGCACATTGTTGAGGTTTAAATAAGTATCAGCTCTATATTCAAATGTGTTTCCGTTTCCGCCCAGTACAGAGGGCGCTTGTAGTTGTGTTTTTGTTTGACTTGACTTATAATCTGAATCTCAGAAACAGCTCCAACTATTGTCATGAAATTTAGTATGCAGGTGGTTTCAGGGGCGATAAATCAATCTAGCTAGGTTTAATTTTTAGAAAACATTGTTTTCTCTATTTTCACCAGAGCAGATCTCTGTTGCCCAGGTTTTTTAATCTAATGTTAGCAACTACATAACTCTGAGTTAAGTTTTTGGCGGAAGTGGGCCACAAAATATTACTATTTCATATAACACCTGCATTCCTTAAAAGGAAATATGGAGGAGGTGTTGAATAGGATAGTTTTTACATATTACCTTCTCTTTTCCTGCTTCAAGTAAATCCTTAACCTCAGCCTCAACGGCAGAAGGTACAGCATCCTCTAGTTTGGCCTCTTGGAGAGATTCATCCTGTGGCTTATAACTTCTAAATTTTGGTCTGTAATCACAAAAATATTTATGTAGTTCAAAGCATGTAATTTTAATCACCTTTAGCATGACCCATCTGTGTTGACAGGAGAATAATTTCTTGCGCAAAACTAAATATTTAAAATCATTTACATTAGCAGATAACTCCATCAAATGCCAAGGTCCAATGCCAATAAGAACAAAATGGGAACGACTTGGAGCTATACAGCATATTTCTATAATTTAAATATGGGTTCATAAACAATGAAGAATCTCTTCTTGTTTTGAAGAGGTCTAATATTATTTATAAACTTAAATTAGTAATTTAAACATACAATAAATATTTGTTTGTGATAGGTAATCGTAGGAACTACTGACTCTATCTACCAGAAAATTAAGTCACTGTAAGCAAGCTACATGAATGCTGAGTTTAATAGGATATAATGTTAGATGTAGTTGACTTCACGCGGACAAAGTTGCGTACAGAAGCTAGACTTAGCTAAACTGCCTAACCCTTAAAATAAAACAAGGCTGACTGCAAACCTAAACCAATTTGATTATAATTTGTCTTCACATATCATAAACAAAACATAACCTAAATACTTTTTCAACTTGAAAGATACTCACTTGGGAAGTGGTACAAATTCACTGGGCGTTTCATTCGTAGAACTTTCACCAGTAGGATTTTTGCGCTTAAGGTTTTTAAGTCTTTCTTTCCTCTTCAGAGCTTGTTCTTCTAAACTACCAACACCTTCCGCTGTATCCATGATAACCATAACGCAACCGAAGAGACTTTAATATTACAACGTATTAGAGAAAACAGGTAATGTTAAAATGCCAGCATTTCCTTTGGAATAATTTGAGATGTTTCACTTAATTAATGATATAATTATCTTCAGTAACTTCTCGACGCTGACTTCATGACTTGTTTATCATAAATTGAAATTGACGTTTTAGTTTGATGACATTGACAATATAAAAATTGTGTCACATTTCCAAATTATCTAACATTTCCATTGTTGCTGTGGTCCGTTCAATCTCAATGCGAAATAATAATAGCTGAGAATACTATTAGATAATTCAGATTATCTTAAAAAAATACATTTTTAAAAAAATTCATTCATTTTATTCAAAATGTATGAAATTTTTGCTAGTTAGTTTTGCGCTACACGAATGTGAGTCTGACACGAGCCGTCTGACATCTATATATCCAAAATCACTGCTTTGATTAAAATCAACTTTTGCCAGCATGATCGTCTATGGCCCCCTCTCACCCCAGGTGTAGTCGCCTACACGGCCTAAACCTATACTTCCTATAAGATAGCTTGATCTCTGCGACAGGTGTCAGTATGAACAAAGTAACAATAGCGCTTGACAGGCTTACAATAACGTATACGTCAGGTTGACTTATGTCGCAGAGATTAAGCAAATTTTAATGAAAAATAGGGTTCCATTTCCATTCCATCCATCCGGATTTGTCCGGACATGTTCGGACATTTGACGTCCTGTCCGGTCTTTGTCCGGCTTTCAACTTTCCGGCTTTTTCACATAGATGTCATGATTCATCGTTTTGTTGCGATATAAAAACGAATTGATATTAGTTTTAATCAAACAAATTTTCATTATTGCCGACTATGCCTTTGCTTTTTATATGATTGAGTCATTACTTTGGTCAAATATTTTTTTATGAAAATGTCCGGCATTTTTTCTAAAAGTCCGGCTTTTTGTGAGGGCTTTTCAATTTTCGAAATGGTAATCCTACAACCGACCACCCTTGCTGACCTCATACCCTCCTTGTGTAAACCATGCCTAATGGTTATCCATATAATGGTTATGGTACTTGCCATATAAAAGCAGCAAAACATTTAACCATAGACATTAGAGACTCTATTTAATTTATGATGTAAATTAGGCGGGAATCACAAATAAAAATTATTCTTCTGATTCTTGCTCGTTTTATCTAAGTTGCTCGTTGTAGTAATCAAGTCTCGTTTGTTGATAAATGAAATAGTGATAACTTTTTCAAAGTGATAAAGCAATCATATTGTCTAACAGCAAACCAGCAGTCGATGGATGGTGCCAGGCAAGCTTGGGAGCAAGTTAATAAACAGGCATGTTTTTTTATATTAATTTTATTTATGTTGAGCTTTCAATTGGACCTAGAGGTACCACAGCGTAAAGCAACAAATAAGTTTCTACCTAATATCCCATTCAATATTCCATTAGAACTCAATGGCTTGGTACGCGACGATGGGATTAACAGACCAGACGGGATGAACATAGTGCCTTGGAAGATGGGTAGGCCTTTGGTGTGGGATGCAACATGTGTCGACACCCTTGCGCCATCCCATCTTCTTAGCATGGCGGACTGTGCTTGGGCGTCTGCTGCCGGTGCAGAAATCCTCAATCAGCGCAAATATAACAACCTTATTGGAAGTTATATGTTTGAGCTGTTTGGGGTTGAAAAATTACGTCCATGGGGTCCGAGTGCGCATCGAGATTTTCGAGAAATTAGCACAAAGCTCGTCGACTCTTCACGTGACCAGAGGGCTGGCCTTTTCTTCGGCCAGAGAATCTGGCGTGGCTTTTCTGGGCACGTTTCCCATTGACATCGATGTGGACGATTTTTTTTATGCACAATGAGCTCTTTTCCGTCTCCACTTTGTAGGTATTTATCTAAAGGATTGTTTTTTACCCGACTGCCGAAGGAGGGTAATGTGTTTATCAGTCTATGTATGTATGTAAGTATGTATGTATGGCGTTCCAGAGACCAAGGGCGTTGGCCGATTTTGATGATTCGTACGTCAATCGATGCGTCTTAACCCTGCGAGTGTCATAGGCTACATTAAAATTGGACAATAGAAAAATGGCGGATTTTGGGTGCCATATTGTGGAGGCCCAATTTTTTTTCTTCTTCCAAACCCATCGTGTGGGGTATCAAAATAAAGGGTTTTAAGAGGTGATTTCAAAAATATATAACACTTATATGTTTAAATGTCTCTAATTCGAAGAAAAACTAACTAAAAAGTTATAAATAAAAAAACTTAATTCAAAAAATCAAAAATCCCGACTGCTTAAAAAGTGAACTAAAAAGTCGTAAACAAGGAAAAAATCATGCTGTGCAGGCGGAGGATACACCAGATTTTGGTCAGCCAGCCCGCGAATATATATCCTCCGACTGCACAGCATGATTTTTTCCTTGTTTACGACTTTATAGTTCACTTTTTAAGCAGTCGGGTTTTTTGATTTTTTGAATTAAGTTTTTTTTTTATTTAGAATAATCAATTGTAGGTATGTATGTTAATAAACTCTCCTTTACATGTTTTTCCCTATATTCTATTTAATTCACATTGTTTGTTTATTTAGGTCGGTCAATATTTCATCTAACATTACTACTGTCGTGGCAGTGTGGATGGAAAATTCGCAAAACATTTGTAACACTCCTTAAGTTCATAGGCTATAGTGTGCGATATAGTTCTCGCCAAACTTCTTGGCCGCCCTGAAGTTGGCTACAATGGCTGCGCAGTAGTAGATCTCATACAAAAACAGCACCGTTTTGTGCCTCGCGCATGCGGACAGCCAACATCAGGGCGGCCCAGAAGTTTGGCGAGGGCTTTAACAGGAGTTAGAGAAGGAATTTTTCAAGTAAGTAGGTAGTTATTTTTCTTACCCCACCTATGTAAAAAAGTACCTATATGAAACGATCTTTGGAGGAATATTCATCAAAATCGGGCCCGAGACTACATTGAGTGTTTTTCGCTACTGGTCACAGTTTTGGATTTGGCCATCCACACCCACTAGAATGAAACTTCTGTTTAGCTATGTATAAGATATATCTCGGTATGGAAAAAGGGGCATCTTTGTCCTCTTTTTATAGTTTTGTGAATTGATTTTTCTAATAATACTAATAGACAAGATTTTTAAAGTTAAATTAAGCTGTGTGTAATTTTTACTTTTTTTATTTTTTTATTATCGATAGGCTCGCGTTTGACCAATACCTCACCTGATGGTAAGCGATGATGTGGCCTACGGTGAAGCACGCTTGCCTAGAAGAAACCTATTCACTCTTGACTTAAAGACCCCAAGGTTGTAGCACAAAATAGATAGTATACAGAAGGGCCACTCACGCAGTTTAGAAAATTGACAGCTAAACTTGACAGATTCACTAGGGTTGCTACTATGTTGATGCCGAATTTAAAAAAAATAGTAGGTTGCCCAAGTTACAAACATAAATACATAGATTCGTCTAAACATACATCATATCATGCTTACAAGTTACATGCCTTAGAGGGTAGACAGGCATCAAATATCCATTTAATATCACGAAACATTTAATATTACGCCACATACGATGAATATTGGAGAGTAAAAAGACGTAGTAATAGTGTAATAATGATCCCACTTAAAAAATTAAATTGTAAAAAGCTCCAAGCTCGACAAAAATATAAATGTGAAAAAACAGGTACCTAATAAAATCAAAACACCAAAGATGATCTTAAACAAGAAGAAAATTATGCTGTGCAGTCGGAGGAAACATATTTGTAAGCTGTATGACTTGAACATTATTATTATGACAAGTTCCCAATTTCATCTATGGGCTTAAAATAATTTATTATAATCCTAGATAATGAATTTCTAATTTGTCATCTTGAAAAATGAATGACCTTTATAACTTAAAAATAATTGAAAGAAAGAATTAAAAAGAAAAAAGTAAATTCGGTCTGTAACAAATAATAAAGGTAACCCATCCAATGCAACCAACCTCGTTACAGTACTTAATGTATGAATGACGGGACAAACGCCTGCACAAAGCAATCATGACAGCCGCGACTGAGCTCGGTCCAATATTGCCCAATATTCCCTGTAAAACCGAAATGTCAAAGTGAGAGTGGCCCCTCTGTCTGAGGCGCGCCGCCGCTTCCGTACTTTGTGGTTGTAGCTATATCAGGGAACAAAGACTCCGGAAGGGAATTCCACTCCTTAGCTGTGCGCACAATGAAAGTATTAGCAAAACGCCTTGTGCGTATGGGTGGGATGTCCACCATGTACCGATGGCGCATGGCCGTACGTCTTGTAGTCCGATGATGGAAAGGGCTAGGCGGAATCAAATTGTGCAGTTCCGTCGCACACTCCCGAAATGTAACCGATAAAAAACCGACAGGCTGGCAACTCGGCGTCGATGTTCGAGGCTCTGGAGCTTTGACGCGACCAGTGCATCGTTGCCATTATGCCTCTTGGCCCGTCTGTCAATCGACTCAAGTGCATCAAGCTGGTATTTGGCAGATCCATCCCAGAGGTGAGAGCAGTACTCCATGCACGATCGAACTTGCGCTTTATACAAGTTGAGCAGCTGTTACTTATATTGTAAAGGGTGTTGTAAAAGAAACTCATAATATAAATATGTGAATAATAATATATTTACACATTGTCTTTTAATAGGTATAATACTTACTTACAATTATGTATGACTCTATTACATTCTTAACGACGACAAGAAAACGGTACAATTCATTACTAACTTAAATTGGTCAATTAAACTAATTAACTCAAGGTTTATTAGTAAGCTATCATTTAGTAAGCTATCAGTATTAGTGTAGAGAGAATAGCTATTCTACTGGTAGGTAATGGATCATATCTACTGGACTAATTTTAACATGCATGTCCCTCCAATAAAATTCAATCGAAGCAGTGGAAGGACTTTTAAAGTAGATTAATTTCATCTTTAGGTCCTAAAGGACAAGAATACTATGATCATGTACAAAACTAGTTATAAGAATAGAACACAATACAAAATAATTAAATGATTAATACATACATTATTCATTTAATTATTTCATTTTCCGTCGTTTATAAGAATTATAAGATTTGTATCTCGTTCTTACTCATACGCATATCATATCATCTTACCTAGTAACTTCCTACTTATAAGTATTACCAAGCTAGACTTATTAAATAATTGCGAATTACGTATTCACGTACGTACTTAGCTTAGCTGCATTTTCAATAATAAGTTCGTCAAAAATGCAATCGAAAAATAATTGCAATATTGACGAAATATATGACATTGGCAACGAATATGTCTAAAAGAGTCAAAACAGCTCGTGGTAAGGTAAGCGACAAGGTATAGGCTTACTACCCATCTTCAACCTATTGTATCTCTTCAGTCAGCAGCTGGATCCGGTTTCTGTATTTTGAGCAAATCTGGTGCTAAAGAATTATTTACTTATATTATAATGAAGCAACAATTCTACTCTGTGATGTAGAGCTATTTTTGTATGTAAATAAGCTCCGTCATTAATAACATTACTTTCATTTCATCGTTCTCCTAATTATACTACTTATGGCAGTTCATAAAATATATTAAAGTAAAATAAATAATTATCTAAAACTATTTTATAACAGTTTCGGAAAATGGAGACAGGGGCGTGCTGTAGTTTTTTTTCTCTGTAAATATACGTACATGTAAGTAATGTATCAGCATTTCTTTGGTTATTTGTATGTTTACAGGTAATAAGATTTTTTTTTATTGTTTATAGAATAAAAATGATTCTGACCCCATTTTTCTAATACTTATGAATACCGTGTTGGCTTAAAAGTAATTGGAATGGATAAAATTTTGAACTTTTTGAATTATCGAACTAAAAATTACTTATTATTTTTACGCCATTGATGATTTACATATGTGGTCTTACATGTCTCCGACTATCATAGGGTAATCTATTAGAAATATTGTTGTTTACCAGTACACCATGGTTCAAAGACAAAACCTTCGATACAATATTTAAATCTTCTTGATTCCTTCCATTTAAACCATTCTGGACTAACAATTGTTTTAATTCTGCATCTACATTGTATTGGTTTTGTGCATTTATCGGGAAGAAACGATTCGTATGAGTTGGGTTGAAAGTGTTAAATGTATTAAAATTTAGATTTTGATTGTTTAATCCAAAGTTACCGACTCCGCTATCGTGACGGAAAACTCGATGGTTTTGTTTTTGTTGACCAAACTGATCAGGTCTTACTTGATTAAAGTTAGTTGCTTGCTGCAAGTTCTGACCAGGGTTGGGATGTAAAAAATTACTTATTCCCTGAGGCAAATGATTTTCCTGCAACGGAAACTGATCGGGCTGCTGACTGTGTAAATGAATAAGAAAATCGACAGCCTCACGATTAGGCAATTGTTGATTTGTTACAGTGCTGGTCGCTTCTAAAGGTACACTGGGCTGAATTGATACGCCATTATTTGATCTTATAGGCGCATTGTGGTTTATGAACTGGTTCTGAGGAATATTTTTCTGTACTTGAAAATTATTTACAGAGCCTTGTGCTTGAAACTTCTGGGAATTTGAAATAAGTTGTTGCCGCTGTTGTTCCTTTTGTTGAAAGAAATATTGCTGTTTCCGTAGTAGTTCCTCTTGTTGTCGTTGTTGCTGTTGTAAAAATCGAAGTTGCTCTTCGAGGATTCTTTGCTTTTCTTCGAGCTGTCTCTGTAATACTATCTGTTGGTTTATGTAATCCGATTGGGGTATTTGATTTAAACCTACGCTTGGAATTAATTGACTTATAGATTGAGATTGTAAAACTCCAGGTGGTATATTCGTAGCGGGTAGTGGTCTCATAAAGTGTTGTTGATTATTTGTTTGCTGATAAAGTGGTATGACTTTTTTCGGTAGGCCTTGTGGATCTTGATGAACTGTAAAAGCCGCAACTAAGGGAGCTTGATATACTTGTACGTCACGTTTATCAACTTCTTCAATGTTTTCTCCATCATCATTGTGGGTTGGTTTCGGAGTAGTGGTCGTAGTTGTAGTCGTAGTAGTCGTGGTGGTTGTAGTAATTTTGGGCTTTACTGGTATGGGTTTCTTAGTACTGACAGAACTTTCTGTGCTCAATTTCGAGGGACTGGCTATACTTCTTGTTTGCACGAAATTGGCGTCGCTCTCCCTTGTTTGAAATATTTCGGGAAATGGTGCTGACGTAGGTAGAGTCGCTGTTACCTGACTTTCAACATTACCTGTAGTTGTGCTCAAAATAGATATATTGTTATCTACTATCGCAGGTGTGTTTGTACTGTTACTAGAAAAAGCAGATTGTCCATTAACGATGAATGAGTGAATCTGTATTCCGTCTTTGTCCGTCTGAGCTTCGGGATCAGCTTCGCCGGTTGTATAGGCATCTGAATCTAAACCAGTCGTGCCATCGAGTTCCGATCCTGTTGTTGAGTCTTCAAGTTCACTAAGAGCTTTCAGTAAGGCTTTTCTGATGTAAGGATCCAATCGCACAGACGGTTTAGGCTCAATTGTATTCAACTTGTCATTGTAACTATCAGTAGTAGTAGTATCTTCAGCCAACCCCAATGTAAATAGGGAAAGGAGCATCAACGCCAACATCTGAAAAGTAAAAAAAAAATATAATGCAATTTTCAAAAACATGTGGCTACATAGGTATATCTATCGTATAGCAGAGCTCTGCGTTTAGGAAGTCTCCAATACCGCGCATTCAATACATTATTACGATAGCTATTGATACTTCAACATTTCCACATCTTATGTTTTTACACAGTAGTGTTCGGTTACATTGTTTGTGTGATGTTGAACAATGGCTGTTTTCTTATAGATCGATTACACAACGTGAATACTATCTTCTGAGGTAGTTCGATGATACTAATGTACTATATTTATGACTTAATGGGGTCTCATTGATTGATACCTAAATATAACTTGACGATGCAATGCAGGTCGACGTCGTTGCGAATTATATTTAACTACTGTTTAGAATCATAAAATCGGTTAATTTCCTGGATATATGTACGAATATAGAGTTAACTAATGTAAAAACAAAAATGGAAGATAGACAAAATTAGTTACGATACCTATAAGCAGTACAGTTACAGGATTGGTTATTTTCACCGATCTCCAGAGCAAATTTGATTTCATTTTTCATTGCACTGATCATCATGGGTTAGGTTAGGGTAGGTAGGTACATTTAATTATGTTTGCTTAGCTTGACAAAATGTACCGAACTGCTGATTTTTATGATTTTAGGGTTGCTCCTATAGTAGAAGTTGTTCATAATGATGAGTAGGTACAATGACCCGACCCCGAAAGGTACCGATCCGTAACACGCTGCATATAATAACATAGCAGTGTTAGTAAGCGTATTTAAAACAAATATTCAAATAAAATGACGTAAAGAATTTTGCAAAACGAATAATTTAATGATGTTCTTTTGTTGCTTCTATCACGTTATGCGTGCTTAGTCAAGTTAAACACAAAGCAATAGTGTTGCGTATGCGTGACCCCTGAAATATGCAAACATGCGTCGATACTCTCATCATTCATCATCAGTCGATAATTAATCTTATTGTAATGTTTCTATTGTGCCGCAAGTGTTGAAATTTACGCACACTTATACGTTTAAGGAAGGGAGCGTGATATTTTAATTTGCACTTACGAACTTCATAGTCTTAGTAGGTAGACCAAGTCAAAATTACTGGGCCACAGATAATTTAATACTAGCTTAAAAGTCAATGTCACTAACGTTCGACTCTCCCTACAAGCGCACGACGCGAATGCGGGCCGCTGTACGGTTACCAGGGTCGATTGCCATTTCGAGTGCCCATTTATTTTAACCGATTATTAGGTTGAAATGGTCATGGAGGTAAAAAAAAACGTCTTATTGAGCCTGAAAATTAAGGCAAAAGAGTTTTATTTCGTTTTCTCATACTCGGAAAGTAGTGTTTATTTGATCCGGGTAGCGGCTGGAAGACGCTACTTCCCACCTTTGGGCGGGCAAGAGTAATTGCTTCCCTCTCTAGGAAGGAAGAACTAAATTTGGTTAGGCAGTCAGCAGTAAAAATCTAACATAATTAAGAAAAATATGCTGCGGTCTTGTGAGTGTGTAAACGGCCAGAGTGAATAAAAAAAAACTAAGCGCGTCCACCCGCGGCAGTGACGCGGTGTGTTCCATAGTTAAAATTATCAATAGACTAAATAATTTGGCGGGATACTAACTCTGTAAGTTGTATCGAAATCTCGGATTAAGACTAATATCTTATTAAAAATGAGTTCAAGTGATTCTGAAACTCCGACCCCATATTCTGTTAAAGACAAGGCAAATACAGTTATCGAAAATCTTTTGCCAGAAATTGCCTCTGATATGTATTAGAGATAGGTTTCCATAAAAAGAGGCAATCATATCAATCAAAGACTCTGACCAAATTTCGTAAATTGAGAGTAAAGACGTCGGATAGGTGTGCATTTCTGGAGTAAAAGATTTCTGCTTGTTATTCTATCTAGATAGGTGCCTAAAATATTAATAGTAATGACGAAATCATGTTTTTCACATGTGGTGTTGATACTCTGTATAAGCGGCGCCTGCAGAAGCAGTATACTCACAAAAACAATTAACTACTTCGAAAATCAAGGTCAGTTATTACTCGTAAAATTGCCTTAAACAAAAAAAAATATTGAGCGCACGTATGTTGTACGAGAAGAGTTTACAGAAATAGTAAAAAAATATCAAAAAATCAGACCTAATGACATAAAAATTGCTTTTTGCTCAACTACCAAAATAAACGGTCGGTCCGGTCTTTTCCGTCTCCCTTTTGTATTTGTATATAGGTTTGGTTTTGTTTTTAGAATATTCAATTGTATAATGTTAATAAAAGACAACGATCACTACCAAAAGGGAAAATGCTAAAACAAGTGATCGATACAAATAAAATCTCTGGTAAGCAAATAGCAACATATTTGAATTTACCAAACAGTGCACAGTATACTGGGCATTGCTATAGAATAGTCAGTAGTAGTAATAATATAGTAAGTGTGGAGTTTCTTGTACGTTCTTCTCCATAACAAGCTACAATTCCGAACGGACGGTAGACTCAATTATTATTACTTTTTACCCGACTGCCGAAGGAGGGTAATGAATGTGTTTATCAGTCTATGTATGTATGTATGTTTGTTCCTATATGGCGTTCCAGAGACCAAACGCGTTGGCCGATTTTGATGATTCATACGTCAATCGATGCGTCTTAACCCTGCGAGTGTCATAGGCTACATTAAAATTGGACAATAGAAAAATGACGGATTTTGGGTGGCATATTGTGCGGGCCCATATTTTTTTTTCTTCCAACCCCATCGTGTGGGGTATCAAAATAAAGGGTTTTAAGAGGTGATTTCAAAAATATATAACACTTATATGTTTAAATGTATAGTCCTCGCCAAACTTCTTGGCCGCCCTGAAGTTGGTTTACCGGATGCGCGAGGCACGAAACGGTGCTGTTTTTATATGAGATTTACTACTGCGCAGCCATTGTAGCCAACTTCAGGGCGGCCAAGAAGTTTGGCGAGAACTATACATTTAAACATATAAGTGTTATATACCAGATTTTGGTCAGCCAGCCCGCGAATATGTATCCTCCGACTGCACAGCATGATTTTTCCCTTGTTTACGAATTTTGAGTCCGCTTTTGAAGCAGTCGGGTTTTTTGATTTTTTGAATTAAGTTTTTTTTTATTTAATGTTTTTTCGACATTCAAAAGTGCCGCTAATTGAATAAAGAAATTTGATTTAGTAGAACGTCAGTGACACTGTTAGCCGATTCTAGGGCGAACTTGACAATGTTAAAGAGACATGGAGGATGGCAATCCAGCACAGTTGCAGAAGGCTACATTGAGGATTCTGTCGAATATTCCGAACAAAAATGTAACTTTGTTTTTCACAAATTGTTCTAACTTCTCAATTAATGTTAAATAGGTACTACTCATGTCACTATTATCAATAAATATTTACAAAAATCTACTATTTTTTACCTTCCTTATATTCGGAATGAAAAGTAGAGTGCTTAGCACGGGTGAAAGACATCAATTCGGCTCGACTCGACTCGGACTATAGCCGTCTAAATACCTCGTATGGGAATTGATTCCTTTCGACCCTCGTGTAACAATCTACTATTTCCCTAGACTTACAGTTAGATACATATCAAAGCATATGATGATCTTCCAAATTCAAACTTATGTTGTAAGTTTAGTAAAAGAAACCTACATATTATAATAATTTAAGTCAGGTGCCACTTGTACCTACAACTAAAGTAATTTGATTATATTACCAATGTAGAGAGAGGAAGAGAGACCAAACGACGGCAAATAAAAAAATTACGTTATAATTTCATCGAAATTGACTAGCCATTATTACATCAAGTCATGATTTTTGCATACAGTTACGTAATGATAACTATTAAGTAATATGTGATACATGACATAGAAATGCATGTTCTTTTAGCCGCTTTTTTTGTGAGATTCCTCAGTAGGTAAAAGATCTCTATCATTTTCCAGCCAATTACTTTCGAAGAGGGTCACGAGAGGCTGCAACTTGCTGTACACAATGAGAGCTTCCTATTGTTTCAGTTTATCAAGTGATTTTATTTATTTAGTAAGTAATTTATACAGGGTGTTTGGAAGGGAGCTGTACATACGCCTAGGGTAGAAACTAGGGATAGTCTGCTACCTACCCCCGCCCATTATATTGACCTTGGCCTCAAGGTTTTTTTTAAATTTATTATTATTTTTTATTTGACTTTTTTTATGATTTTTTGACTAAAACTACCTGTAGCTCAAAATCTATCCATGGGACCGGTCGGCTAATGGTCTTGTTTTAATCGTTAGAGTCTTAGGGTCCTGCAAAAAATTATTTTACACCAGAAAATTGTGGAGAAGAAAAGTTATGGGGCCTGAAGTACCGTAGTAAGGTAAAGAAATAATTTTAAGGGCAACTTTCTATGGGGTTTAAAAAAAAACTAACAGGGTTGGAGTTCTTCTGATTTTTTTAAAACATCCTCAGTCCATGCCCTTTCTAACGATATGCTAAAAGTGTAATTATCACTTTTAGTTTTAAAGTTATTAATTAATTTCCGCAACTAGGGCACTTCAAGCAAAAATTTCAACTAATGAAAATTAAATGTGTTCGATCGTAAAAGGATGGCAAATGAAACAAAAAATTTGGTAATGACTAATGTCATTAAATTACAAATTTTAATTAATTACTAATTTTAATTAATTACAAATTTTGTTCAAATTGATGACCATTGACCTGTAAACATGCTCGGCACCTCTTCCTCATCTCCACGGTCACCGTTCTAAGCAGCAGTTCCTCGCGCATTGTATCGAATGCGGCGTGGATCCTGTTAATTAGAACCTCCCTTGTTGGTACTTCTTCTACGAGGTGCTTAAGAAAGAGTTGGTGTACGCAGAAGAAGTTCTAAGCAGCAGTTCCTCGCGCATTGTATCGAATGCGGCGTGGATCCTGTTAATTAGAACCTCCCTTGTTGGTACTTCTTCTACGAGGTGCTTAAGAAAGAGTTGGTGTACGCAGAAGAAGTACCAACAAGGGAGGTTCTAATTAACAGGATCCACGCCGCATTCGATACAATGCGCGAGGAACTGCTGCTTAGAACGGTGACCGTGGAGATGAGGAAGAGGTGCCGAGCATGTTTACAGGTCAATGGTCATCAATTTGAACAAAATTTGTAATTAATTAAAATTAGTAATTAATTAAAATTTGTAATTTAATGACATTAGTCATTACCAAATTTTTTGTTTCATTTGCCATCCTTTTACGATCGAACACATTTAATTTTCATTAGTTGAAATTTTTGCTTGAAGTGCCCTAGTTGCGGAAATTAATTAATAACTTTAAAACTAAAAGTGATAATTACACTTTTAGCATATCGTTAGAAAGGGCATGGACTGAGGATGTTTTAAAAAAATCAGAAGAACTCCAACCCTGTTAGTTTTTTTTTAAACCCCATAGAAAGTTGCCCTTAAAATTATTTCTTTACCTTACTACGGTACTTCAGGCTCCATAACTTTTCTTCTCCACAATTTTCTGGTGTAAAATAATTTTTTGCAGGACCCTAAGACTCTAACGATTAAAACAAGACCATTAGCCGACCGGTCCCATGGATAGATTTTGAGCTACAGGTAGTTTTAGTCAAAAAATCATAAAAAAGTCAAATAAAAAATAATAATAAATTAAAAAAAAACCTTGAGGCCAAGGTCAATATAATGGGCGGGGGTAGGTAGCAGACTATCCCTAGTTTCTACCCTAGGCGTATGTACAGCTCCCTTCCAAACACCCTGTATATTCAATTTCTGAATATTTTATATCTTGTCACAAAGACAAAGAACGCAAACAACGACACGGTACCCATTACATAAGTTTGCAATTCGTTTCTAATATAGATAAACGGAAATGCAGAAAAAAAATCAGTTAGGTATGCTATCCAATTTCAAAAGTTCTCACTGTACAATTTGCTCTCATTATAACAGTGCACATAAGACGCGGTGGAATGGGAATGGAAGATAAAGGTCCTGCCGTCTGTGACCTATAGAAAGTTAGACCACTCAGCCAAAGGTCAATATATGTACCATTGTTTTGTTTGTAGCTCAAACTAGTGATTGCGGTTAGTTTATATATGAATAGTTCGTTTAGTTTAGAAGCTTTTTAATTTGTCGTAGACATTGATAGGCACGAGAGCAATTATCGAAATATCGATGGAAACCGACGACCACTTGCAAAAGTTATGTGGCGTCCGAATCATCACTTTCACCGGACATAATTCACGGAGAGAATTCTCGGCGAATGTCAAATTCAATAACGTACCTTTGGCACACCTACACATGCGCATGCGACGGTGACATAAGCCTGGGACCCAACGACACGCGTTTCTCGCGCATAGGTACTAACATATTATGATATTACCTACTTCTATCTAACCATGTGGGCAAAGTTCCAATACTTGCAGTAAAACAGAGTGGTTAAATAATACAATCAGCAAACGTACACTGATTTTGCAAGTTTAAAGTGTATAGGTGTTTTATATGATCCTCAATCATCACACTTCACATTAATATTTTTATAATATTAAAAATTATAAAGGCGAAAGTTTGTGTGTGTGTTTGTATGTTTGTTACTTATTCACGCTTAAACGGCTGGACGGATCTGGATGAAGTTTGTCACAGAGATAGATTATAGTCAGGCATAGGACATACGATACTTTTTATCCCGGGAATATGTTCCCTCGGGATATTTTCGACATTCACGCGGGCGAAGCCTTTAGCAGAAGCTAGTCTTGTTCATATGACAAAAGCGACTAACGTATTCGAATTTCTCAATACTTAAGTATTTGTTTTTGCAAAACGCCCACGTTAAACGAATTTGCCAGTTTTGTTATTTTATGGTGATTAAGATAGCCTTATTAAATAAGTAACTTGCTTTTTCTCGAATTGCTTGTCGCTGGAAAAGGTAGGTAGGTACCTACTAAATAAGTAAACAAACAGTAATATATTGCTGAGTCAGTGAGTTGAGGACAGGGATTTCGTTTTCTTTTTTCTATGTATGTAATGATGTAATATACCAGGCCCCTCAGAAAGTATTGCGAAAAAAAGTTTTTATATATGGGAAACTGGCCAGTTATAATGTTTTTCGAAAATATGATTATTTATAAGTAAAAATAAGTAAGTTCCAATTTCAAAATTTCCCTCCACATTTTTTGCGAGTTAATTCAAAGTATTGTGTCTCACTGAAATATGGATCTGCGCCGGGAACATTTTAGAGCTATGATTTTATACGATTTCAAGTGTCGCCTGAAACCGGATGAATCGTACGATAGACTTCAAATGGCATTCATGGATGAAGGCCCTTCCAAGGCAACCGTGTATCGTTGGTATAACGAATTCAAGCGCGGTCGACCAACTTTGGGGGATGACGAAAGAAGCGGTTGCCCTTTGACGGCTGTTACCGAAGAAAACGTGCTAGCAGTGAAAAATTTAATCCAAGACAATAGGCGAATTACATATCAGGAGATTCAACACATATTGAAGATTGGATCGGGAAGCGTTCACGAGATTCTACACAGCCATCTTCGCGTGAGGAGGATAGTATCACGCTGGGTGCCGCACAACCTCACCGATGCTCAGAAGCAGGCCCGGGTGGAATGGTGCCGTGATATGCTTAACAAATTTGAAGCAGGCTCGTCTCGGCGTGTTTACGACATCGTTACAGGTGATGAGTCCTGGATTTATCAATACGACCCAGAAACCAAGCGCCAGTCGACTGTTTGGGTGTTTCAAAATGAGCCAACGCCTACCAAAGTGAAGCGATCTAGAAGCGGGGGTAAGATTTTGATCGCTAGCTTTTTTAATTTGACTGGCCACTTGGTATCAATTCCCTTACGGGATCAAAGAAGCATTAATGCCGAATGGTATACTACCAAATGTTTGCCAGAAGTTTTCTCTGTTATAAGCAACAAGCGACCAAACACAGGGCTCCGCGGGCTACTGCTCCACCACGACAATGCACCTGCGCACACCGCACTCAAAACGAGGGACTTCCTGGACAGCACGCCAGTCAAACTTCTGGGTCACCCTCCTTACAGCCCTGATCTAGCACCGTGTGACTTCTTTTTATTCCCAAAAATAAAAAATCAGCTCAAAGGGATACAATTTTCGTCGCCGGAAGATGCGCTGGCTGCGTTCGAGCAGGCTGTAAACGAGGTGTCTGCGGCGGACTGGAAAAAGTGTTTTGAAAACTGGTTTAGGCGCATGAATCTTTGTATAGAGGCTGGTGGAAAGTACTTTGAAAAGATTTAATAAAAATATATGTACGTATAGAACAATTTTTTTTAGTTTCGCAAAACTTTCTGAGTGTCCCACGTATATACTTATTAGAACCTTGGTACTAACTGTTATGTCAGTGTAACACGCTAAGTGGCAATTCAATTCATTGGCATTTCTGATCTTTAAAATTGGAAAGATCTTGTAAATACCACTCAACAGTACAATTTTATATATTTTTCTTGTTTTCAATTTTAGAAGGTAGGTATACCTACTACCTACCCCATTTTTTAAAATATAATGTTTTTTTTTTTAATTTAGATAATGTTGCCCGCGAATTCGGCCGCAACAAACTAAAAAAGAACACGGTTTTTATTATTTACGCGAATCCGTAATTCTTTTTCTAGAATAAAAGTAGCCTTAGTTATTTCTTAAAACATCAGCTCTATGCCAGTAACTTCAGTGAAAGTCAAATCAAAATCGATCCATGCGTTTTGTAGATTACCCGGGACAACAGCTAGAATAACAAAAATTAAACAAAACATAGTTATAATGTAATAAGTATCGTACAAACTTTAATAGGCATTTTCTAAAAAAAACTATTATTTTGATATTACAAACAGACACTTCTATTTTATTTATTTGTATGGATATTATTATTATAATACGAGTATATAAAAATTTGGGCATTTCTGAATGATGAATAAATGGTAAAGTTGTTATATAACAGTCTAGGTACCAAATCAAAATCATTTTGCATGTTCTGTTAATATAATTTATATAAGGCGTATATTATATCAACAGAACAAGCAAAATTATTTTGAATTGATTTGATTCGCACACCCAGATAAATAACAAGTTTTGAGAGTATTTTACCCTCTTAAATAGTAATTAGTTAGACAGAATACTTCCTATCTACTGTTTGACATAACATTATTTGTACAACTATGACAAATATCTTCCTAATTACTCTTAAACAATCCGGATGCGAATATCGTCGGAAGCAATTTAGAATTAGAGTGGTTTCACACGCGTTTTATGTCAGCAAGTCCGCTGTGACTACGAAATCTAATTCAGGTGACCTCATGCATTGCTAATGTGGTTCACTCAATTCACCTATGAGATGGAATGATAGTTGTGAGAATGAAAAAATTATGCAATCAATCATAATGTTTATCATCATTTAAACCGAAAGACGTCCAAAGCTGGACAAAGGCCTGTCCCAACAGTAGCACTAGCAACATCGACCGGCCCCTCAAATTAAAGCAAAAGTTAAAATTAAAAAAAAACAAAAAAAAAACGTGTTTTTAGTTGGCTTTTTAAGCAGTCGGGTTTTTTGTTTTTTTTTTTATTTATAACTTTTTAGTATTTTTTTTTTAGAATTAGGTACATTTAAAGATACAAGTGTTATATTTTTTTGAACTGGCCTCTTAAAACCCTTTATTTTGATACCCCACACGTGCCCCACAATATTGCGCCCAAAAGCCGCCATTTTTTATTTTACAATTTTAATGTAGGCAGTGAAATCCGCAGGGTTAAGACGAATCGATTGACGTAAGAATCATCAAAATCGGCCAACGCGTTTCGTCTCTAGAACGCCACATAGGAACAAACATACGTACATACATAGACTGATAAACGTATTACCTACCCTCCTTCGGCAATCGGGTAAACATAGGGTAGTTCTTGTGTTTTTTTTATGTATTTATAAGCTTGACGTAACAGAAACATAATGTAGGTACCTAATTACAAAGTGGCTTTTGAAACAAGTAGGTAGGTACTTTACCAATTTGCTGGGTCGATAACTAAAGCTTTTTGCGAACCTCTACAAAAGCTTTTGCAAGTAATTACATAATATACGATGTTTGTTGCTTCTCGGTAAAAACAGCCCGGAGCACATTTAAATGATGCGCCTGTTATTCGGTATCAAAGGTCGGACGTGAAGTCGTGAACACTTCTTATGTCAAAACAACGTCGCCAATACATTTCTCTTGATGCAGTCACGTATGAAATCTCTATAATGTCGACTGATAAAGTACTTTAGCCGTGTTCAATTACAGCCTGATCTACAGTATTGAAGAAATCAATAAACTGTTCTTGGAAAAGTTGTTGAAGCGGTTGCCTACTTTCTTATTACGAGGTACTAAGAGGAAAACTGTTTGAGTACGTTTTTTTCATATAAACGTAAAGCATGACGTTATATAATATGGTTTACAAGTCAAAGTTTACCTACATTACATAATAAAGTAACTAAGTGCGAGGAGCAGTATCGCCTATCGGTGAAACCTCCTAGTCGACTTGAAATCGTGTGCTTGACCCGCCGCAGCTCCATTGCTAGCAAAAGCGACCGATGAATACCTAAACATGGCTACCTTATGGGTAGGCACCCGCTGTATACTTTCCTTTTTAGGGTTCCGTAGCAAAATGGCAAAAAACGGAACCCATAAAGATTCGTCATGTCTGTCTGTCTGTCCGTCCGTATGTCACAGCCACTTTTTTCCGAAACTAGAAGAACTATGCTGTTGAAACTTGGTAAGTAGATAGATGTATTCTGTGAACCGCATTAAGATTTTCACACAAAAATAGAAAATAAAACAATAAATTTTGGGGGTGCCCATACTTGAAACTGAAACTAAACTTTTTTTTTTAATAGGTCTTCAAAAATGATATTGAGGTTTCTAATATATTTTTTTTCTAAACTGAATAGTTTGCGCGAGAGACACTTCCAAAGTGGTAAAATGTGTGTCCCCGCCCCTGTAACTTCTAAAATAAGAGAATGATAATACTAAAAAAAATATATGATGCACATTACTATGTAAACTTCCACCGAAAATTGGTTTGAACGAGATCTAGTAAGTAGTTTTTTTTTAATACTTCATAAATCGTAAACCGCTATTTACCAAGTACGGAACCCTTCGTGCGCGAGTCCGACTCGCACTTGGCCGGTTTTTTCAAACAATCACTTTATCAAGATAAATGAAGAAATCCCGAAATCACAGTCATGATAATAAGTTTTGTCAGACGTTATGAAGACAAAGCATTATTATTTAACTTTCCCTTTTAATAATAGTTTTAAAGATCTTCTTTAATATAAGTAATGGCTAACGATTTAGCCCGTAAACGAAAACTGAGAAGATGGGATGTTGATGTGCAGAGGTCACTGACATTCCGGTAAACATAAATAAATATGTACTCAATCTCCGCAGTAACCATCACGTGTGACTGACCGGTCCCAGATTGTCGTTTGTTTTTGTCGCGTTCCTCCTACGTGATGCACTCAGTTAGTGTGGGAACTGACACACCGAAGCCGGTTCTAACTTACAGAAATAGGTGTTATTTTATTTTCCCTATGACCAAGTCAACAACACTATTAAAGCACAATGGCACGTAATTATATAAGGCGCTATTGTCAACAAATATGAAATTCGCTTTCTATGGTTGGCAAATATTACTCTGTTACATCAAAGGATTTGGTATTCTTCGTGCACGTATCGATTATTATGTATTGACGACGTATTCATCTCATCGGAGCTTTGAATGCTCGACCTCTTAAGCTGTTGAATGAGCCGGACTGGATTTCCTCTTACAATGTATAAATTGACACTAATCATTAGTTATACGGCTTTGTAATGTCTATTTGAATGTGCGAAGCGACGTGTTATGTCTTCATTAACGCTGTAACATAGCATCGGGTTACACTGTTGAGGTTGGATTTGGTGGCTACCGTAATTTAATTTGAAAATCTAAACCTTGACCCACTTACTTTCAAAATCAAAACACTGTTCACATACATCTTCTCTATTTCTCATTATAATTTTTTCAGTCGATAAAAACCTATAAACTCCGTTCCAAGATGGATCATCATTCAATAAAAATCTTTAATTTTAGTTTCTGACACTCTAACATCGGCACAAACCATTTAAAATCACAATAAAAAACTTTACCTCTATTAGTTTTAAAATTCTCACTTCAAATACACCTTTTCAATCCGCCACAGCAATTTAAAGTTATTAATTAGAAGATAAACCTACGATGGAGGAATTTGTCACCAATAAAACCTGCTTGTTTTATCACAAAAAAACGCAAAAGATATCATTAATCACCTACCTACTCAGCTAATAAAACTTTAATAAATTATTATTGGATGCATCAAAACCAACGCATTCCCTATGGTATGTTAATTAATTCCAGTATCTGGATATCATTAACAATATTGTAACTCATAAGTCTGCGCCTTGTAGATACCACAAAAAATATATTACACTTGTGTCATACTTTTTGTTTTTTTTTTTGTAGAACACTATGCACAGAAACTATCACAGTCTTTATATTCGATGATGTTGCGGTATTCGAACAGTACCTATATAATGTTCAATTGTACAACGTTGGTCATATCGTATTCGTTTATTACAGTTATCGATTACACGGAAACGACCTGCGGCTTAAACCAATTATTCTGTAGGCGCCGACGAGTATTGAGCAAGTAAATAACATGCTCGAAGCTCTGATAATTATCATAAGAGTAGTGACCGCCAGAGCTCTGCGTGACACCCGCCTCTGATGCTATTATTTCCGAAACAAGAACAATTATTCTTTATTGCCGTAACGGCCTACGATTTGATTTATCATTGCGCAACGCTACACGTGTATTGTTCTGAAACAATTCCATATTATAAACTAATTTCACAAATTGCTACCTGTGTTACATTGTTAATGTTATTAAGTATAATAATTCAATATTCAAGATAGTCTTTTGTGGAGAAAGTCGCTAAGCAGATAGATATTTTTATTGTGTGTACAAAATATTTATTAATATTAGCTAAGTAGGTATTCATTAGGGGAAAGCTTAGAAATTCAGATACTATTAAGTACCTATTAAATGAAACAACAGAAAATATTAATTTATGCAATGAGTGAATATATGAATCACGAGCAAGTGAACAACTGAATCACGGCCGTAGGGAGTGACGGTTTCATGGATTCAAGTGTTTGAATTCTGAGCGATGCGAATATTTCATGGCCCTCGATATAATTTAAGATTTGCATACTATACTTTATACCATGACTATGAGAAAAAGAAAGATTTAAGCGAAAAGTACAAGGAGTTTGCATGTCGACTATTCTATTTTTTGCGCAAAGAGGTTGTATAGCATTGATATGGAGGTCGAATATATTGGTGTGTTCTAAAAACAAACACCAGAATAGTAAATAGAAGTAATTTTTTGATTCACTGTTTTAGTGAATAAATAGTATATTATGCAACTAGTGAATAAAGGACGGATTTAAAGCGAGGGCCGTAGTTGAATCACGAGCAAGTGAAGGATTCTAACAGCTGAATCACGACCGTAGGGAGTGATTCATGAAGTGTTAGAATCATGAGCGACGCAAGTGATTCATGGCCCTCGATATAAATCCGTTTTATTCAAGAGTTGCATACTATATTTTATACCATGACTACGAGAAAAAGAAAGATTTAAGCACAAGGAATATTAATAAATAAAAAATAAAATGGTTTATTTGCTTCAAAATTTACAGAAAATGTGAAACCCTGACCCCTGAGCTAGGTAACAGCACCTGTGTTTCAGGGGCCGATGACCACCTCCGTTACGTTACATAATTATAATTAATTAAACACCAATGCAATTAATATTAGAATTACAATCCAAATAATTATACAATAAATATCCTAGACTTAAATCAAAATCATTATTAAAATCCTAAATATAAACAATGGCGCATGGTTGGCGCAGTGGTTGAGCGATTGACTGCTGCGCTGCGTGTCGCGGGTTCGATTCCCGTACGGAATAAATATTTGTATGACCTACTGATGGTTGTTCCGGCTCTGGGTGTTGTGTATGTGAGTTTATATGTTTGTGAACGCACCCACGATACAGGAAGAAATTCCTAGTGTGGGGCAAAGTTTAAAAAAAAAAAAACATTTAAAATCGAAGAAGGAGTTTGAAAGTCGAATATTCTCTGCACAAGAAGCTTGTATCGGGTATTTTTTACGCAAGGAGGTTTTAAAGCATTGAGATGGGGGTCTAATACATTGGTGTTTTCCAAATTCAAACACCAAAACAGTGATTAAAAGTGTTTTTTATTCACTGTTTTCAGTGAATAAAATAAGCTTTTTAGAGGGGGAATGGTATAAATAAGATTTTTTAGAGGGGTCATGGTACAAATTATATTTAGGTATAGTAGGTATCATATAGATCAGTCAAAAGCATGTAATTTGCATCATTCCTAATTTTTTCCTCTTAGATATATTTATTATTTACCTATTCAATAATGCATTGCTAAACAAAGCGTTTGAAAACAGCCTATATTTATTGCAAAAGCACGCGGAAACATTTTCTCATCCAACTTTGCTTTCGAACCTTTATGACAAGTCATAAAACAAAATGTTCCATAGTGAACGCGGTTTGGTAATAATGTTTCTATCCGTACAATGTGCTTACATTCCGACACAGCAGAATGCCGGATTTCCCGAACACTACATAGGTACAGCAAGCGCATTCTGTTTATCTTCAGTTATTGAAACTACTTTCATAGAAATATTTTAATTAGCCATGCTTTTTAGATGAATCTGCTGCTTAAGTATGTATACTAAATATAATACTTTAACTAGGTAAAATGACTATTGCATATTAAAAATTAACTAAATATATGTATTGCTAAAAGAGCATATTTAATGTGTTTTTATAGTGAATATTAACAGGCCATAAGGTACCGTGCGAAATTGATTACAAAATGCTTCGGCGTTTGCGGTGTACCACAAAGTATTCAATTTTCTATCTCGTTACTTAGACTACATATGGTAAGAGTCTGTTTTCTAACTTTACTTCAATCATTTCACTCGGTTTTGTGTATTTAATGACAAACAATAGGTATGGAAGAGGGTGTCCGCTTATTCCAAAGTAAAAATGCTTTTCGTCCATCAAGGTTTTAGGACCACAAATCATCGTGCACTAGAATTCCCAGAGAAGGTAGACCTTAAACATAAATGTCATACTTTAGAACATTCAATCCATGAGCCATTTCCAATGGCAGCATGAAGCAGTTCCAGTTCATAATATGCTTATCGAGCTAGATAAGGGCCTGGTTATGCATAAATATCACATAGATGCCTACATATACCAAGTTCTCAATAATAACTTAATGCCGCCGCTGGATAAGTCGGATAAGTATTTTAATATCTCTACCGTCTTACTAATAAACGCAGAATAAAGTTAAACCCATGAAAATGTATGGATATTCCTTTGTTATACCTAGTATAACTTTATTCCGTGTTTATTAGTAAGAGGGCTAGACTACAACCTAGTAGTTGCTGACTTTATAGGCACCAGTGTATTAATGTCTTGGTAACCCAGAATTTAGGTACTTGCTATATTTATCGGTCTAACAATATACGACAGTGCATAGCAACAATGCGAGTCAGTAGCTTACTACAACGATAGGTTTCTCTTTCGTCGTAACTTATCGTAAATTTACATAAATAATAATTAACGGATGTGCCTCGGGCAACGTGCGTTATGTGTGTTCACGAAATTTCTTGCGAAATGTGTTATTCAAGTTTCTCAAGCCATGTTTCTTGCAAACACCAAACATTTATTAATATTTTCCGCTAAAATCATGTGTCCATTATGTTTATCTACAAAGGTGCATTGTCGTTGCAATATTACCGTATTCTTGAAAGAAAGTTTACTTAGTTTGTATGGTGGTACACGTTCAGGCACTTGTACGGGTCTTTTGTTTTCTTGGCAAAGTATGAATGCAGGCTACGTCGGCGTCGGCTCAGTTCGTGAGTCTACATCGCTCTCCCTCCGTGTCTCGCGATGCATGCACTCGGTGCACCGTTAGATGGCATGTGATTGCCAAATGTTGATATTCATCCGTGTAACAACACGAAATCAGTGGTTTGTGTGTATAATCTCTGAGAAAAAATATGATGGGAACTCATCCTCTTGTTGTTTTATGATGTGTGATATTACGAGCTGTCTATTATTATGCTTTTGAACGCTTTTTTTCATAATTAAAACAGTCTTTACATAATTGTTTTGAGTACGATAAACACGATCTTCCATGATATTTTTTATGCACTGATGTACTGGGTTGAAACAAACCATACTGACCTCGTTCTAACTGACCCAAATATAAGATTGTAAGTGTCATTT
Source organism: Orthosia gothica (assembly GCA_949775005.1). Lineage (NCBI taxonomy): Eukaryota > Metazoa > Arthropoda > Insecta > Lepidoptera > Noctuidae > Orthosia > Orthosia gothica. Next base: position 22,196,733 of record OX459041.1, read on the forward strand.
GAAAATTCAATCATCTACTTAAATTAGGTGGTAGTTATCACTGTGCCGTACCGTGTTATTGTAAACATGCTGGTTGTAGCAAACAAAACAAATCTGTAATGCAATATAAGGAAGTTAATCCAATAACATGTTCAAAATTGCTATACATAAAAGCATAACTGAGCGACTAATGTGGTTCACAAACCTGTCATTATGCGGATATTAAGATAAGTTACACGCAATCTAAGATGTTACGACTATGTTCAAATTAAGCATTCATAAGTTGTGAAGTTCGTGAACTGTAAAGTAGGTAAGAATTAATTTATTCAATGTTTTTGCTTTTAATTAATAAATAACTAGACGATATAGCAGCAGCAGCTGGACCATTAATGGGGTATGTTGCATAACTATAATATAAGCACAGTAGTTAACTACATGGGCTTTATGGGAAAACGATTTTAATTAATTTCGAATATTCAAATGTCAATATTAAATTTGATACAGTAACGAAATAGAAAATACCTACTATTGCATAGCATTTGAATTTTGCTTCAAACTTGTAAATAAATAGAGAAGAAGGTCAAAGCTGTATGGAATTAATTAATAGTATAAACTAACTATAATAAAAACACGCTTTAATAGAAAACCAACAAACTTTTTAGTAAAAGTAGAAAATCATTTTCAATAAATTTAAATTAAGTACAGAGCGATAAAAATAAAGTATGTTTTACAAAAAAAGCGGCATGTTCCCGTTTAGTTACACCATTTTGTGTTACACTTTTACCCATTGAGAAAAAAAATTACCGATTAGTAACACTAACTCAATGCCACGTTTATTTCCCATCAATTTACACTGCAACCTAATAGTACGTAATAGGGTTACATTAGCATATTATTATATATAAAATTGCAGAACTACCTACGAGGGGACATCGCTGTGCAGAGCGAGCGAAGCGAGCTCGGGAACTTAGGACAGGTTAGGTTCGAAGGGGATGACGAGAGTTGAATTGGGCGAGCAAAGCGAGCGAACTCAGCTCCCGTCATCTCCTTCATGTTAGGTTACTTTAAGCCCTGCAGACAGAAATAGGAGCCCCACGCAGCGGGGCTCCGTCGACTTTGTCATTTCATATGTAACCCTATTACGTAGGTTCTATTAGGTTGCAGTGATAATTGATGAAAAAACGTGGCATTGAGTTAGTGTTACTAATCGGTAATTTTTATCCCAATGGGTAACAGTGTAACACAAAATGGTGTAACTCAACGGGAATGAAGCGTGGGGTGCTTGATGTCAATTATTATAACATTTTATTTGCAGATATTGGTAAAAGTATTCATTCTGAAAATGTCTTATAAAGCACTTTACCACGCTTTTTTACAATAAAATATAATAATCCCGCTATTCTTAATTTGAGAGCAGTGGTGGCCCAGTGGTATCGGCCGCGACTTACAAGTTGTAGGTCGTGGGTTCGAGCCCAGGCCGGCGCTTTACTTTGTGTAAATTATTTCATCACCACTGCTCTCAAAACGGTGAAGGAAAACACCGTGAGGAAACCGGCATGTCCTAGAACCAAAAATTCGAAGACATGTGACATCCACCAACCCGCACTGGGCCCGCGTGGTGGATTACGGCCCATTCCCTCTCATAGATGTTGTGTATGAATGTTCCCACTGCTGGGACACAGGCCGAGGAGGCCTGTGTCCCAGCAGTGGGAACATTAATAGGCTGATGATGATGATTCTTAATTTAAATTTATTGAAAATTACTTTCTACTTATAAGTTTGGTTTTCTATTAAAGCGTGTTTTTTTATTTTTTTAACTTTTAATTATTTTTTACTTTTTAGTTCAATCGCTAATCCGGTAAGGATAATGGGACAAACTGTTTAAATTATTGCATTGTCATCGGTCCTTGATAAGTGTGCAAAGTTTCAAATTAATCCGACGTTTTGAAGGGGGCGAATACTGCGATACCAAGCTAATAAAAGCGTGTTAGTAAAAAACTGCGTAGCGAGGTAGCGGTCAACCGCGTAGGCTGGACGACTCTACTACGCGACGCCTGAAAGAAATCTGGGTATTCTTCTTGTTGAGAGTACCTATAATTGAACTGATGCCCTGATTTCGTATGCCACTAGTACCTATTAGTATGATAACCCGATGGTTCGAAACACGATGACGATTCGATATTTAGATGCAGATGACCCGACCCCTCGAAAATGCACTATACATTTGTTTTCAATTAACTTTCTTTTAAATGAAATACCCGCATTGACAAACTAACGTCATTAGACGCCAGTGAAAGTTTACGTCATCACAACGCGCAGAATTTGCGCAAATTACCTCGTCTTGTGTTGTGTCTGGTGTTCGTACGTCGCAAGGGAAATGAGATTCTTTGCTAATGCTGTGGAAAGGGCTATTTAAATACACGCGTTAAGTAAATACCTCTTTTAAATGGTTTGTTGTTGCGAGAAAACCGCGCGTATAGAGAATTATTCATCAAGGAATCTGCTGGGAAATAAACATGTTGTGTAATATTTTGCAAGAGACTACAATACCAAACTAAACTATCGCTTACAATTTTACAATTACTCTTGAAATACACTGCGATGTAATCCATGGCATTTAAAGTTGCGTTTTTTAATTGATGCTGTTTTAACAACCGGGCACGATTGTTGCAGTTTATCGAAATAATATGCTTGTGTTTTTAAATAAGCAGTAAGAAAGAAAACCGACCAAGTGCGAGTCGGACTCGCGCACGAAGGGTTCCTTACCATTATCGCAAAAACGGCACAAAAACACGTTTGTTGTATGGGAGCCCCACTTAAATATTTATTTTATTCTGATTTTAGTATTTGTTGTTACAGCGGCTGTCTAGCTATCATGGTTCATGAGATACAGCCTGGTGACAGACAGATAGACAGACGGATCGCGGAGTCTTAGTAATAGGGTCGGGTTTTTACTCCTTGGGTGCGGAACCCTAAAAAGCTATGCAGTGAGTATAAAACCTGGCTCATTCGTGGAAACAATGCTCATTAATAGGAAAACCTGTACGTGTAACATTTTTGTATTTGTAATTCTGTCACATTCTATTAATTTATACTTGCTATAAACTGAACCTATTTCGTGCACCTATTTAATATGTTTTCTAGTTGTTTGTCTGCTGGTGGAGAAATAAACTAATGATGTGTCAGAATAAATTATGTGTTTTTAGATTACTTATGATGCGGAAACTAGCATAAGTATTATAATCCTTTCAACGTCTCGGATTGAAATATCTGGGAAGCCAACGCGTAATGAGCGCGTGTCTTTCTTCGCATTGCTTTTTTATTACCCGACTGGGTTATGTGTTTCGCGCGTATCTTGTATGTATGTATATGTATGTAATATTCTTTATTACCTCATATCTTTTAAACCGTTTAACCGATTTATATAATTAAGACATCAATAAATAAGTCTTGACCGCCCAAGTGTTCTTAGATAGGTGAAGTTAAAATAAAACAAAATGGCGAATTATGGGCGCCATATTTTGCGGGTCCCAATAATATTTTTCTTCCAGACCCATCGAGAGGGGTATCAACATGAAGGGTTTTAAGAGGTGATTTTAAAAATATATACCACTTATACGTGGGACACTCAGAAAGTTTTGCGAAACTAAAAAAAATTGTTCTATACGTACATATATTTTTATTAAATCTTTTCAAAGTACTTTCCACCAGCCTCTATACAAAGATTCATGCGCCTAAACCAGTTTTCAAAACACTTTTTCCAGTCCGCCGCAGACACCTCGTTTACAGCCTGCTCGAACGCAGCCAGCGCATCTTCCGGCGACGAAAATTGTATCCCTTTGAGCTGATTTTTTATTTTTGGGAATAAAAAGAAGTCACACGGTGCTAGATCAGGGCTGTAAGGAGGGTGACCCAGGAGTTTGACTGGCGTGCTGTCCAGGAAGTCCCTCGTTTTGAGTGCGGTGTGCGCAGGTGCATTGTCGTGGTGGAGCAGTAGCCCGCGGAGCCCTGTGTTTGGTCGCTTGTTGCTTATAACAGAGAAAACTTCTGGCAAACATTTGGTAGTATACCATTCGGCATTAATGCTTCTTTGATCCCGTAAGGGAATTGATACCAAGTGGCCAGTCAAATTAAAAAAGCTAGCGATCAAAATCTTACCCCCGCTTCTAGATCGCTTCACTTTGGTAGGCGTTGGCTCATTTTGAAACACCCAAACAGTCGACTGGCGCTTGGTTTCTGGGTCGTATTGATAAATCCAGGACTCATCACCTGTAACGATGTCGTAAACACGCCGAGACGAGCCTGCTTCAAATTTGTTAAGCATATCACGGCACCATTCCACCCGGGCCTGCTTCTGAGCATCGGTGAGGTTTGCGGCACCCAGCGTGATACTATCCTCCTCACGCGAAAATGGCTGTGTAGAATCTCGTGAACGCTTCCCGATCCAATCTTCAATATGTGTTGAATCTCCTGATATGTAATTCGCCTATTGTCTTGGATTAAATTTTTCACTGCTAGCACGTTTTCTTCGGTAACAGCCGTCAAAGGGCGACCGCTTCTTTCGTCATCCCCCAAAGTTGGTCGACCGCGCTTGAATTCGTTATACCAACGATACACGGTTGCCTTGGAAGGGCCTTCATCCATGAATGCCATTTGAAGTCTATCGTACGATTCATCCGGTTTCAGGCGACACTTGAAATCGTATAAAATCATAGCTCTAAAATGTTCCCGGCGCAGATCCATATTTCAGTGAGACACAATACTTTGAATTAACTCGCAAAAAATGTGGAGGGAAATTTTGAAATTGGAACTTACTTATTTTTACTTATAAATAATCATATTTTCGAAAAACATTATAACTGGCCAGTCTCCCATATATAAAAACTTTTTTTCGCAATACTTTCTGAGGGGCCTGGTATGTTTAAAAGTAATTCGAAAACAAAAATATAAAAAAAAAGTTAATTAGAAATAAAAAAACCCGACTGATTAAGAAGCGATCTAAAAAGCTGTAAACAAGAAAAATCATGCTGTGCAGTCGGAGGATCAGGTGGTAGCCTGTTCGCGAATATGTTTCCTCCGACTGCACAGCATGATTTTTTCTTGTTTACAGCTTTTTAGTTCGCTTCTTAATCAGTCAGGATTTTTATTTTAAATTAACTTTTATTTGTGTTAAATTCCTTCTATGCGTGATATCTGCATTACCTACTAGGATTTACAAATAATTACCTCTATACGCATTCACCTTTATAACAGAGATCATAATAGACATAGTAAAAAGTATATGAAACATCTATGTGTTGGACTGTTGGTATGCTGAAGTACTAAGCCTTAAACCTATGTTTGGCTAAATAGACACTAGTGTAATGTATATGAATATTAGAGGAGCTCGTGGCTAAATAATAATAGCCGCACTGGTCGATCATCAAGGTTAAGCAACGCTTGCCGAGGTCGGTCCGTGGATGGGTGACCATTTCAACATACCGAGTTTCCTCCGTGCCTCGGAAAGCACGCTAAGCCGTTGGTCCCGGCTGTCATTTTAAGATTTTTGACAGTCGTTACGGGTAGTCATAGGGGTACCGTGTTACCCAGTTACTGGGTTGTGGAGGTCAGGTATGCAGTCGCTCCATTTAAAACACTGTTACTCAGCTGGATCCGGTTAGACTGGAAGCCGACCCCAATATAGTTGAGACAAGGCATGGTAGTATATATGAATATATCCAGGCATATTGAACAAAACAACACATACGGTACCTGGTATATATCTAATTCAATCAACTAAAAACAAATCTCTGCAAACCAACCTCGATAAGAACTTTCTTGATAAAAATCGCATCGCAAAATATCTATTGTAAAAGATTTCATCACCGTCCGGTTTTTTTTCAATTACACAATTCATTTTTCGTAATAATACACTGCAGAGATGACTACCGTTAGAACCGTAAAACGAAAGCTCCTTTGCCGAATGCGGCGCGGTCACTCAACGCGCTTACAACTTGCTGCGTAATCTTCTCATCAATGGACAGCATTCCTTACACGTGCACAATTCGCGTAAAATATTTCTGTTACTATATTGTAACACCGTGGGAAAGCTAATGGAGCTATTTCAAAAAATAAGTAGTACAATACAACTGATATCCATAGCTTGCGACACTTCATTAATTAAGAGTAAGACCTAGTTATGAATGAGCATTGTTTTGTCGTCCTAGAATTGTTTACAACCTTCTTGTTCCACCGTATCTGGTGTGATGTGCAATATTGTGTTAGTATGTTCGTGTCAGCTACTCATTGTCTCTATGTTGCGGTCTAATTAATCCCGATAGAGCGATAACAGTCAACGGTGCATTGAAAACCATGTGGGATTTGATTTTATAATTCGTGTGAACTACTTTTGACCTTACTATATTTTTTAATTGCTACAAATGAACATTTAACAAACTGAGTAAAATATATATCTTCTATGCAATATGTTGTCTTTGACTGTAAATTGTTTAAGGCCGTATCCTGACCATCTTATCTTATCTTGTGGAGGGGCCGAGAAATAACTCGGACACTTCGTCCCATGGGATCTATTGTGTTCCCCTAGATAACTTACTCCTCGCCGATCTCGTTGAAAACACTTCATATTCTTCACATCCTGACCATAAAATCAGCATGAGATATGAGCATTCATATTGGCCTAGCAGCACTGGTGGCGCATGAATTACAGTAGTGAAAACCCCCAGATTTTAGAATAAAATCTTTTTAATATCGAATATCAGTCTTTTGAAAAAAAAATCTTACAAAATGTTCATTATCAAATTGTCTATACATTAGTGTTAGTACAAAAAATATTTAATGACCACTTTACGAGGAGATGCATGCTATCAATAATTATTTCTCATTTTTATGGTTTTGTTGGAAGGAGATTAGTGAAAAAATACCTCTTTAAAAAAAAAAGTATACGACCAAATCAATAATATGTAGAAATTTAATGTATTTTTATTAGTTGATATTTCTTTTTAAATAACGAGTAGATAGCTCCTAAAAACTGCACGAAAAACGGCTAGCGCGGCGTTTTGCTCGGCGTAGCGCCTTAATCTGCAAATCGTGAACATGTTATAGAATATAAATATAAAGCTTTTAGAAAACAATCCATAATGCATGAAAGAACTTGCTAATTTTAAAAAACTAATTTGTCAGGGGTCACTTTCCTTGGCACTAGAAAAGCGGAATAAACAATTCTTAATTTATTTAGATTTGTTTATTAGACCAGTATGATAATGAAATTGGTGCTAAATTACGAAATATTTTTGCGTAGAGCCTCAAAGCCTTTATATTTTATGTTAATCAAAGGATTTGTTACGTAATCTCTAAATAAACTTTCTACTCGGCATTCAATTTATTTAATTACTCAATGTAGCACTGTCATTCGAATCTCGGTAGTATATTGTCTGTTTGTTCAAAACTTCGCGGTTCATTTGAATATCTCTTTGAAAGTTTTTGCATGTAGCAATCATTTCCGCTTAATCTTTTCAATATAAAGTTAGTATTCTCACCATCATCATTAACGATTCTTTCATTTGTCAACAAAATGTTCGTTTCAAACTTCACTAGGCCCTTTGTTAAAATTACTTAAATACTGTGCAATGACTGTTGATTCGTGACATTTAAATTTAGTTTTTAACTAGCTCTATTATTCATCATTTTGTTTTCATTATAAACATCGAGTCCTTGCACTATTGAGACATTAGATTTTTCAAAAATGTCGACGTGTTTTCGGTAATGACCCCAAAGATATATTAATGTCGAGAATTGAAGCAATTCTTATTTTTTGTTGTTTATCAATTTATTATTTTAACCAGATGAGTAGGTAAGGTATATACAAAATGGTATCAAGATTTAATTTGCATTTTGTATAGCAATGTAAAATTAGGATGACAAGTTTGATGGAGCATGCACACTATGCACAGTCAGGCATTCTTAAAAAAAAACAGAGTTGCATAGAGTAGGCAAAAGTCGGCATTGTTTCAATTCCTTGATAATTTATTTATTATATTTTTTTTTTTTTTTTTTTAATTTTACTTCAGTGTTTTTTTAATTTTTATGCACCTGCCATGTTATCTCTCCACCACCCTTGGTTGACTGGTAGAGAATGCCTCAGGCATTAAGTCCGCCTATGTATCTGTATGTTGCATGAAGTTTTAAAAAAATAAATAAATAAAGTAGTATTTCTGACTACACAGTTCTTTTTTAGGGTTCCGTCGTCAACAAGGAAAGGAACCCGTATAGTTTCACCATGTCCGTCTGTCCGTCCGCAACTTAACGCAGTGACTCTTAGTACTAGAAAGCTATAATTTGGCATGGATATACAATATTAATCACGCCGACAATGTGGTAAAATAAAATAAAATTTAGTGGAACTCTTGTAGGTACACGTAAAGGGGGATATTTTTCTCTCCTCTGTCCCATGGTGTGGGATATCGTCAGATAGGCCATTCTATAATATTACGGGTCTGTGAAAACCATTTTTCGATTCAGGAATCCGTTTGCGTAAAATTAAGCATTAAGTATTATCTAAGCCAAAGAGATCACACAATCTTTCTCTTCCTCATAGCTATCGACCAGTGATGTCATGTAGCATTTAAATGTAAGATAGATCCTAGTAACAAGTACAATTAGTAAGCGTTCTTATAATAGACGTACTTATCTAAACTTAACGCAGTGACTCTTAGTACTAGAAAGCTATAATTTGGCATGGATATACAATATTAATCACGCCGACAATGTGGTAAAATAAAATAAAATTTAGTGGAACTCTTGTAGGTACACGTAAAGGGGGATATTTTTCTCTCCTCTGTCCCATGGTGTGGGATATCGTCAGATAGGCCATTCTATAATATTACGGGTCTGTGAAAACCATTTTTCGATTCAGGAATCCGTTTGCGTAAAATTAAGCATTAAATTGCAAATTTTTGTAAGAGTGAAGTGTCCCACTCCCTGCCAGCTCAATGGTTGCTTATGGATATGTGAAAAAATTCACGGCAATAGTATATATAACGAAATGAAAAAGAAAAATATCAGAGCAACAAAAGCTAAAAAAAGCAAAGCAAAATACTTAAAAAATGCTAAGCTGCTTTAAAAGTTTTCGAGTATTAGTCGACTAACTTATAACCATTACTTGGTAAAGTAGAAATTTGGTGCAAATTCCATTGAAAAATTACATATACAACGTTGTTAGTTGTGTAAAACAGGTAGTAAATATAAGTTTATGAACCATGTAAAAATATACAAAGTGCAGTGTAGTTTAAATATACATTCATAATAATAATGATTTCTAAATGAATCATGTTTACGCTCGAATAACTTATTGGTGTGGGTGGCGGTGTTTGTCGTGAGCCACCGAAACCGTTTATATGTACATGAAACAACAAAAAGCCCTCTTCGTAATCCGCATTATTGTGCAACTAAACTACAGAATCCTACAGCGCGTGGCCCGACACGCACTTGGCCGGTTTCAAATTTTTAGCAACAAAACATTTATCAAAAACCAAAACAAAACGAGTGTTACTAAAGCTCGTTGGTCTCGCTGACGGTTCGCGTGTTTGAAATCACAAGTGGTGTGATGTCATGAAATTTATTGCCGTCTAAGTATTATCTAAGCCAAAGAGATCACACAATCTTTCTCTTCCTCATAGCTATCGACCAGTGATGTCATGTAGCATTTAAATGTAAGATAGATCCTCGTAACAAGTACAATTAGTAAGCGTTCTTATAATAGACGTACTTATCTAAACCACCCACGTTCAGCATTACAATTTGAACAGGCACTAACTCCGCCCTTGTGTATGTTACTCCAAATATCACATGCACATTAGCGAATGTGGGTATGTATATCGTTATATAATTCAAAATTGTACAATGACTCAATGGCTAGTCGAGTGTTCAAACTGATTTTAGAGTAAGCGATCGCCTAGAGCCGATGTGTAACGAATTTGTGCTGCCAGTAAAGGTCATGCCCGCAATCAAGGGAAACAATACGTCGACGTGGATCTAGTATAGGGTACACATCATTTATCAAAATCAGAAGAGTTGGATGGGTATTCTTATTATTTTGACGTTATTTATATGTAATCAATCAATGAAAGTCATGCAGTGTCGCGACCTGAAAGGAATTCATGTCAATCACATCAACCATTATCATAGATATATCATAGATACAGATAGCTTAATTGCAAACTTCGAATATATGACATAAATTCCATAGTAGTAACCAAACTTTATGGACCATCAATATATTGATTTCTAATAAACTAATAAAGTTAAGTTGATACGAGTAAATTACCAGTATAGCTGAATCTCCACACAATTGCAACATACCTAACTAAATATCTTTAGATTGCTAAATGATACCTTTTACATTATTAAATATTAAGAAATATTGATTAATAATATCGTAACTCATTAAAACAAATTACACAAGAAAACTGCGATAAATTACTGGAAAATATTTGATTAAGGCGATATAGATTTTATCTTTAACATCATCATTCGCCACAGATCGCAGAATATGTGGTAATCTCAGGAATGAGAAATTATTCAACAATGATCCATAACGTTACAATGACTAATTAAAAGAATTGTGTAAAATAACACTTCGAAATTACGAACAAAGTAAGTATCAAGAAAGATTATGTGAAATATTGCTTAGAGTTGTTATCTATTAGCTTTCACTGTCCCACGGTCAAAAGTAAAGAGTGAACAACGGGCATTGTGATGATTCAGCTTATCGGACAGATCTTAGTTGACTCGAAATATGAATTCCTTATAGATGTAGTTTGACACGATAGAAATCAAGTTCTTTTACAACATTCTGCCAAAACAATGAAAAAAAACAGAATTTCCATTTTCACATTCTCTTAATCTACTTACCTACCTAGCTATACTAGAAGTTCTAGATAAGTGACATTCTACCATCGAAAGCGTCGAGATAGCGATTGCTAAAATGGTTTGGACTGCCAAGCACTATTGAAATGACAAATTTCGACTACCGCTATTGCTCATAGAATGACAAACTTAACGACCCTTCGCGCCAGGGCGATATTCCGTTGCCGCGACAAAATCGCGGCACCAGCAGGATCTCATGGCGACATTGAGAGGGCGACTATCGCAAAGCAACCCAGCGCTGGCCACGCCATAGGCGATAGGGCCCCTCTTTGAGGAATGGCTTGAGAGACGCCACGGCGTCCTTATCTTCCGCCTGATGCAGGTCCTCACCGGATACGGCTGTTTCGGGAGCTTCCTGTTCAGGATAAGACGGAAGGAATCGCCCGGGTGTCACCATTGTGTGGATCGCCCGGGGACACAGTGGAGCATACAGTGAAGGTCTGCCCCGCTTGGGCAGAGCACCACCGTGTCCTCGTGGAGGCGATCGGCGGTGGTGGCCTCTTGCGTCCAGCCCTGATGAAGCTGTTACGGCCTACTGTGAAGCAGTAAAGCACGTGAAGAAGTCGGCGGAACGCGTGAGGGAGATGCGACGGAGACGCCCTCAAGTCCCTAGCCACCGCAGGAGACGCCCTGGGCGTCGGGAGTCGCAGGCTGATTCCTTGCCACCGTAGGTGTGTGGACGGCGAGTAATGGGCATCTCGCTATCCGATAAGGACCAGGACCGAGCCGACGACGCGTATAGTTCCACGCGCGCCACAAAGAGATGTCAACAAAAACTGACGGGGTCCGCTAGCGCCGATGCCCGTCTGGGTTGCGGATTTTTAAAGAGAGTTACCGCGGAGCGGACACAAGCAACTGAAGAAACACAGGTTGGTTTTAGTCAGTAAAAGTCTGACACGCCCTCCCGTTTCACCCAGAGCATGCGAAGTTTTTTTGTTTTTTGTGAAGTCGATTGGGTGAATACACAACACAAAAACAGGATCAATCTGCTTAGCCTTTTCCCAACTATGTTGGGGTCGGCTTCCACTCTATCCGGATTCAGCTGAGTACCAGTGTTTCACATGGAGCGACTGCCTATCTGACCTCCACAACCCAGTAACTGGGTAACACGGTACCCCTTGGCTAGACTGGTGTCAAATCTCAAGGTTCTGACTACCCGTAACGACTGTCAAAGATCTTCAAATGACAGCCGGGACCAACGGCTTAACGTGCTTTCCGAGGCACGGAGGAAACTCAGAATGTTAAGTAAGTCACCCATCCACGAACCGACCTCGTCAAGCGTTGCTTAATCTTGATGATCAACCCGTGCGGCTGTTATTATTTAGCCACGAGCTCGTCGCTCTCAACACAAAAAAAAGTGATATCATTGTAATTTAGCACTGTTTTAAAACTTCTTACGGTTTCGACATGATTTGCAAATACATAAGAGTCCTTACAGGACATTCGTACTTAGTGGTTGTCTAGCGTAGCGGTGCCGCGGTGTATTTTACTGTGTGTCTACGGCTCGTAGACGCAGCGTGGGCGCGCGTAGGCCGCGTAGACCCATTGTCGTTTTCTGATTACGGAGTGTTTTTTCATTAAAGTATTTACATAGTTTCATTCTCTTATTAAATTTATAATATGAATTTAATAATTACCCGAACATTTCCTATATTACAGTTACAGGCAAATAAACTCAATAACGATAACTAAATATACATAAGTTCGGTTAAATTGAATCACATTTCAATAGTAGAACCGATTCTGTATAATCTGCTCTCTTTTGACCTTTTCTCAGTACCTCTACTTTGTGATTTTGTTAAAAAAAATGTAAAGTACCCTTGAGAAATCAACGCGGGTACATTGATTTTAACATATTTGTAGATTATATTACAATTTAGTATTTTCATATTTGAAGTCATAAACCAACTGTCACCGTATTTTATCATGCGTATTAATACCTATCGCGCGTTTCGTAATCTGGATTGGATTTATATCAAAATAATGATGAATATTTAAATCACGCAATGTTTTGGAATTCGAAATATTTTGTGAAAAACGCATAAAATGTTAATTTAAGAATCGTGGTTTATGACATGTTAGGCACATCTGTTAGGCTGTTACACATAAACTTCATCGTTACCGCATTAACTATGTTTGCATGCTAATGAAAGCCATTTGTTGGTGTTTGTGTATAATTGTCAGCTTAGGACAGTTTTATTTATATCTGAAAGTAGGTACTCTTGTGACCTTTATTAAAACCACACTGTATCTATTGATGATTAAAAGATGATATCTTCATAACTACTACCTCTTCAGTTTGTCATGACTTAACTAGCTGCAAGCTTAAACACAAATTCCAACATATCTACCTACTTCATAAAATAATATTTAAACGTATCAACTTTATTTTATAAACGGTTGCATACTGCACTTAGACCACAATATTAATTCAACTTTAGCGTGAAATGCCATCTTAACAGCCAGTTAAACAGCAGTTCGGACAAGTGGAAAGTTTATCATAAACAAAAGCTGCGCTTCTCGAGTCACGGCACCAGTCATCTGTCGGAGACTCGGAGGTCTCGCTCGAGTCTCGGTCTAGACGTAAGAACTGGAAATGATGTGAAATGATTCAAAATTTCACCAATAAGCGGCTGCAGTCGTAACACGTGTGGCTGTAGCTCGGCAACGAATGATGAATCCTTAATAGCCATCATTCTCTTCCGACGATTCATATAAACGAGCGCACCGCATCATCACGCACCAGTTGCGTCATCGGGGGAAAGTGCATTGATGAATTTATTGTTTAAATATTATATTAAAATAAATTCACACGCTGCTGAATGTGGAAGATTCTAGACGGTAACGCCTAATTTGAGTTAATTTGCTTTATTATTCACAGTCATACGCGAGAGAGTAAATTTGATTTTAACTGCTTTTAATCTGCACACTAGCAGAGCGTGAGAAAAAAAAACCGGCCAAGTGCGAGTCGGACTCGCGCACGAAGGGTTCCGTACCATTATCGCAAAAAACGGCAAAAAAAACACGTTTTTTGTATGCGAGCCCCCTTAAATATTTATTTTATTCGGTTTTTAGTATTTTTTGTTATAGCGGCAACAGAAATACATCATCTGTGAAAATTTCAACTGTCTAGCTATCACGGTTCACGAGATACAGCCTGGTGACAGACAGACAGACAGACAGACAGACAGACAGACAGACAGACAGACAGACAGACAGACGGACCGCGGAGTCTTAGTAATAGGGTTCCGTTTTTACCCTTTGGGTACGGAACCCTAATTAAAGATATCTTAAGTAAAAAATTATCATACTCCAATAAGCTCTATTACAGAAGATTATTCTGTACTTTATTTAGTAATTTTAGTATCAATCAAATGTATAAAGCCATCACTTAGGTCATAATAGTAGATTGAGAGAAAGGACTATTAAGTCTGGCATTTACAATATGTCCTATTCTACCTACTTACAGTAATTTTCTCGTTCTAAGTAGGTACCTATATAATCATTTAAGGACTTTACTATTAAGATATGTTTGAAACCATACAGTTGATAATTAAGTAACTGAGTGGCTCTAAATATTTAAAACTCGTGGTAAATAAACGTAAACAATAAGTCAGAGTTTACTTCAAATTTGTTATTTCACAAGTACATAAATATTCAAACGGTGCTAGCGACGCATGTAAATTTCCGCATTACAGTCTACTTTAAACACATTGAAGAGAGCTTGCATAGGGACGCAGTCATTTACATGACAGATGACCATCTACGTACAGAGATAAAGACGGTACACGTAACTACAACTTCATTTTTATACGAACTTAGTCGTTAGTTAATCGCAATATAGCTTTTACTTGACATGAAGAATAATAGAAAATCGTGCTGTGCAATATGGTGACGGGTTATTATAAATGTTCACATTATAAAGAACATCAATATGATTTTCACATTTTAGTGAAAACAATTTATTTATGAATCTTGCAAGGTGTTACGTAATTTATGTTAAATGAATTGACGGAGACTTTCAATTTGCGGATTATTTTACTAAGGAGGTAAGAGTGCGATTAAACAAACATTTTAAAGAGAAAATAATTACTATTTGAATAAAATCTCTTAAATTCGACGCACTTTCATATTTAATTCGCTATTCAATTACGCGTAATTTCATACAAAACATTTCCAAAGGAAACGTTTGAACCAAGCATTTACTCCAAAAAACAATCACTCACAATAAAAAAGTGAAAATTAAGACCAAAGATATAAAAAACAAAATTAAAATATATAAAAAAAATATATATTAAAATATATTAATTATATTTATTATTATTAAAATACCAAAAAGAGGAAAGAAAATCCAAAACCTTACAAAAAACTCCTTCGTGCATAAAAATTCACGCATTCACACAAAGTTCACGCACAATTACGCCTAACTCGAACATCACAGTTAACGTATAATAAATGAACACCGGTACTCACTGGGCGCATCTTGCCGGCTCTCGAGGAACACTTGTAGCACTATGTTACAGCAACGTGTGTGTCGTGCTCGTCGGCAAGGAGGTTGTCGCACGTGTGAATGCGGCCCGGTATCTGCGTGAACTGCGCCTGCGTGAGAACTCCGCGCTCAGACAACCACCGCTGATGTTGCGCCCGCGCAGCGCCCAAACAGCCTCTGATTGTATATAATATGGCTTCCGATACACCACAAGGATGTTGTCACTATGACCATTATGCACATATGGACCAACTGTAAGCATCGTATCAATGGAGCAATGGAAGTAAAATAGTTGATAAACATTTTCTTTGGGTTAAGTTGATCGTTTATCAATAATTCACTACCTACTTGTTTGATAAGGAGTAATGTGTTAGTCGCTTGAAGCTATGCGTGGTAACAATTTGTTAGAGTCAAATGTTTAGAATAGTAGTTATCCACACGAGTACCTAGTGATTAGCCCACGGCCTACGATCAACATAGTAACCTATTAGCCTCACTTGAATCTTGCAACTTTCATGGGAAAATTAGTTGCTAACAGCAAAAAGCAAGTAGGTAGCAGATTATTTCGTAGTTCCCAGATTATCTGGGATAATAATTTAATTGCCTATAAACATTCATCTGCCTTGGTATAGTTACATCAGAAAATGATATTGTCCGTATAATTATATCTCACCTTAAAATTAGTTTGGGAACCGGACTTTCCTACGTTGTTAACCTTCGGGACCAAGGGTTACCAATCGCAAATATTCAGTTGGGCTGTTCAAAATCTGAGAGCTTCTATATTACATAAAACCTATTAAAGCTTTGACTCACTTTTAAAGCCATCCATATCCATACAGTAAACATGTGCTGTGACATCAGACGATGCAGCATGGCATATCAACACTGGTTCATCTCACCGATTGCACAATATCTGGATCCTAAACTGCATAAATGTTAGGTAAACACTGCAGCAACAGCTTACACTTCCGCATTAAATGAATATGTTGTACCTAACTTAGAATAACTATTGCTCACAAATTCTTTAATCATTTTCGTTTTTTTTATGCTTCAAACCAATTTGGCAAAATTGGGTTTCGTGGACCTGTCTGCTATTCCAATGTGATCGCGATGTTCCTGTCCTGAACATGGCCTATATGCTGGAATGCTGCAAGTACCTTCTCATGCTTATACATCTGCTATGTTGAGGAACTAATGAATGCCACTACTGTAGCTGCAATTAACGTGGCCACCTACAAGGCCTGAATTTTCATACAAGTTAATCATCGACTCGAAAGAAGAGGAAGACGTTTCTTTGTTTTTACCCCACTGCCGAAGGAGAGTAATGTGTTTATCAGTCTATGTATGTATTATGGCGGATTTTGGGCGCCATTTTGTGGGGGATTTTTTTCTTCTTCCAAACCCTTCGTGTGAGGTATCAAAATAAAGAGTTTTAAGAGGTGATTTCAAAAATATAAAACACTTATATGTTTAAATGTACGTAATTCAAAAAAAAATAACCAAAAAATTATAAATAAAAAAAGTTAATTAAAAAAATCAGAAAACCTAACTTCTTAAAAAAAAAACTAAAAAGACGTAAACAAGAAGAAAATCATGCTGTGCAGTCGGAGGATACTTCTGGTTGTGGTCAGCCAGCTCGCGAATATGTATCCTCCGACTGCACAGCATGACTTTCTTCTTGTTTACGTCTTTTTTTTCTTCGGTCCTGTTAATTCAGTGTGTAAAAGCATGAGCATGAACGCGTACTAGATTATTACGACTAAGCACCTGTAAATCTTAAGTGCAAACAAAAGCAAAAACCTACGCAACCTCGTCAAGAGAATTCGGCTCGCCTATGTAACATTGTTATTGCATTTTCTCGTGTAACCCCACTGAACACTACAAAGACAGTGTTAAAGATGCATGACTAATACGAATAAAATGAGTGTGAAGCTAAATTATGTCAAATGCGAAATAAACATGCTTAGTTCGTCAGAATATTGTTATAAGTAAGTAGGTACAATAACAACAATAAAGCATGTAGTATTTTGTGACGGCACTTAATGCTTTTATAAATTCAAATTCAAATTATATTTATTGCATCCATAATGTACACACAGGTGGTAAATATAAGTTACAGAAACAATTATGGACCCTGTCGGGCACAGCAACATTCTAGATACAGTCAGTGTCTAGGAGAGAGGAATAGCGCTCAATATTATTACAAATAAAAATATTTTCCTTATATATTAACATTTTAGTTATCTATTCCCTTTCTATTTGTTTTTATTTTGTTTAATGTAATAATACGTAAATAAAAAAATAAAAAAAACTTAAAGAAACGTAAAGAAGACTTGGATAGTGAACTTCGCACCGATCGTACCTAACTGAAAGCTAGAAAGTGGTTTTGAACAGCCCTATAACCTTGTCACTTCTACTTCCCAGCTTTCATGCCCTATTGAGTATCTCTATCTTTACCACGTTGCCGTTTTTTGGTTTTGTGCATTTTCATTGCTAATCTATTACGTCAGCTGAATCTTTTTTGTGTTTGATAATAATAAATTGACCAACTTAACTGCTTTCTCCGCAGAAAAATGCAAAACGAATATATAAATATTATTATTTATATATTCGGTACAACAGCAGTACATAAATAAATTAAAATTATTACTTTTTAAATCTGTCATGTCGATTACATTTTAATATTGCGAGAAAAATGGTGGAATAAAATGTTAGTTGTATTTATTCGGGGTCAAAGCGCAGCGACCGGGGGGCGAGGCGCGGCGGCCGCAGGTTCGCGATGTATGGACTTTCTTTTCCGTAACCTTATACCGGGTCCACACACACAAGCGGGGCGAGAGCGGTTTACGCGACAATCGAGATTTGTTTGAAAGTTCTAGCGGTGAGAAAGGATCGCTTTTTGTTGATCTAGAGTCGGAAGTGATTCCGGTCCTATTAACATGTCTCCGACGATTGGTGACCAGTTCTCGGAACGATGATATAATTTGTAGGAATGTTGAAATCGCTCTTTACAATTCTCAGCCAAAACATATGAAATTAAATTAAACAAGCACGCGTTGCACAAATTATGCAACGCGTGCTTGAAGTATGAGGTACGTTATTTTGACAAGAATTTTTTCAACAAGTGATTGTGGCTGTCACATACATTTATTAATACCGAAAGTAATTTGTGCGGGTATTCTATTCCTTGTATAAGTATGTGTTATGGAGCGCTATGATTGGACGCTTTCTGCACTACTCTCAGGCACCCTTATTTTAGTACCACAAACGTGTCTGAGCGGTCAGATTCTACAGCCCGAAGGCCTGATATATCCGTTCTTGCAAAACAGAACAATTAATTGCCTTCAATAATTGCCGGTTACATCAGCGTTATCAGAACCGGAATGCTTATTGAGAATAATGTTCTAATCTAACGTAGCTACCTAATTAATTGCTAGGATCAAAGTACTAAGCAACATCTACATGGGCGCCGGCAGGACTATTTTCAGAGGGTTGCATCTTTAGAACCCCGCCTCAAATAGTTTTCTTTTGCATATTCATGCGGATATAAAAGTAACGTTGTCGACTTATGCAAAAAAGCTGGAGAATCATAGAAGTAGGACGTGGATGTGAGGAAGAGTGACCGTAGCAAGCTCGAATATTATATTAATATGTTTTTGAATATTGTATTGAAAGGGGGCAATTGTACCCGCTGGCTTGCAACCCCTCCCTACGCCCATGGATATCTAGAGTGCAGGTACGTCTTTATTTTTTTTTTTTATTAACTATAAAAAAAAATATAAAGAGTCAGCACTACCAAATTTAAGTTACAATTTTCAGTTTATTGAAATTCCTTCAACGCTAGATATGTGGATAACTGGATATATCTAATATTCAGTGAATTATTTTTTTTTTGTTTGTCCGATTCCAAAAAACATAAATTATTACTTATATTATTTGTCATTTACATAATTTTTGAAAGTTAATACTCTGTTGAATAAGTATTTATGTACATGTAATTTTGTTAAGATTTAATACAAACACTACTTATTTAAATAATAATTTATTTACATGCTTTAATGATATTTATTTAAATTTAGAAATTTAAACATAATAATAACGTACACATACGAACACAGGGAGCTCATTCGATGGGACAGATTATACGAATACACACTAATGACATAGGTAATCTAAGGTAACCTCTACCCAGCTGAAGACGATGGTTGGCGAGTTCTTCTTCTCATGCCCCTCCAACTACTGAATGTTAGAATCACTGCATTCCATCCAGCAAAAGTTTTTCAGGCAAGACAATAATTTTATGCAAAAATCCTGCAGAAATTGACATAAGATGTTTATGATTACTCAATTGAAACTCATTAAAAAGAATATAAGAAAAGCACAAAATCCTTTGTTTTCTTGAGTAGAAACTAAGAGAGAGTTTATTTGAAATAAAGTTTCGTCACATCCCAATAATAAGAAGTACGAGTAGCCACCAATCAACGAATGACAAATTGAAGTGTAAAATTCTTTGGTAACGCCCGTTCCTGTCAATGGAGATATCACATAACAATTAATCATACATTTGATGGGCCGCCTCTAAACATGATTGGTCTGTTGTGTGAAGAAATGTTCACAGAAATCTTCGCTTTGTCAGATAAAGGCCTAGTTTACATGTTAACTTTATTAATTAATAGACAAAGCTAAGATGTTAAATGATATGTTGGATGGAGAGTGTTGTTTATTTATAGCTTATGTCTCCAATAAACAAATCGTTTTATGTCTTATTTCGATGCCATTAGTTAAGCTGATAATTGATGGCATTACAAATTCTCGTGGGCCGAAATGCATTAAATTATCTACAGGAGAGCCTATCAGCCACAATATCTTTAAAATTATTAACTAGGAAAAAAAATATTAAAAGACACAAAAATCCCGACTGCTTAAAAGCGAACTAAAAAAAAAGACGTAACAAGGAGAAAATCATGCTGTGCAGTCAGAGGTTACATATATGCGCGAGCTGGCTGGCCAAAACCGGATGTATCCTCCGACTGCACAGCATGATTTTCTTCTTGTTTACGTCTTTTAAGGTCGCTTTTAAGCAGTCAGGTTTTTTGTTTTTTTTATTTATACCTTTGTAGTTTTTTTTATTAATTAGGTATATTTAAACATATAAGTGTCACATATTTTTGAAATCGCCTCTTAAGGCGGTACCCCGAGCAAAACGCCGCGCAAGCCGTTTTTTGTGCTGTTTTTAGGAGCTATCTACTCGTTATTTAAAAAGAAATATCAATTAATAAAAATACATTAAATTCTTCCTTATAATATTGATTCTAAAATGGTAGATTTAGTTTTTTTTTAAATGTTGTTTATATTTCACTAATCTCATTCCAAAAAAACATAAAAATGAGGAATAATTATTGATATTATGCATCTCCTCGTAAAGTGTTCATTAATTATTTTTTGTACTAACACTAATGGATAGACAATTTAATAACGAACATTTTTGTAGAATTATTTTTATCAAAAGACCAAAATTCGATTTTATAAAGATTTTATTCTAAAATCTGGGCGTATTCACTACTGTAATTCATGCGCCGCCAGTGCCGCTAGACCAATAGGAATGCTCATATCTCATGCCGATTTTTTGGTCAGGGTACCGTCTTAAAACCCTTAATTTTAGAAACCCCACACGATGGAACAGGAAGAAAAAAGAAATTGTGCCCCCACAATATGGCGCCCAAAAGCCGCCACTTTTCTATATTCCAATTTTAATGTAGCCATTGACACTTGCAGGGTTAAGACGAATCGATTGACGTAAGAATCATCAAAATCGGCCAACGCAGTTGCTCTCTAGAACGCCACATAGGAACAAACATACATACATAGACTGATAAACACATTACCGTCCTTCGGCAGTCGGGTAGTTAGTCGGCATTAGCAACAAACAAAATTTGTTATTTAGATCATTGTTTTTCTCGCGTTCATTAAAATGGCTTGACTTAACATGTTTTTTTTTGACAATTAATATAAACTGTTCTTCTTGACCTGCAAGTAAATAAGAACAGTTTTATATAGTTAAGTATAATGTCCTTGAATCTTGTCTTAACACACAGGTGATAAACTAAAATAAATAATTTACCAACGGAAAATGTTAAACAGCAATATTTATGACTGAATTCGTGGTCGATTCATTCTTTTTTTCTTTTGTTGCAAACACACCTAGACAGAGTAGTCGGCATTTTTACAGTTTTATTGTAATTTCGTCATAGTACGAGGCTTTCTCCGGGTGTGTCATTTACATACATGCGCATATTTCTGTTTGCTTACAGATTTCACCATAAGTCGCACGTACCCACGCGAGACCCACCGTCTCGAGGGTACAAGAACAATTGGAGACTCATCAATGAACTGTTTACATTGCACTTAGCACCACGTAGTACTCGACACAATAAGGCTTGCGAAATATTAATAACATGTAACGCCCGAAGGGCTGTTGGCATTCCGATTGCAGTGTAATAATATGTATGTCAAGTTTAGGTGTATGTCTTGCAAAGTGTTATGATATATGAGCTAATGATAGGCGTTAAGATTACTAACGGCTAATTTAATATCATGATCAATTTAACCTTAATAATTTAATTATGGAGTTAGTACATAATATCTATTATATTTTAATCCGCTAGGCATGTTGTAACGGTTAAGTCTTACAAACAAAAATAGCATGCTTGATCAGCATAGTAAAGGAAAAAAGCCGACTGCTTCAAAAGCGAAATAAGAAAATATCATGCTGTGCAGTCGGAGGATACATATTCGCGGGCTGGCTGACCAAAATCTGGTGTATCCTCCGCCTGCGCAGCATGATTTTTTCCTTGTTTACGACTTTTTATTTCGCTTTTGAAGCAGTCGGGTCTTTTGATTTTTTTAATCAAGTTTTTGTTTATAACTTTTTAGTTAGTTTTTTTTCGAATTTGCTATATTTAAACATATAAGTGTTATATATTTTTGAAATCACCTTTTAATACCCTTTATTACCTTGATACCACACACCATGGGTTTGGAAGAAAAAAAAATTTGGGCTCCCACAATTTGGCACCCGAAAGCCGCCATTTTTCTATTGTTCAATTTTAATGTAGCCTATGACACTCGCAGGGTTAAGACGCATCGATTGAAGTATGAATCATCAAAATTGGCCAACTCGGTCTCTGGAACGCCATATAGGAACAAACATACTTACATACATACACACATACATAGACTGATAAACACATTACCCTCCTTCGGCAGTCGGGTAAAAATTAACCGTTGTCATCACTTTTTGACTTAGGGTCGTTTTTTGAATTAAGTATGTGTAGTTAAAACATGCTAATTTTTATAGCTTTTCAGGCGAAAGTAGAGTTTGACAAATACTCAACTTCATATTCCTTAATTCAGAAATCGGGGCTTTGAAATAACTTCTAATGCAATGCAGCTCTACTTAGTCATAATCATTCATAACAAAGTTATTGTGTAGTTTGCCTACTTGTTAAAATTATGCGTGAATTCGTAATATTAACAATAAAGTATGTAATAACACTTTACCTACATACCAAGAGATAAAACACGAAATGCTTGAGAATGAGATGACTACTCATCGTTACCACATTGAATATGATGTTACAAGCTAATAAATGAGCATAAACTTCAAGAATTTACTCTATATAATTTTTTTTTCGACTTTTAACATTTTTCTTAGCGTTTCAGATGTATTATTATTATGTAGCTAAACAATGCCAGTCCACTAATAATAACGAGCCCTAGAGCCCTAGAACCTGATTTTTTACTTTAGTCTACCTTTGTATAATATAAGGCGACTTACTTAATAAATTGATGACTAGATTTAATGCAATCGAAAGTGCCGCTTAATGGCCTAATTGAATAAAGAAATTTTGATTTTGAATTTGTTCATTTTTTAAGGTGTTGGAAAGAAATGGGTTTTATTATTATACTATCTGTGCGCTGCTTCTTTTCCGTCAACTAGGCAGTTGACGGCAAAGTTGAAGCACCCAGGGTAGGCACTAAGCACCCTACCCACCTGCACAGAATATTATTTACTCTAGGGAGAAGAATATCGAATTCATACAAAAAAAAAAGTAAAGACAGTTTTGCTGCGCTCCATCTAGTAGCACTCCAGCAACCTTATTGCGTAATGAATTCGGAAAGACCAAAGGGCAAAGAGTATGAAAAATCGACCTATCACATGCGAGACGAATGACGCGTTGTGGCTCCCCGTCTATGTGATTGGTCGATTTTTCATGCTCTTTGTCCTTTGCTCTTTCCGAATTCATTACGCAATAAGGCTGCAGAACACCACACCGAAACGAAAACATAAAAAGACACCTATCCATAGCTGGGACTCAAAACCGGAACCTTGGGCGTAGTTGGCCACTGCGTTTACCATTAGGCGGGGTGCGTCTGTTCCTGTGACTGATCGGCTCGAGCTCCTAGGCATGGAATTGACATCCAGTCTCAACTTTGGCGCCTCCATTGAGTAGGTACAAAGCCCAAATTGCGGCCAGAAAACTGGGCATCCTAAATAAAGTGAAGCGATACTTTACGCCTGGACAGCTTTTAACTCTATACAAAGCGCAAGTCCGATGCTGCATGGAGTATTGCAGCCACCTATGGGATGGCTCAGCTAAGTATCAGCTTGCCGCGCTTGACTCGGTGGAACGCAGAGCCAAGACTCATCGGCGACGTTGAACTGGTGGATGCCAAGCTTAACAGCTTGGCTCATCTCTGCAAGTTTGCCTGCATGTCGGTCTTCTACAGACTGTATTTCGGTGAGTGTGTTTAAGAACTCCACGACCTCATCCTACCAGCCCCCTTCTACCATTGGACATCTAGACGCACTGCAAGTTACCATTCCACCAATTCGCACCAAGCGCTTCCAAACATCCTTTATAATGCGCACAGCGAATGACTGGAACTCACTACCTGCGACTGTGTTTCCGAACGCATTCGACCCGAATGTCTTCAAAGTTAGAGTGAACAGCTTCTTCTGGGTAAGCTCACTTCATCGTCGACTCTGTCTCTGTCACCTCTGATCTAGACTAGAGTCAAGAGCAAATTCATCACAAATAAAAAAAAGGCTATCCAGACAGGCAGTAGCGGCGAATAAATTTACGAACCACATTGCTCACACGTCATCGTCATCATTGGCATTAGTAGTATGATTAGATAGGTACCATAAACCTCACAAAAACGGTTTTTCTACAGATTTATTATTTACTAGTGATGATATTTATCCATTACCCATGGTGGAAAAATTCTTTAACCATAGTCATTAATATGTATTTGAAATCTTCTTATCCGTATAGGTTACCTACTACTATCTATAAATAGAAATACTTAGTAGTAATTAACCTACCTATATATTCATAAAATATAGTCAATTCCACACAGGTGGATCACCAAATATAGTGGGTATATAAGTATGCATAAAAGTAAGTATCATGAACCTGTTCTCTGTTGAAAGTTCATCGTAATACAATGGGTGCATCTGCAGATGTATAAGCGGCGCGTGGGCCGATGAAATATCTTGTGTAAGAGTTTTATTGCATTCAAATTGTCTATTAATAGACTTCACAATGGATAATCCGAGTACATATTAACTTAGACCAAGGAGAATATTTTTGATTTGTTGTTTGTTTTGATAATTATTGTTGTCACTTGGGTCCAAAGCACATGAACATCGTTCTATTTCCATCAATCGTTTGAAGATACAGATACAGAATGATCTTTAAATGCATTTAACAATTTTTGGTGGATGGCCTATGCCTTCATCTGAAATTCACAGCTAAAGTAGCGTAGTAGCGTAATAACATTTTATTTTGACTTTAAAAAAGTAGGTAGCTTAATGTCGCATTGAGCAATCTCTAGTAATGGTGTCACTAAATCAAGAGCGGAAAATGTATCCAACCTGTTGTCCCATTAGAATATCTCATTTCCACTAAGAAGGGCTATTAAATAGTTAAATAAAATGTGGATACAGGTTTAAATGTTGGTAATTTAGTTTCTAAGTGATAATATATCACAAGAGGCTAGTTAAGGTGGCGGGAATCCGCTGGATGCGAAGCGCACTATGTTCAGCAGTGGACGTCTTTCGGCTAATTAATGATGGTTATGACGATATCACAAGAAAACACTTTATTATAGTCATTTTAAAACACTTTATTCATTCATCCTTTCACAGTGCAGAGTTCATTTACCTACAAATTAAAATTCGTGAAATAGTAATTTTCGTAAGTTAAGTTATTTCAATTTGCGGTTTTTTAATTATTTTTTACCAACTTGGAATGACTTCCTTTAATTCATTTTTTACGACATGAAATTCTGAAACAGTTTTTATCGAAGAAAAGAGCAATTAGAATTTAAAATTTATTTTGGACCGTATTGAAGATAAAATCAGAAAGGGTGAAGTAATTACTGTTAATTATTACAATAGTAACACATTATGATTAGTGCTGGTTTCAAGATAAAATTAGATATAAGTAAAGGAGGACAAGGTAAAAATGCATTTAAAGATGAATATTGTTAACAAATTTATTTATTGAATGTTCGTGCTAGCTAAGCTTAATTATATATGGTAATATAATCATTACGGTGTGATGATGATACTTATAGTAACTGAGAAATTTACGACCATACAACACATTCTTTACAGTTATCTTTACTATCTTTAGACTTTTATTTTTATTAGACAATGTTGTAATTTTGTCATTATAATTTTATTGGTTGGCACTAATATTAATTTTATTATGTTAAATTCCCAATCTTACATCAAATTCAAAACGAACTCATGACGCTTTCAATGTAGGTACCACAAGGCATCATCATCTGCATAGATACTGATCTATTTTCCCAACACGTGTGGGAAAATCGATGTTCTTGAGTTTGCATACTCATGTTGGATATCATCAACATTATCTTATGTACTCGTATTATAAGCCTTTGCACCTCTCGGTATTCATATTGGCTATCTTCGACAGGGCGACAGGCAGGGCCTGGGTTATCATGCCAAAATAAAAAATCTCTTTCTGAGTTGGTATATTTATCGTTAGGGTGTTCTCTACTTGAAATTCCTCTAAGTATCTATTGAGCATTGGTCAGGGGTGCAACGTAAAGTAACTGCGCTAGGTTGTTCCTCGCGTATTTGCCCCGCAGTGGGGCTCCATGACCCTGCCTTCCCCAAAGAGACTCCCACGTCTCGTGATGCTTTCGGACGCTCTCTGCTGAGTCAAGACGATGCGCCTGTAAAACCATAAAGGGAATATTAAGGAAAAACCTCTTTCTTACAAAAAATACAACTGAAAACTGAAAAATAACTTGAATATCGGCAGTCAGTGTTCCTGCACTCTAATTGCGCAAGTGAATTCGGCAAGACAAGATGAAAGACGCGATGTGGATTTCCGTCTATGTGATTGGTTGTCTATTAATAGCGGTCAAACCCTTTGCCTTGCCGAATTCACTTGCTCAATTAGGATGCTGGTTTTGTTACTTCTTTTTTTTATACCGATTTCCGAAATTGAAGTTATTTTCACTTGGTACCTAGTATTTTTATTTGGAAGTCTGTTGTGTTTTTTGTAAAAAGATTTTATCTTTCACTTTTTAGTTTTGGTACATAAAGAGCAAGTTCTATAGTAAGGAACATATGATGGCCAAAGTTATGCCAGAAATTAGAATAGATTACCCGAATAACATACAACTTGAACTTAACCAGTGAAATGTGAGTGTCGCTATAGAGCATATCGGCATAATGTTATAAAATGGCGTAAACAATAAAAAGACAAGCGATTGCAGCAATCCCGAGAGATTTGCCGTTATTTATTGAAAAGTTATGTTGTAAATCACCGAAGTTCTTCATCAGATCTTCACCAAATTTAAATGGGACAAATTCGGGAACATACACTTGCAAAAAAAAAGAATAGGTCTAGCATAAGAGCTCCCTAAGGAGCTTTATGGCAGCCTTTTACTCTTCTTACTCTTCTAACTCTACTGAAGGCATCGTTAGAGGGTAAGGGACCTCCCCGGGTGAGTGGGCCCGGGGATGTGTGAAAGCCTACCCTCCCAGTCGTGTCAGACTGGGAGGTGTGTGACAAGTACCTGGTGAGCCCTAAGCTAGTTAACCTGTCACCAATCTTATTGGGTGACAAGGAGTCCTAAGGTACCAGTGAACCCACAGAAGGTGGGCAACTCTCCTCCTGTACAAAACAAACATACAGCCGAACATAGAACCTCCTCCTTTTTGGAAAGTCGGTTAATGATTCCCTAATGCAACACTTCGGGATTCTATTTAATATAACGCTTTTGGGCTTTTTATGTGTATGTATTATCTTACCTCTTGTTGAATACACTTCACTTTCATCTGATTTTTAAGTTCTCTCAAGTAGTCCATATTGACCGTTTCGCGCCACCTGTGAAAACCATTGAAGTATGTACTGTATCCGATTACAACTGCAGACACTTTAAATTGATTAGGTCTTCTTATCAGCTTGAGACAAAACCGGTCTACAAAGATTTTTTTTATTATCAATACCGAAGATCAGCATAACTAAAGCCTATTGTAAGGAGGTCACGGTTCAGAGGCAGCATGAAATACATTATCATTTATCTGAATTACGTAGTTACTCATCGATATCTATGCCGAGGTGTCAACGATCATTATCAACAACTGGCACTTAGAAGACGCACGTCACCGGTCTAATGAAAGCCGTTAATCTTGGTGCCGTATGGACCCCAAATATCCGATAGAAAGCAATGATGCAATCTCTGCCTTACCGGATTGGTGACCAAACATTGCCTACCGTTATATGTAACTCGAATCATCGCATCGGAAACGTTCGTAAATATTTATAAGTAAACACGGAATGTTCAAGATCAAACATAAAATTTAGAGTTCATAGCCGGTGCAGTTAGTGATAACTAGTTAATTTTTAATGATACAAATTCAGCTAACTTGCTTGCTTGATTAGAATTTTATTTATGAGCGCCTAGCCGGCTTCCGTTATATCTATTTAACAACAAGTAAAGTTTCACAATTTAAAAAACCCCCGACACATTTATCTTGCAAAAACACCCCGATTCAAACAGTAAAATCCCCATAACTTTTGAACGGCTGAACCGATTTTATTCAAACATAGCTAAGAACACTCTCGACAAAATTACCTTTCAAACAAAAAAAACTAAATCGAAATCGGTTTATCCGTTTAGGCGCTATGATGCCACAGACAGACACACAGATACACAGCAACACACGTGAAACTTATAACACCCCTCTTTTTCCGGCGGGGGTTAAAAAAACACGGAGAAACGAAAACAGGAACACCGACTGCCGCAATTGAAGTTATTTTTCACTTTGTAGTGTTTTTATTTGATTTCGGTTTTTTTTTGTATTTTTTTTCGTCACTTTTTTTTTGTGGACGTGGTACATAATGGACCTGTTATATAGGCTACGTACCTATAATGCCCAAAGTGATGCCAGAATAGATTAACCCAATAACATGAAACTTAAACAAAACCGGTGGTATGAGAGTATACTAGGGTGAACTGTTCACACCTACATGCCCCTTTAGAGCGTACCAGTGTGATTTTATGTTATGAAATTTTGTAAACAATAAATAGACATGCGATTACAGCTATCCCGAGTGATTTGCCGTAATTTATTGAAGAGTTCTACTTCTGATGTATATTTCCGAAGTTCTTGATCAGATCACGATGAAATTAGAACATGACAAGCACCAGCTTTCAAATAAAAAGTATCATCAAAATCGGTTCACCTTGTAAAAAGTTCTGAGGTAAGACAAACAAAAAAATACAATCCAATTGACAACCTCCTCATTTTTGGGAAGTCGGTTAAAAATAAGCCGTGAATGATGTTTACTTCTTTTTTTTCTACTGTAAAACTGCATTAATGAATACAAAATACTTTACCTAATAAATTGCACTACTTAATCAATTCTCATAAAAAACCATCAGACACTACACTTATACAGGCAATGGAATTTCCGAATCGCGGCTCATAATTCAATATTACAATATGATTTACGAAAAAAGTGTTACGACATCCGCTGACATTTTACACGCGAATAAATTTACGATTCGGGAAAACGTGTCACGCAACTGTGTAAGCCTTCGGCAAATTACTTACCTACGTTAATAAAAAGTCTATAAGCAATGATTCAGAATTATGAACCCAGTGGATCTAATCGGTTTGTTAAAGGGGTCAGATGCCACGAATGATCTTATAAATTGAATTCTATTATTTTCTGTGACCTTGGTTAGCTTATATTATGCTCAGAGTCTTATAGAAGTATCGATGAAAAATGCCAATTCATGCCACGATAGATCATGTCATAGAGAAGATATCTAATCATCACTTGTTTGTAATACTAACAATTGTATTTATTAGTGTGATACGTACTGACACGACTGATCCGCTTGTCTTGTGACATCGCTGGACGGCAGAGTGCGTGCGCCGACGCGACGTCTTCTAGCCAGGAGCGGCACTAGTTCCACTCCACCCGTGACGTGTAGTATAGCAGTCTCAGGCGTAGGCTTTTTCTCAGCAACAACTACAGCTTCTTCTCTATCATAACTATCATCAAGTATTAATTTTGTCACTTTATCCCCATTAGATAATCTTTTAACAAATCTGGTCTTCTTTGGACTCCGTCTGCCTTCTCCATTGCCACCATAACATACTTCGTGTCTAACTTTTACGTCTAGACTGAATCGTCTTGGTTCTGGAGATCTTTGCGGACTGCCAGCGTGTTTAATATTTGGTAGTTTTTCAACATGTTGTGGTTTTACATTTTCCTTATTAGGCATGTTATCTTCTCTGAAATCATCGTCTCCCTTTACTTTCGGTAAAGTAAGCGAAGATTTCTCGTTGCGCCTGTTAGCCCCATCCATTTTCGTAAAAATTTCATTATCTGTCCAACCCTGGGGTAAATATTTAGAATATTAATTTCAAATGTCTTTTTAGAATATTTTTACCTTCTTTTAATACGGACCATAGACTTAGAGAAATTTAGCCCAACATTTCGGGGGTTCCTCCAGATAGTGCCACCTGGTCCTGGTTTACCCCATGGACCTTCCATGGCATGCTGAAAATATTAAATATTTTATATATTATCTACAATACATTTCTGTATTTATATATTGCTTTTACCATTTTGCGTTCGTATTCCAAATTCTTTTTCTTTTCGTCTTTTACGGCTTTCTTTTTTTTAGTAACCATCTCATCTGAAACATTTAAGACAAGTAAAATTTAATTATTATTATTATTATATACTTTATTGTACACCACTTAAAAATTACAGGACAAAACATTTATAAAGATAAGTGTACAATGGGCGGTCTTATCGCACAGGGCAATCTCTTACAGACAACCTTTGGATGGACTCAACGAGAGGAGATCGACATTAGGGCTGTCAGTGTACAAAAACTATATTAAATAATATTACTTAGATATAAAATAAAATACATACATACAAATAAAATAATATACTAATAAATATCAAATAAAGAACAGAGAAATGAGAAGAATAGTTATAGAGAAAGGAAATGTTCCTTCACCAGTTTTTTAAATGAAGGTAATGCTTGCGCACGCCTTACCTCAATAGGTAATGCATTCCACAAACGAGCTGCTTGAACCGTGAAAGATTTGTCGAAGAAGGATGTGGAATGCATACGAATGCTTAATTTTAGGTTTTCCGATGATCTCAAGGACCGAGAATGTGTGTCACAGAGGAACTGAAACCGTTCTTTAAGATAAAAAGGACTAGAAGGATTAAAGAGCACATTATATAGCAATGAAAGTATGTCGGCATTCCGGCGAAGGCGAATAGGAAGCCATTTGAGCTTGGTTTGAAATTCAGAAACATGGTCATACTTGCGCAAGCCAAATATGAACCTGATACAGAGATTTTGAAGTCGCTCAAGCTTGTCCAATTGGTCTTGGGTGAGATCGAAGATTTAATGAATATGATCGGAGATCTAGGCATAAAATTCATCATGATATATTCAGGTTTATGTAACAAACAAATCTTCCATCTTTATTAATTTAATATGCAAAGGTTTTGCTAAGCGTAGACCTAGAAATATTTATCATAATTTATTATAATGATGTAGGAGTGAAAGCCGATGAGATTATCCTTCAAGTTTCTTAAAAAATTTAAAGACAATTTCTTTGTCCGATCATTTTGAAGTTTCGTCATTTATAATGACTAGGGTATGATGAATTAGAACTTAGTACTCAGTGTTTACGGACTCTATCTTTAACATTGTACTTCTGTGCATACCTATATTAAAAAGTAAAGTCGACGATTGCTTATCGTAAACGTATATGGCCCGTATACTGAAGTAGCCCAAGTGCCCATGCGTCTTTACTTTGAAGGACCTATCTAATGAAATCGACTGACACTGCAACTACCGTGGGGTGGCCACGTTAGTTACAGGTTATAGGACCTAATTTGTCTAAAAATGTAACCAATCAAACTACCGTTATTTCAAGGCAGTACTGCCTCCAATTGGACACGGAAACATAAATACGCAGCCGGGACCAATTAACCAGAAACCTAAAAAAGTTAACCAACGTCTGAAAAAGATAAAGATGAATAGTTTATGTACCTAATATCTGTTTGTAGTTCTGTTGTTCGTGCGGTGATTGTTTGTATCGTATGTCGTTGTCGACGCTCTTGCGCAGCGGTTCGGCGTAGCAAAGCTGCGGATCCTCGCGCAGCTTCACCGGCGTCTGTCGCTGTCTGCGTAGGGGAGACGTGTTCCAGCGGCGACAAGCCTCGTATAAAGATACACCCTGGAAATGGACAGATAGATATAACATTATATTGGGCGGCAGGTGAAGAGGGGCCGAAAGAGAAGTACCTAAATATTGCTGTAAACAAAAAAAAAAAAAAAAGTTTTTGAAGTGATTTGTGTGAACCGTGCAAATAAAACCTGTATTTTTGTAGCACCATTCGAAAGGGAAAATTGGATAAAAAAAAATATAAAAATATGTGAATAACTATAAGAAAAATAAATCATACATACATACATAAACTCACGCCTTTTTCCCATGGGTGTAGGCAGAAACTACTGAACGCCACCTGCTACGATCCTTACATACTTCTTTTGCTTCACACACATTCATACATCTAGTCATACACACACGCCGGTTATGGGTAGGGTACTGCGCACTTGGCCTTGAAAAAAAAAAAAAAAATTAAAAAATATCTCCAGGACCCGCTTCGTTCCTACTTTCCACTCTATATTAGGATACAGAATAGCAGCTTAGCTCCTCATTCATCGAAATCCAAAAATTTCTTGTCATTTTCATCCAAACGTAACAATACACACGACATTTGCTATGTATATTGTGACCTACAAAATCAAAAAGCCTATGTTTAATTAACCATCCCAATCAGCTATGGTGTCGATATTTTGTCAATTAGGCTTGATCACCTCGCCATAACAAAGGCAATCAAATTAATTTTTCATATAGAAAATTGATGGAAATTGGATACCATGGACAAACAAAATTAACATCTTTGATGCCACGATCTACCTGCCAGCCAGCAATCGGTTTTGTAATAAAATCGTGTCGCTTAATTATGGCGATTACATTAAGGGAACGCGGACAGCTTTTAAAAGAGAGGAAATTAATGATGACGAAAATACAAAATATCTTAAATGTATGTCAACAAATTTCATATCCTCGATACGGCAGAAGCAGTCATTCGCACATTTTTTATACATCTTCGTTTCGTAACGCTACGGTGTGGTCCCGCCTTAATAACATTCAAGTAATGAATGACCCTTTACCTTATATAGATTTATAGCCATCGGTCAATCGCCATATGCAACTATTTTATGTACCGATTAATTAAGTAAGTAACCAGATAACCTGTACTATTACTGAGATTAAGAAACGACGTCAACTATCCATGTAACTTATTATAATACGTATAATTTTCTATGAAATTTGTGAGATTCAGAGCATGCGTTGTAGTCGCACACGTGTGCCAATCATTTGAGGTCACGAAACAAAATAGGTCAATCAAATTGTTATTCTCCTTCACCTTTTGTTTTGATTTATTAATTTTGCGACGAACAGAATATTTTATCTGCAACATACTATTTTTGCATAATATCGAATACTTACACAAATCTTGTAATTAATTAAGAAACATTTGTTGACAACATCATAACAATTCGTCACAGGATTAACGAGGCACATTTAACAAATTGCATGTTAGTTCAAAATGTTGGGCGAGACGTATCATAGTAATTTGCATTAAGTAAGATTTAAATACAGATCTCATAATCATTAATAGACAAATAATTGTTTCAATTACACGCTTGTTTTAATCAGTCAGGCATGCAATTATTATTACAATAAGTTCAGAGACGCTCAACCACTGTTTTCTTGTTTGCAAATGTTGCAATTGGCAACACAAATTTTGCATTTCCTACTTTGCCATTTACGTGGTACGCAGGACACTTCATCGCTTGCTACGCGCTACGCTACAGAGCATACTACGCGCTACGCATCAGAGCATGCCACCTGCTACGCTTCTAATCTTGCTACGCTACGGAGTCGGCTACGCGCTACGCTACGGTGTCTGCTACGTGCTACGCTAGTGCTTGCTACGCGCTACGCCATAGAGCTTAATACGCTCTTTGCTAGTGCTTGCTACGCATTACGCTACGGTGTCTGCTACGCGCTACGCTGCTTCAGAGCTTGTTGCGCGCTACCGTTACGGTAGTGCTTGCTACACGCTACACCAGACCTTGATACGCGGTTAGCTACAGTGCTTGCTACGTGCTACGTCACATTACTTGCTACGCTATTCGGTACCTTCAACTAAACCGTAAGGTCTAGCTGTTTCGAAACTTATGCAGGAATAATACAAATTCCACACGCATTATTGTTCATTACTGAGATTTCATCATCATAATTAGCCTTTTTAATGTTCCCACTGCTGGGACACCTCTGTGAGAGGTAATAGGCCGTCATCCACCACGCGGGCCCAATCAGGGTTGGTGGATGTCACTGTATTAAATTTTTTGTTTCTAGGTCATGCCAGTTTCCTCACGATGTTTTGAGAGCAGTGGTG
Organism: Orthosia gothica; assembly: GCA_949775005.1. Lineage (NCBI taxonomy): Eukaryota > Metazoa > Arthropoda > Insecta > Lepidoptera > Noctuidae > Orthosia > Orthosia gothica. The sequence continues at coordinate 22,231,260 of OX459041.1, forward strand.
GTGAAATAATTTACACAAAGTAAAGCGCCTGCCTGGTTTTGAACCCACGACATACAACTTACAAGTCGTGGTCGATACCACTAAGCCACCACTGCACTTCTACTCGTTCTGAGATTTATAAGATTTATATTTTGGTAAAACTAGTATGCTAATATTATAATATCTGTGAAGCTAGCAAGGTAGCATTATAAAAAGGTTGAACACCACTGGCGTGGACGTGATTTGCTGTAGGCATTGCATTTCAATGTCGTAGATACTTTCTCTAAACATACTTCGTATGTAATTAAGACGACAAGAACTTATTTGAGTAAATTGTTCATCACAAACATTGCATGGCAAACAGATTGACAATTATATATAAAGATGTTTTTAACACTTAAATGTACACCTACGTGTAATCTATTCTTTATCAAACATCAAAGGCTCGAAGTACCTATTTTTGTAGTTGGTTTTACATATTTATACGAGTAATATTGTTTGTAGCGGACAAATAGTGCAATATCGTGCTTGAGCCACCGCAAAACTTTCCAAACTTTTGTTAGAACTATGCCTCTAAGTACCAAATTAGGAATAATGGGCTGTAAATAATAGAAACGCCTGTAAAACTAACCTACTATCTCGCATTAGTAACGCTGCAGTTTGGCAAATTAAATGGTTATTGTAGAGCCCAGAAGTAGACTCAAGAAGTCGGTAAAATCAATTTTTTTTTCTGGCTTTCATTGTTATTTAATGTGCCAATAAACTTATTTTTTTAAATATTGCACTTACCCTTAATTCGTCTTCGGGAAAGATTCCTTTGTCTCTGAGGTTGGTAAATCGTATACCTCGAGAGTTTGGAGCGCCGCCGCCCGCTCGTCCCCACGGCTGGTACGTCGCCAGCTCTTCACGAGCCTGTAATATGTTCCACTTATAAAAATAATCATCACGCCTTCCCCGAAGGGATAAACAAAGGTGGACCTGTAGCAAACACACATATCACCAGATAAGTTTGAGTTCGATGTAATACGAGTAGGAGGTAAACCTATGCCATCAATTACCCCATAAATTGTATTTAATAATTCTTACATTATAATTGATAACCCCTGACATTGTATTTGATAGTAGTTAACGTTTTCCTAATTCCCGACATTGTATGGTTTATTATTAATTTTAATTCTTCGAAATATTTGTACGCTGGAAACAGCCGAATATTATGGACATTGTATTTTGTGAAACACCTATGTAACAACAATATTCTAACAAATAAATTTATTATTATTATTATTAATTGAGTTGAAATCTAAAGTCTGGGTTGTTCCTGAAGAATGCCAGATGAATAAACCCTACCCTCAATGCCTGACCAAGAATTTAACCCAGAATTTCACAAAGATAATATAATATATATTATTTTATACCAGCTGTTCCTAGCGGTTTCGCTCCCGTGGATCACCCCATAGGACCCGTTTTCGGAATTAAAAAATAGCCTATGTCACTCAGGAATAATGTAACTTTCTATTGGTGAAATATTTTTTTAATCGGTTCAGTAGTTTCGGAGCCTATTCGGTACAAACAAACAAACAACAAAAAAATCATTCCTCTCAATATTGGTATAGAAAAAGTCTATGGTAGAGCGGCTTTCCTTTAACGCCTTTTATGCTATCTTTTTTTTTTTTGCCTTCCGTTCCTTACTTTACAATAAAGTTGTAGTATTTATTTTTAGTAAGTTGTAGTATTTATAATCAATGTGAGAATTGACCTACATTGTACCAATGCGCATTAAGATCTGACCTCTATAACCTTTCGATCAATCACGTAAGCCTTTAAGCTATTGTCGCTTTACCATTAATAGTAGGCATTTGAAACATTATAAATATCATTAATATGATGTTATGAAGAGGTTGGGGCCACACCTTCTATTTCATCAGTCATGTGGGAGGCTTAGATATAAATCTTATGGTGTAGTGTCATCATTGTTACCGCACTATCGTGTTACTTGAAAACATTCTCCATAGAAACATTTCCAACAAAAATGTTTGTCTTTGTCAACAATTTTATTAATTACTTCGTTGGATTCGTCTAGACAAATGGTACTTAACACAGCATGGCATTAGTTAAATGGAAGATTTTATCGTACCAAATTATATTGTGTAACTGTTAAGGGCAAAGATCAAAAGCGCAAAAGGTTAGCCGAGTAACGAGTGCGTTTGTTAAATGAGCCTATTTTAGAGAGTAAGTAGTTGGTATGTACATTATTTACTTGCAACCGAAGATGGTTAAATGACTGTTAACCTTCTCATAAGTACTTATAGAAAGGTATAATTTTAGTGCTGATTGCTTCCCTGTATTATTTATTTTGAATTCATTTAAGCAATAAATTACCAAAAAGAGAAATATGCCTTTCAGTTGCTATTGGCATATTGCCAATTATCTTCATAAAATAAAATAAGAAGTTAATTTAAAAATCAAAAACCCGACTGCTTAAGGTTACACTAGTCGAAAATTCTTTCATACAAACGTAGTCTAGACTCCACTGTTTGACGATATACGTTCAAAATAAAAAATGACATAATTTTGTCTCATCATTATCTAGTCCTTTAGGGAAACAAAAATGTAAAAAAAAAATATATTTGAAAGTTATGAGCGTCGAAATTATCATATTTCTACAATAATTTTAACGCATCTTTGGGCGGAAATAAATACCATAAGAAGAAGGAAAATTGCAAAACGGTCTCCTTATAGGGATAGATTAGTAATTCAACAATGCAGATATTTTTTTTTTTGAAAATATGCATTTAGTAGGTAGTTTTTTCATAATCTAGACTCCCAAAGCTCTGTTTATAAAAAATCGCACGCTCGTTTTCGTCCTAAATCATCATCCATTTCGCTACAAACTTGCAAAAGTGGTAATTAGTACACGAACTAACTTCTTACTGCTCATCACAGCATCTATTTCTTTCGCACGTATTGTCAGATAAGATAGCATGCATTTTAACACCGCGCACAAGAGTTCGTGCCTTTGACTAGTTCAACCTTAAATGAGCCTATTATAACGTAGAGTAAGTAGTTGGTAGGTACATAATATGTATTGACTTGCAACCGAAGTCTGTTAATCACAGATATAAATCTAACTAGATGACGCGATTGTATGTTCTTCGCGTGTCGAAAAACGGGTTTTCATTTAGCATTATCGTCACCGAAAATCCACCGATATCTAGAAAAATACCTTTCTAGGCCATATTGAGCTGTAAAGACTGTATAGATAAAGTTGGCCGAGGCATTGGCAATGTTTTCTTTCATTGGTAAGTAAATTTATTTTTAAATTGTGTGTGAAAAAGTAGCACGCTTGGTTTTCAAACATATTAAGGGACTTGCGTTATCTAGTTAGATGTATATCTGTGCTGTTAACTTTCTCGTAAGTACTTAAAGAAAGGTATAATTTTAGTGCTGATTGCTTCCCTGTATTGTATTTTGAATTCATTTAAGCAATAATTTACCAATTAGAGGAATATGCCTTTCAGTTGCTATAGGTACCTACCTATTAGAACTAACTGCCAATTATCTTCACAAAAGAAAATAAAAAGTTAATTTAAAAATGAAAAACCCGATTACTTAAGAAGCGAACTAAAAAGATGTAAGCATGTAGAAAATCATGCTGTGCAGTAATTTTTTATTTACAAATTTTAGTTATAAGTTTTTAGTTAAAGCTTTTTAGTTATAACCCCACAATATGGCGCCCAAAATCTGCCATTATTGTTTTTTTTAACGTCACTTATCTAAGAATACTCGGGCGGTGAAGACGTATCTAACGATGTCTTAATTATATAAATCCATCTAGCGGTTTGCAAGATATGAGGTAATAAAGAATATTTCATACATACATACAAGATACGCGCGAAAAAAAAACCCTTTCCTTGCAGTCGGGAAATAATAAGTCAAACTATTTATCGTAAACGTTTTCGGACGCAAGTTTTCTAAAAGAAACACCTACAATCTACTTTCAGTTAGTTACTGTCATCTGCAAAACAATAATTAACAAAAAAACAAAGCACTTTCGTGTTGAGCCTGGTTTAGTGTATGGAGTTTTAAAAGAAAACAAGGCCTGCTTATACTGTAGTAGTATTCTTACAGTTAAATCTAAGCTCAAAGCTGACGCCTCATCCCGAGCATCTGGCGGAATGACAGCTCACTCACCTAAGTTTTCACGGTATTTTTACAGAATAGCCCAGCAGTTATTGCTACGATTGCAGCACTGATGTGACGAATGTAACTTACCTACTTATAATTATAATTACGCCCTAGATCTGGTCTGGTAGGTACTCAATAGTTAGTAAAGAATTCAGGATTACCTTCCGCTGTTGTTCGTAATGCTCCCGTGCCCTCCGCTCCCTCTTCTCGCGCGCGATGCGCTCGCCCTCCGCCCTCGTCTGCTCAGCACGCCGTCTCTCCCGCGCTCGCCGTCGAAGTGACCCTGACGTCGGGACGCTAAGCCTCCTATACACCAAAGTTTTGTTTAGACTGGCCTGTCAACCACTAAAACCTGCCCAAACTTTTGGTAACACTACTTACGACGTATTTGGAACCTCAAAATCTCTCATGTCTGCCGATTTATTCAGTCACGAAGAGATTTGTACGGTATGTTATTGTTAATTTGTATTTTGGCTGGTCGCTTATTAGTTTGGAAAGTCTAATAGTTTACCGGCTCAGGTGAAATTTTAATTGTTTAAGAATATTTTGGATTCATCATTAAAACCAATAGCAAAGTTCACGTTGTAGGCAATAGTTATTTATTTCACAGTCATTTTACGTTGCTATTATTTCCAAATTATAAAATCGATCCGTTACGCAGAATTATCAAACACTGTGTATGTTTGCCATTACGTATTCTGTAATTCCTTATATTTAGAAAGCACATCTTTTGTCTACAGACCATAAAACGATATCTTACCTACGCAATCTTCGAGAGTGCAAAGCAAACATTTGAACTATGTTTTCACTAAACCCAACAACTAATATCGTATCACATAACTGAGCACGCAACAGATTCTGAGAAGTATGAACGCGGGGAGGAATGTGCACATACTGAAGGTGATCATTTCAGTTATCCGGTAGTCACTGAGCGGCTTTCCGCCAACCACTGAAAGCCTGAAACCGTCTCGCGAAGTCGTCGCCGTTTCAAATGAAACTGTGCACAGTCGTGAACGTTTCCATTGAGTTATGGTATCACTGCGTGATAAGAATAAATTATGATGACAATTTTTCAGTCTGAAATTGCTTGCGAAATTTATTTTCTTTTGTTGTGTAATGTTTGGTTGTCAAAATATAACACAATAAATATTACACGCAATAACAGAAGACGAAAACCTAAAAGAACTATTTTGATCAATGCTGTAAGATTTTAATGAGGTTAATTATTATATTAGGTTTATTTTAGGGAACTACATCTCTGCCCAACCTTTCAGGCATTTCGAAATCCATAAAAGCAGTTTTCAGTAACAATAAATGCATTTCTGTCAAATATGTACGTAAAATGACGATGGATAGATACTTCTATTAACGACTAACATGGTCATATAAAATTCAACTGTAATTTTCTTGCTACATGCAACGTTCGTCACGGTTTAAATTATTCAGTCATGACGTGCTTCTTAATGTCAGCCAACAATGGCAGCTGTAGGGCTCTGGAAAATGAAGTTGGAACGATTTCATTTCTAACTACTTCTTTCGAATGTTACAATTGTTAGTAAATTTGTAAAAGCTTCTGTTGATGTTATAGAGCACTAATGTAACTACATTACTTTTTAAAGTGTATGCACAATATCTTGGTATGCCTATGTAGAGAATAAAACATAATGTAGACTATGTATACCTAGGTAATTTAGGGTTTCCACATAGACAAATATAATAACGTCAGCAAAATCAGCGGACTGATTGAATCACAGAAAATTAATGTTTCATTAATTTTCATGTTACTGTTAAAAAGAAATACCTTTTTAAAAAAGCACTATTTCATAATTTTCTACAATCCACTTACCTTAAGAAATACAGGTATTACAATCTTTATAAGTATAAAAGATTAAATACCACGGGTATAGGGTACAAACACGTATTCACATAGGCGTATGGAATATTACTGATTCTTGATAGGTTTTGAGTTTGGACTAGAATATTTTTGCAAATCACCAGTTGTGATTAAGCACTTTGTTGTGCCCTAAACCACTTCATATAAATAGGCTTGAAGTAGGTCGTTCCTTTGTTAATATTTCTACGAGATTGGCAAATGATTTTTAAACATGAAAAGCTTTTTAACGACTTGTAGGTACTATCCAAAATTCAGACGTAAACTAAGCCAAGACTGGCGACTTGAAATGAAGTAGAAGTGATCAAAACACGAGAAACAGTATACATGGCCTTCGCAAAAAGTTTGCGAAACAAGGATATTATTATGGCTACTTAACGTTAATCAATATGAAAACGTCAGAAAACCTATGCGAATTCAGTAAATTTACATATCGCGATATCACGTTTGTCTCCTATGTCTGATATACGAGCAATAAATATTTCCTCGACGGTAATCAAATTCTGCGAAGTTAAGGCGCACGGCAAAAAATACTTGCAAAAACCGGTGAAGTGCCAGTCGGACTCGCGCACGAAGGGTTTGGTACCATTATAGCAAACAACAGCAGTTTGTTGTATGGGGCTCCCATACAACACTTAAATATTTATTTTATTTTGTTTTTAGTATTTGTTGTTATAGCGGTAACAGAAATACATCACCTGTGAAAATTTTAACTGTCTAGCTGTTACGGTTCATAAGATACAGCCTGGTGACAGACAGACAGACAGACAGTCGAGTCTTAGTAATAGGGTCTCGTTTTTACCATTTGGGTACGGAACCCTACGAAGTAACAGGCGTACAACACGAACTATCCCCATGCTTAGTCGTAATCTTCTATCTTTAAATCAAGCAAAAAAGTTGTTTTAATTACCTACGTGATAACTACACTTGCTTGATCTATTATGAACGTCGACACTTTGTAATTACCTCGCCGCGGTTCAGGGTGTCCTACCAATCGAAGAGTTGCTCGAATTGCATCTTTATCACGTTTCAAAAAGGTTTATTAGGGCTTGTTACTGAGTAACTTTTCACCACGTTATTATTGTGGTACTTTGTATAGTGCAGTAGGTCGTATACATTTTTCATGTCATTTTTGAGCTGGCATTCGGCTGGTCCTGTCGGTACCGGGCGCGGGTGGATCGATTGCCGCAAACACGCGGCCACGAGTCCTATTGCATTCATTCATATAGTACATACAATAGCTTGCAGGAAAGACTGGGTGCCACGAAAATGGGTCACCAATAATTTGTCTGTTTTACTCCGCTGATCATTTTACGACTTTGTCAAGGACGCCTGAGCTATTAACATTTGCGTGTGTCCTTGTGAGTATTGATGTTGCGTTGTTTCGAAGGGTACATTGTAAACAAAAGTTGTGTACTGTTGTATTATTCGCAAAATTACTTTAGAGGTTATCTATACCAATATTATAAAGATGAAAGATTTTTTTGTTTGGTTGTTTGTTTGTACCGAATAGGCTCCGAAACTACTAGACCGATTCAAAAAATTCTTTCACCATTAGAAAGTTACATTATTCCTGAGTGACATAGGCTATTTTTTTATCCCAAAAACGGGTCCAGTGGTTCAGAAAAGCCACGGGGAACAGCTGGTATTTATAAAAATCGTGAAGGTTCTTTGTACTTGATAAGTATATTCTAAATTCAATTTTGTACAGAACCGTTGAATAAAAGATTGTACCATTGAATGAAAGACTCATTTCTGTGTGTGGTAAAATTGAATTGAAATAAAACAGTATTTTGTAACTAATGTTTATATTAAAAATTATTCATGATTTACCATTTTACAGAATAATAATATTTACAAACGTATGTCCTATGAAAGTATGTCTACATACATATAAATAAACTTCATTGACTCCCATTTTTTAACATTTTTAATGTACAAAAAAAAAAACATACACCTCCATCTCCATTTATTGGTTGGCTGACACAACGACCAAGTATGAAATAAGTTCGTCCATGACAGTGCGTTTCCGATAGACACGCAATTATCTGAATGGCTTGCATTTCCACGCTGTGGTTCCGCTTAAAAAGCATTTCCACGACAATTAAAAGTGATAACGAGTTGCGTGTGAACCTATATTTAAAACGAGTTTTCACTCACAAATGAATAAATTTGGTGCGGTTACTAATCGCATTTTGGACGGCATAAACGCACAAAGGAAATGCATGCTTCATTTAACCGGAAATAAATCGTAATTGCTTTTCGCCTGGATTCTGCAACTGCTGGAGCCGTTTCTTAAACAAATTGTTTTTGTCGCAACTTTTTCATATTGTTTCAGTCGTTATGTCAGCCTTACACTATATTATTTTATTAATGACTAATATTTTGTTAAATATTAATAATTTCAAGAAAAGAAGTTGTAAGAATACTGCGCTTATGGTGCATAATTTTTGCGGTACTCTGTTACTTCATTTGTCTATATAAACCTCTGTTACATTGAATATATATATAGGTAGTTGTTAGTATTATTTACAGTTGTAACGTACTAATTGGCTAACCGATGTTTACATTCTGCCTCAATAAGTAGTGCGGCCTCGTAAAATACTTACAATTTAATACTAGGTCAGAATATATCATACACCTCTAGTATGTAACGTGTACTCTAAAGAAATTGAGGTAATTGGTTTTGAAGATAAAACACGGGTAACTTATCCAATGACTCTCAGTATTTACACATCATAAAATACATACAGTAAGAAACAAACGAACACCAACATAGAAATTTAAAGTGTAAGCAATTTTGTGATGATCGTCGATAGCATATTTGTGCAGAACACAGGTACTTTATATCTATAGCTACAATAGATTGCACGATACAAAACAACAGTTGAGCATATTCATATACACGTATGTACTGCGTACAGTATTTGGTAACGAGTAGTCCATACACGTCCCTGGCAGCGATAGTCCTTGGTGTCACAAAACTCACAGAAAATTATCTTAAAATAAATCAGGTCACACAAGTGAAGGACACAAAGTACAAATATTTATATAATATCAATACCAATAAAATATATATATTTTAACATTATGTAATATATAATTACTTGACAATCAGTTCTACTGATTACAATAATATAACACAAATCTACATAGTGTTTTATAAAGTATGTAGGTAGAAATTTATTATGTTTATTTTATCAGGGCACATGGTATAGCTTGACGTATAATATCTAAGATATATGTCGCCATGTTGGCTCAACTCATTCACGTACACAACGTCCACTCGCGAGCGGGCCGGCGGCGGTGACCGGCCCGGCTGACACCGTTCACTCATACAATACTAAAAAATAAAATGTCCATCGCCTCCATATCCCTTGCAAAAAGGTATCCAGAATTCCGTCGGTCTCGCGCATTAACCTTTAAGTGAAATCAAAGGAGACGCTCGACATGGAAATTAAACTCTTTCAAAGTACTTTTAAGCTCAAGTCAACGTGAACGAAAAACTACTTCGACGTTCGGTTTCTTAGCCTCAACTCGGAGGCGTTAGAACTGTGGATGCCTTTCATGGAACATGTAGAGTTATTTTGGTTTGGCTGGTGACTACTTGATCCTGTTGAGCACGAGGTCGGCGCTGACCAGCAGCCCCTTCTGGTAGGGCGAGTCGGCCAGCTCGGCGGCCAGGCGCGCGGCCTCGGCGCCGTGCTGGCGCGCCAGGAAGCGCGTCTGCTCCAGGCCGCGCGACTTGTGCACGAGCTCGTACGCCTTCTCCACGTCGCCCGGCTCTTGGAACCGCCTCATTATCATCGGGTTCAGCTCGGGATACTGGAAGGGAACGGAACACATTCAATCAACTGCAAACATTGGTATCGCAAATACAGGATAAAAAACAAATCATTAATTTGTTAAAATATCCGAATACAGATTTGAAAAATATCTGAGGAATAAATGATTTGATTTGACAGATTTGTATAGAAAAGAAAAATTAAAATGAAAGTGACCTATTCAAATTGCCTGTGTTTTATGATTTTGCTATAAATTGACCTTGAAAAGCCTACTCTAAAACACTGTGGTGAAAAAAAAACCGGCCAAGTGCGAGTCGGACTCTTACTTGACTTGCACTTGCGTACCATTATCGCAAAAAAGAAAGGCAAAAATATCACGTTTGTTATATGGGAGCCCCACTTAAATATTTATTTTATTCTGTTTTTAGTATTTGTTGTTATAGCGGCAACGGAAATACATCATCTTTGAAAATTTCAACAGTCTAGCTATCACGGTTCTTGAGATACAGTCAGGTGACAATAGGGTCCCGTATTACTCTTTGGGTACGGAACCCTGAAAAGCCGAATTATGAGTAAGAAAGTGACAGCCTATACGGTCAACGGTCACTTTAGTCCTAAACAATAAACTTTATTGCAGACTTATTTATACTTTTTTTTGACCTAACATAAATTGCATTTTTTGAGTTAAGTCACTTTTATTCTCAGGGTGCGATATGTCAAACTGTAATATTAATTCATCTGAGAAAAGTTAGCATACTATTCAAAAATCAGCACTAAGAATACTGGACATGCAAAATACTTGAGTTGAGGATAAAATTACTCAGTATTATATTTATTTTCATTTCTATAAAATAACCTGTCTACCAAATTTTTCTAAAATCGTCTCGGAAGTTTCATAATAGATGCATGACCTAGCTAGACCGAGAATAAAAATAAAGCTTCAAAACACTTTCATAACTTTCATTTTTATTATTTTTACTACGACGCATGACGTGCGAATAAAGAATTTCATCTCCACATCGTATATTTCATTCTCAACCAGCTATCGTACTGGTTTGGAAGTGTATATTTTTGCAATATGGTGCAAATGGGTCTACTGTGGCCCAACGCGTGTATTGCGAAAACGAATATTTTTGCGCAAGTATGTGTTTGCACGCTTGCTATGGCTGCGAGTATGTAGTTGGGGTAGGGCAACCGGTTCCACATAATTTAGTCGAATTTAAACACGCTCACATCTCGCACTGAGAAATTCTAAATATTTATGTATGCCGACCTAAGATCATTTAGAATTAGGTATGTAGGTCAAGTACTCGTATAAGACAAGTTATTTAGAAACTTTTACTATAGCTTTGGTATATTTAAAAGCCCTACATTTTTTGTAACTGACGAAGTTGTCTTATCCATATATTATATTGATCCAGACTCTAATTAACAGGTTATTTAACATTAGTGGTACTTATGCTTTGTACGTGTATCCAAGTCGAATGCCAGTATTCCCACACAGGTCGAATATTTGTATGGTCTAGTTGGTTGTGCCGAGTATGTATGTTTGTGAGACACAGGAGATTTTTTTTTGTATGAAACATTTCGCTAAAACCACCCCTAATCCATCTACGAATGGCCGTACATCAAATGTTAATCTAAAAAATTTCGTTAAGACATTTTTTTTTATTTTTATTAAACCACTTTGTAAGGGCAATGCTATAGGTACCTACTTTTTCATACAAAAATAATCAACATCAAAATGACCTCTAAAACTTGTTCGAACAAGTAAAATTTCACAATTTAAAAAACCCCCGACACATTTATCTTGCGAAAACACCCCGATTCAAACAGTAAAATGGCTTTTGAACGGCTGAACCGATTTTATTCAAACATAGCTAAGAACACTCTCGACAAAATTACCTTTCAAACAAAAAAAACTAAATCGAAATCGGTTCATCCGTTTAGGCGCTATGATGCCACAGACAGACACACAGATACACAGCAACACACGTGAAACTTATAACACCCCTCTTTTTCCGGCGGGGGTTAAAAACAAAACAACAAATCCAACAAACCTTTTCGCAGGCAAACAGCACGGGTGCGGTCGCGAGTCCTAGCTTAAGGTCAGCAGCTGTGGGCTTGCCCATGGCCTGCGCTGACGACACGAAGTCCAGCAGATCGTCCACCAACTGGAAGGACAGGCCCAAATTGCGGCCATATTGGAAAGCTAGCTCGCACGTGCTTTCATCTGCGCCGCTTAGGAGAGCGACCTGGAAATAAGGAAGATTTTAGAATTTGGGACCAGTAGGTTGGTGTTTACTTAGCATTGTGGTGTTTTTTTCTGTATAACAGGTGAATTTCAGCTGAGAGATAAAAAACTTTATTTAAAAAATCAAAAAACCCGACTGCTTCAAAAGCGAACTAAAAAGTCGTAAACAAGGAAAAAATCATGCTGTGCAGTCGGAGGATGCATATTCGCGGGCTGGCTGACCAAAATCTGGTGTATCCTCCGCAAAAACCCACACGATGGGTTTGGAAGAAAAGAAAAATTTGGGCCCCCACAATATGGCACCCAAAATCCGCCATTTTTCTATTATCCAATTTTAATGTAGCCTATGACACTCGCAGGGTTAAGACGCATCGATTGACGTATGAATCATCAAAATCGGCCAACGCGTTTGGTCTCTGGAACGCCATATAGGAACAAACATACATACATACATACATAGACTGATAAACACATTACCCTCCTTCAGCAGTCGGGTAAAAAAATAATCAGTTATTTACAGATCTCTCCGGTTTGGTGGATGAACATTAAAAGCGTTTTAAGCTTGGTGCGTTGGGGAGTTGCATTTAGGGTCAGAGTTTTTTATAACACCTTATTGAATATCAGCGTAATAAAGTGCCCATATGAAGCCTCATAGAAATTTTATTCGAAATATTTATCGAATTTTACTTACAAATACATAAGTATTTATGTATATTGTTTTTAGAATTTGAGATACAGACATAATTTAAATAAATTACTAATAATCCTACTGTATAATTACGTACAACCGAAATTTTGTTAAAATTTAAAGTGGTTCATTATGCGTTATAATTTTGATGTACCATGTATGTGGATGTAATTATAATAAATAAATAAGTTACTTAAGCTTGTAAATAACTAAAAATAAAATTAATATTATTTAGTTCGTATTTAATAATAAACGTTATTTATCGAAAAATTGCTTCCTTAATTTTGTTATATTGTACTAACCCCCAGTTTCCCAGCTTAAAATTATCGGAGAATTAATGTGAAAAATTGTCAAACACGCGTTATCTGCTGTGATTGGTTGAATGAATTTTCAACAGCCAATCACAGCAGATAACGCGTGCTTGACAATTTGTCACATTAATTCTCGGATAATTTTGAGCTGGGAAACTGAGGGTTTGTCACAAAACTGAAACTAGGTAGTAAGTACAACTGCTTATAAAACCAAGCAGTATTAACGGTTGCAATAATTTCTAAAGTCGCCATTCAAATCACATCGTCACATTAGCAAACGAGGCTAGCTTCCTTATAACTTGTAATAAGCATAATTCCGTAATTAGAATAAGGTGACACAAGACACGGCTCTTATTGGTGATGTTCTTTGGAAAGGCCAGTAGCGCAGTACTCATAAACGGCATATGTGTGTTGACTAGATGTATGAACGTATGTGTATCACAAGTAAAATTTCACAATTTAAAAAACCCCCGACGCATATATCTTGCGAAAACACCCCGATTCAAACAGTAAAATACCCATAACTTTTAAACGGCTGAACCGATTTTATTCAAACATAGCTAAGAACACTCTCGACAAAATTACCTTTCAAACAAAAAAAACTAAATCGAAATCGGTTCATCCGTTTAGGCGCTATGATGCCACAGACAGATACACAGCAACACACGTGAAACTTATAACACACCTTCTTTTTCCGGCAGGGTTAAAAAGGCTTGTTTCTCCCCCTATCAGAATACCAGGGCCGCGATATTTGTGAGCGTACAAGCTAAAAGGGCGTTAAGTTGCCGAGATAAGAAAAGTTTTATAAAGTTGCCCTCATACGTACTAGGTATAGTTTCAACTTGAAAGGTCTGATAATAAAAATGTTCCAGTTTTTGATTATTTTTTTAATCCTTATTATCAATTGACTATCCTAGATACTGAATCTAGATTTAACTCAATAGTAGTCCAGTAGTGTGGCTACTGGATCCTTTTTACTTGGACACCCACATTTATTCTTTTTAAATATCGCTGCATAGATAGGAGCCTTTTAGATCTCACACGGGGTTCTTATAATTTTATATTTTATCGTTTCTGTTTCTCCTGTGCGAGTCATAAATAAAATATTTTTCTTCCTATCTTTTCTATCACATGGGAATTAAAAACATAATTGGCGAAAAGTATACTATAGAGAATACAGGCCAGGGGGTGACCATAAGCCCTTAGAGCAAGGTTAACTTTAGTGTGCGTAAGGGACAGATGTATATGACTATTTTTGAGCCATGATAATTTTGACACGTCATGGTACGGGGACTGGTGTTATGTTTGAGTATATAAATATTGAAGCAGGTGGCGTTCTGTAGTTTCTGCCTGACTCCATGGGAAAAAAAGGCATTAGTTTATATGTGTGTATACATGACAAAATGAGAATATTACCGCTTTGACTGAGTTGGCGATGAGAGAGGCTGTCTTCCGGTAAGTCTTGGTGAGGTAATGCGCGAACCGTTCGTTCTCCGTCTCCTTGCTGCCCAGCTGCATGAACTCGCCCTGAACGAGGTCTGTAACCACCTGGAAGTAATAAATTAATAAATATTTATTTGTCCAAAAATATATAAATAATTCTGCATAGGCTTTTTTCCAACTATTTCGGGGTCGAGCCAGTCTAAACGGATGGAGCTGAATACCGGTGTTTGTCCATAAATATACATCAACAAATAAAGCTAGACATCACTTATGTAAATGGATAATACAGAAAAAACCGGTCAAGTGCGATTCGGACTCGCGCACGATCGGTTCCGTACTATTACCGCAAAAAACGGCAAGTAAATCACGTTTCTTGTATGGGAGCCCCGCTTAAATATTTATTTTATTCTGTTTTTAGTATTTGTTGTTACAGCGGCAACATTTTCAAAATCATTTCATTCAAAATCATTTTTTTTTTATTTCATATAGGCCTACATGGGCACTTATAAAACGTCGACAATGTGCACGGTTCGGGTTGGTCGTTTCCTATGGAGAAGAACCGGCAAGAAACTCCATGGTTACTCTTTTAAAAAAATGGTTTGGTTTTACAATATTTCCTTGTTACAGCATTAGTACTTACATATGTGGGGACAACGTAGGCCCGACAATAAGTCGCAAGAAAAAAAAAAAAAAAGATTACATATTATTTAAACAAAAGAAAATAAAACGAGTTAAAAAGTTAACAAGCATCTAGAAGGCCTACAATGTTCACACATCAACACATCACATCAACAGAAATACATCATCTGTGAAAATTTTAACTGTCTTAGCTATCACGGTTCATGAGATACAGCCTGGTGACAGACGGACAGACAGACAGACAGACGGATCGCGGTATCTTAGTAATAGGGTCCCGTTTTTACCCTTTGGGTACGGAACCCTAAAAAGGAAAACTAAAAGGTAATCTATTTGATCCTACATTTTGCTACTTCTACATGGTTCCGAACCAATTTATTGCTCTCTCTGCTTGGACAAAAGTTGTCTTTAAGCAGGTTTTGCTGTAACAGGCAAGGTCGTTCGGTATCCATAGAAAAAAAAAGATTCCTAAAAATAAGTTATTTGTAAGGACATTCAAACTTAACTCAAAAGTCCTTGTAAGGGCAGTCAATGTTAATGAACAAATCTGTCATACATAAGTAATATCTTGGCATCTATGTATAATTAATTGCGTACTTTTTGCAGATGATATTATAAAAAAGATACTTTGAAAATAATTACTTTAAAACAATAAAAACTGTCATTATCATTACTGAAGTTATTCCCTTGGGCACGTATTAAGATAATTACAAGGACCCAGGTCGTCGTGTTTCTTACCCTTCAACCACGATGACTAGATTTTTTTCAGGCAGTCAAGGCGAATAAAAATCGCCGTTATGTATAGTGTTGTTGTATGAACAATTACAGGGATATTATATTGATTGATTAATAGAGACGTTATTCTGGTCGTTAAATAATAAAGTATTTACCTAGTCACTGTATTAAAAACTATTATTACTTTGTCTTGGAATTGACATAATTTTATAATAGTTTTATCCGACTTGTGAGTTGTAACAATCTTTAACGATAAGAGTTATAGATCCCATTAAATAGATCGATACTAATATTATAATTGCGAAAGACTCTGTCTGTATGTTATCTTTTCACGCTTAAAACGCTGAACCGATTTAGATTAAATTTCGTACGGAGATAGTTTGTGACATTGGGAAGGACATAAGATAGTTCTTATCACGGAAATTATCCTTTGGGGAGTAGACAGCGGGGTAGAAGTTTGTATGGTAAACTAATAATTTCTCAAGCAAGGCACACCTATAAAATTATGGCGAGATATAAATGGTTATATTTATGAAATGAATCGTATAATATACTTGAATGGATGACCTGATTGGGAAGTAATATTTTTACTTCAAAGTAAAAAACACGCAAGCAGTTGGTATTTGGGTCATATATCAGCTATGAGTAGATACTTCACTTTAATTTATACAATAATTTAGTTTCTATAATTATCATCTATATATATAAAAATCAATGCCACTTTTCATTGTATTTGTATAACTCAAGAACGGCCACCTAACCAAACCAAATGTTTAGGCTTTGTTCGGACTATTTAGTAGATGGTTTACGTTATTTTTTTTTTTCAGTAGATAGGGTAGGTAGGGTAGGGTGGTTATGGTAAGTAGGTAGCCAGTTGACGGGCCGAGCGAAACCGCGGGTGTCAGCTAGTATATCGTATATTACGCGATTTCGACATTCACGAAATTTATTTAAACGATAATAGCGCTCATTAGAGGGTACATGAATAGTGTCATTATTCAAAATTCAAATTCTATCATAATTCAAGAACTCAACATTCAAATACGAAGGTCGTCACTGCAAAAATAAATATTTCGAAACAGTGATTTTAAATTTCCAAAATGCTTAATCAAACAGTATATTTATTTTTTGTATTCAACAGCTTCTAATATAAATTGAGGTCTAATAGATCTTAGCTCTAATATTTACTACACTTATAATATAAAATTATAACTTAGAAGGAAGAAAGTAAGAAAACTAAAACAAAATTATTGTTGAACTACAAAATTGCAAGGGGTTAATTGCACACTCAATTAATGGACCCCCATAAAGGGTCGCTAGCACTTTAGTGACGTAACGCCAAGGGGGCAACATATACGGAGGTGCTTGAGGAGTGGAGAGGTATACCACGGCTATCAGAACAATCCCGGAAGTACGGTCAAGATACCTACCAGCATCTTACTGGGTTAACTTCCTACTTACAAGGCAGACGTGAATGGAAACGCAGGGAGGGGACGCCCTAGAAAGACATACATAGACCTTATAGGTGATGTTCTTCAGAAAGGCCAGGTGAGTAGTACTCATAAACGGCGTGTGTGTATGACTAGATGTATGAATGTGAGTGAAGCAAAAGAAGTATGTAAGGATCGTAGCAGGTAGCGTTCTGTAGTTTCTGCCTACCCCCCATGGGAAAAAGGCGTGAGTTTATGTATGTAATAAAAAACTCTTCAATGAGATTTTAGTTGAATACTTTTTGCTTAATAGAATTAAATACAAAATAATAATCATTCAACACAATAATTATTCTTGCATCACACAAAGTGTTACTTAAGCTGCTGATTGGAACAATAAAAATCATTGAAACATATGGCACAGCGTTATTACCATCGCACCGAGAAGGCCGACAGGATGAATCGTTTTAATGAATATTCTAACCGAACATTCGACCCCAATTGGGTACGCGTGAGCGCACGAACACTCAAAAGGTTGTATTAAAGTAATGGTTACTTGTGCTACTACTTGAGTGTGAATGGGAGTACCTCAATATAATGATGAAACGCAATACTAATGTTAGATGTATACATTTTATCTCATAAAGCATAAGGCGTTTATTTTATGGTGCGTTAAGTATTAATAAATTATAACGTATGTCCCATCACTAATATTCTTCAAAGAAACTTATAAAGTAGGCTGGAACTAATTTGGTAATCCAAATACAAAGAAACTGTCCTGACGTACTGTACTGATTATTTTTTGAACATCGATCGCGTTCGGTTCCGTTCCACGTATATAGACGCCGTGGAACCGAACAATAGCTGGGGTCTGTAAAATCTCCAAACTATTAAAATATGTGGTGTTTGTTCTTCTTCAGTTTTATTATTTAGGTTGACTGACTGACTTGTCAGATAATACATTTTGTTTTGAAGCTACTGCACTGATCAGACTACTGCATAGAAAACTATATTTTAATCAACATTATCATACATTTTTCTCCAATATCTAGATGACATCAAACTAAATACTTTACAATGAACTGGCCTGGTCTTATAGTCTATTGTTTTATTTAATTGTCAGCGCCACATTTTTAATTAGCAACGGATTACTGAGACATTAACGTAATGACAATACTGTGTCAGTTAAACAGATTCTATCAAAGACCATACGGTAACAAGTAAAATTTCAAAATTTAAAAAGCCCCCGACACATTTATCTTGCGAAACACCCCGATTCAAACAGTAAAACGCCCATAACTTTTGAACGGCTGAACCGATTTTATTCAAACATAGCTAAGAACACTCTCGACAAAAGCACTTTTCAAACAAAAAAACTACATCAAAATCGGTTCATCCGTTTAGGCGCTATGATGCCACAGACAGACACACAGATACACAGCAACACACGTGAAACTTATAACACCCCTCTTTTTTCGGCGGGGGTTAAAAACCTATTTTTATCACAACTATACTTAATTTTGTTTAAGATTCCCTATTTGAACATTAGCGGTTACTAAGTAAATGCTGGGTACAAACCGCTACAGTAAAATAATAGGTGTCATCTAAAATTCCTTGAACACGAGTGCAGCGTGAATATTAATATTAGATCATTATGACTTGCGTAAGAGCTGTATTATGGCCCGTAATGTTAAGTACAGATAACGTCATATTGTACAGATACTAAGTATTGGTATTTCGGTGACCGATGGTCGGTGCATCCGCAATATGCAATATTCGTTTATTGAGAAAACGGACTTAACACTGAATTTAGAGAAACCCACACTGGATCCGTAAACGAACTACTCATTTATGAGGCAAGTATTATGTCATATGTCAGTGCATTAACAGCCGCACGGGTCGATCATCAAGGTTAAGCAACGCTTGACGAGGTCGGCCCGTGGATGGGTGACCATTTACAACATACCGAGTTTCCTCCGTGCCTCGGAAAGCACGTTAAGCCGTTGGTTCCGGCTGTCATTTGAAGATCTTTAACAGTCGTTACGAGTAGTCAGAAGCTTGAGATCTGACACCAGTCTAGCCAAGGGGTATCGTGTTACCCAGTTACTGAGTTGTGAAGGTCAGATAGGCAGTCGCTCCATGTAAAACATTGATACTCAGCTGAATCCGTTTAGACTGGAAGCCGACCCCAACATAGTTGGGCAAAGGCTAGGCAGATTGATATTGATTTATATACGTCAAAGTATAATATGGTCATTAAGTTTGGTAATAGAGCTAATTCTGTTTGCATCTTTCACTTAATTAATAAGTAGCAAAGGATATTCCAAAGAAAGATTAGTTGCCAGCAGTTTTTGTGGTGTCTGTTCCAAATATTTGTCAACCCGACCAATTCTATAACGTGCTCCATAAAACAGTCACCCAATGACTCCGATGGGCTATCGTTGCCAAACCTCATTCAGGTAGGAGCCTCGCGAATTTGTATAGAGGCTAATGTGCGATAATGAAGTAGTTACCTGGCTGAGCACGAGTGTGACGTCATCGCTGCGCAAGCGAGCTATCATCATCGACGCCACGGCGAGGATGAAGTCGCCGGCCATCGCCACCTGGAAACAATTTAATGAACATGTTAGTTAAGTTAAAGTTGAAAATAGGCACATCTTCAAAGACATATTGCATCATAATTTCAGCCAAAAGACGTCCATTGCTATACATAGGCCTCCCCCAAAGTTTCGCCACACCGACCGGTCTTGTGCGTCTCGCATTCAGCGAATTCCCAAGAGACATATCACATCCCATCATCAGCCTTTTTAATGTTCCCACTGCTGGGACACAGGCCTACTCTCATAGAGGAAGTGGGCTAAAATCCAACCACGCGAGCCCAGTGCGGATTGGTAGATGTCACATGTCTTTGAATTTTTGGATCTAGGACATGCCGGTTTCCTCGCGATGTTTTCCTACACCGTTTTGAGAGCAGTGATGATGAAATAAATTACACAAGGTAAAGCGCCTGCTCGGGTTCAAACCCACGAACTACAACTCATAAGTCGGGACCGTAACCACTGGGCCACCACTGCTCTGCAAGCGACATATCAAATCATCACATCACACATCATCAGCCTATTAATGTTCCCACTGCTGGGACACAGGCCTCCTCTCTGTGAGAGGGGATGGGCCGTAATCTACCACGCAGGCCCAGTGGGGGTTGGTGGATGTCACATGTCTTCGTATTTTTGGTTCTAGTACATGTCGGTTTCCTCACGATGTTTTCCTTCACCGTTTTGAGAGCAGTGGTGAAGATACAAGAGACATACAAGGAGAAAACAAATAATATTTCATCTAGATGGTGCTGGCATTTCCCGAGTTCTCAAGATTACAAAATAATCACTGATATGAACTCATAGGTCAAGGATTCTCAAGTCTAGACATCGTGGTGCTGATTAATGAGTATAAACAAGGTAGCTTAATCTGACATTCAGATTACTTTTTATATAATAAGTAGCTGTTCCCCGCGGCTTCGCTCCAGTGGACCACCACATGACCTGTTTTAGGGATTAAAATATAGCCTATGGCACTCAGGAATAATGTAGCTTTCTATTGGTGAAATATTGTTTTAAATCGGTCCAGTAGTTTCGTAGCCTCTTCGGTACAAACAAACAAGACAATCTTGTTAGTATAGATGATGATACATTATTATCAGCGTCATTTTGACATAGACCTCTCCTTAAAATCTCATAAGCAATGGTTTGAACATTACTTGTAGGTAGTTGTCAAATCAACTCAGCCTATCGCAGTTCTACCCAGTAAAGGCTCTCTTGCGCCAGAATTCTGCTGTACGTACGCTTAATTAATAATAATTTTAACTATATCTACACACGTCGCGTGAGTATCGTTTGAAACGTACGTATGCAGGGGAAAGTGAGTGACATTATCGCTTATAGCATGAATTAATAATTATAATATTACTGCAACGCACGCAGAGAAAACCTACTGCTTGGGAAAACTTTAGTTGGCTTACGAGTTTTAGCAGTTCATTTTAGTCAAACAATTTATTGAATAACCAATCATATTATGCAACATTATTTTGAGTTGAAAAAAATTGTAAATTTGAGCACCTAACAACAATACTTTTGCAGGTTTTCCTACTCATACGAGTAAACTGTACATTGTGAATCTAATAATATTGTGTAGGTTTTCCTTCATACCAGTTAATACTCGTATCCTCTTGTGATAAGAGTATGAATAAATACTATATTTTCAAGTGTGATTCTCAGCTTTATAATAGGGTAAACAAGGAGGTATACATATACACTAAACAACTACATGAATGTAAAAAAATGCTAACCAATTGGATAAAACCATTTACATATGAAGATACTGAGGCGCTCTTGCAACATATGGTTTAACTCACCCGTTTTTCTCTACACATGCACTTACACTTACACTCACACACACACACACACACACAAAACACACTCAAACCATCCCCATACACGAATCCACAATCACGTGAATAATGTTACTGTTTTCTGTTCTGTTTTGTAAAATTATCATGCTATGGAAGAGCGGAGTCTCTTAATACAGGCATTTTTTGCCTAAAAAGAGGCTCCAATCATAACTTGTTGTTTTCACTTGGTTAAGAAATAAACAATTTTTGATTTTTTGTTTTTTTTTTTATTTTTGATTTGATTCACATATCAAACTATGACGTTACGTAGGTATTACATGAATACATGGTATATACTTCATAAACGATAGCTTGGTCTCTGCGACAGCTGTCAGTATCAATACAGTAACAATAGCGCTTGACAGGCTAACAATAACTTATACGTCAGTTTGACATATGTCGTCTTTTATGAAGTATAGTCATCAATCTTGTAATTTTTATTTTGGAGCACGTGAAAATCAGGGTTAAATGATTAAGTAATCCGAGCTGCAGTGACGAATCTAAAACAAAACGTCCATAACAACATTTGCGTTTCGATGACGAACGAGAACTCAAAACAACGAATAGAGCAGAAAAACATTATTATTGGCTACAAGCCCATACAAGCACAGCTGCTGTAAATAACATAGATTGTAATAAATGTATCGATGGCGCTCATTTCTCCAGTTGTTGGCAAGAATGTCGAGAAAGTTGTGATGCGGTGTTCGGTCGCATACTAATGGACGCGCGGACGTTTCGCCGGCGCGCGGCCGCTTCCGAGTGTGGGCGCGGGGACCTCGCGCGGCGGCCGGGGACGGGGCCCGACCACAACCGCCTCTCATTAAACCACTGGACACTTGTTAGCCTACATCCAGTCGTCAGGTTAAATCGGTATGGGACGATTCGATAACATGTGCATTCGATGCAACTAATATTAAAAAACATCACATAAGATAAGTATTACGCACTCTACATTGACTACTTTTCACTATAATCCAACAATTTCAGTAAACTGGCTCATTACGGTTGAACAGTATAATTACGTTGATCATAGCAACTAGCCAGCACAGATTCCGATTTGGCTCATGCGAATTTCTTTTCTAATGATTGGTAATTAAAACGTAGTAATATTACGTTTTTTATGTCCGTCGTCAGTTTCACAAGTTTTACGATCGTATAACGTAGGATCATAAGCTTGTGAAACCGACAGCGGCCAAAATAGTTTTGATTGATTAAAATTTTATTGGGATAAAATACGTCTGTCTGTGATCAATGGTTGAAAGAAATCATATAAAATACTTCATTGTTTTTTTTTGCTGACAATTCAAAAGTACCGTATTGGTTTAGTTGAAATAAATAAATTAAATTTATATTTAACAAATTAACGATACGCATCTAATAAATTAGAATTGCTTAAAGTCTTGTAAGTTGGTTCGAAAAAATACTACTAATAACTGTAGGTAATATAAAAAAATACCTAGTACCGGGAAAAATGTTTGTTTACGGAATCTATACTTTTTTCAGAAAGGCCTATGTTGGCACAATTGTTACTGGCGAATGTCCTTGACCACTCGTGAATTCGTCGCACAAGAGCTCATTGCCATCTAAGTGGAGGAAATAAAAAAAAATGTGAAAGTGGTCGTACGATGACGCGATGCGTATTTCCATAAGGCAGTATGAATGAAGGCATCCGGCGATGGGTCCGGTTTGAAGTCGATGACACACAAATACTACAATCAAACGTTAGTTAATTAAATATCGATTTAATTAGGTACCCACCACTATTTGTACTGTACTGACAACCGCACGTGACTGAATTAATGTGGTAGGTATGAATTCGTGTAGTTCTGTGTCCAAAACGTATGTTTTTCTGAGCTGCGTTTTTTGAGATACAGTATCTAAACATATGGTCTATTGGAAAGACTGATGTACACGTAACTCGTCTATTTTTAACCCCCGGCGGAAAAAGAGGAGTGTTATAAGTTTGACGTGTGTTGCTGTGTATCTGTGTGTCTGTCTGTGGCATCATAGCTCCTAAACGGATGAACCGATTTTAAATTGGTTTTCTTTTGTTTGAAAGGTGATTTTGTCGAGAGTGTTCTTAGCTATGTTTGAAAAAAATCGGTTCAGCCGTTCAGAAGTTATGGACGTTTTACTGTTTGAATCGGGGTGTTGTGTCGGGGTTTTTTTTTAAATTTTGAAATTTTCCTTGTTACAAGGTTTTTAGTTTCACCTATCCCGGTTTCTGTGTGTAATCAAAAGATTCAAGTCAAATTTGGCCCACTTCCCTGTGTTCAATTGAGATGAAAATTTTCCCTCTCGTTTTTGTTACTGGTGACAAAACAATTTTTAATATAGAAGTAAAATTTAAAAAATCTCCGACATTTTAAACAACATAATTTATCTAGTAGTAGACACGATTCGATCGACAATCTATCGAATTATGACACGATATCTTGCGAAAATACCCCGATTCAAACAGTAAAACGCCTAAAACTTTTAAACGGCTGCACCGATTTTCATCAAACATAGCTAAGAACACTTTCGATAAAGACACATTTCAAACAAAAAAAAAAACTAAATCAATATCGGTTCATCCGTTCAGGAGCTATCATGCCACAGATAAATACACAACTTATAACACCCCTCTTTTTCCGTCGAAGGTTAAAAAGCTTGTTTTAATTTTTTTTACCGAATATTACATTTAATTTTAATTTTCGAATGGATCATTTTTTATGTAATGCTTATGAATATAATATAATGGACTCTTCTGTCTGAAAATAAATGATTTATATATATACTAGCTGACCCGGCAAACTTTGTTTTGCCATAAAAAGACCAAACATTTATCTACCCTACCCTAACCAACCCTACCCTACCCTACACTACCCTACCCTACCTACCCTACCCTACCTACCATACCCTACCCTACCCTACCCTACCCTACCCTACATACCTACCCTACCCATTAAAAAAAATAAAAAAAATAATTAAAAAAATAAATATCCTATCTTTCAAGTTGGATCGAACTGCACATGGTGTGCGAATTTTATTATAATCGGTTAAGTGGTTTAGGAGTCCATTGAGGACAAACATTGTGACACGAGATTTATATATATTAAGATAAGATTAGCATATAATAAAACTTGTCAACTTTTGATGTAGGTAATCCCTTCGGTAAAATTGCCGAATCATTGTATTGGGTACCATTCAAATGTTAGCCGGAATTTTCACCTGTTTCGTGCACACCCATGCACCATGGAATGTTGGAAGTAATTTTACGTAACATGAAGGTGTGACACGGAGATAACTTTGTTGCTCGGAAAAGGGACTAACCGTTCAGGCATTTCAAAATTAAATTACAATAATTATCACTAGAAACGTAACCGTTGCTACACAAGTTATCATATGATGTCCCACATTT
This sequence comes from Orthosia gothica, assembly GCA_949775005.1. Classification (NCBI taxonomy): domain Eukaryota; kingdom Metazoa; phylum Arthropoda; class Insecta; order Lepidoptera; family Noctuidae; genus Orthosia; species Orthosia gothica. Next base: position 22,256,444 of record OX459041.1, read on the forward strand.
TATAATTTATAATGTCTAAGCTGTCAATTTTTTATCATCAGAAATATAAGTTAAAAAGTTACGAAACGATCAAGATGCAGTCAGTGATGTGATTGCATTTTTTTACCAGTTTGATTTGCTAGTTGGTTGCAGTATCATTGCATATACAAATTTGTGAGTTTTGACGCTGAGCGCATTTGGATATTAGATTTGCTACTTAAGGTTTCCCTAGTAGACGGCACGAACTATTTTGTGCGCGAGGTTAAAATGCATGCTATCTCATCCGACAACATCCGACAACACGTGCGAATGAGATAGATGCAGTGATGAGCAGTAAGAAGCTAGTTCGCGTACGAATTAGAACTTTGCAAATTTTTATCGAAATGGATGACGATTTAGTACGAAAACGAGCGCGCGAAATTTTATAAACAGACCCTTGGGAGTCTAGTTATCATGAAAAATCGACTAAATGTATATTTTCAAAATAAAATTATTAGCATTGTTGAATTACTAATCTATCCTTGTATGGAGGCTTTTTTGCAATTTTCCTTCTTCTTATGATATTTATTTCCGCCCAAAGATGCGTTAAAATTAGTGTTGAAATATGGAACTTACGACGCTCATAACTTTTTTTTTTTTTTTTTACTTTTTTGTTTCCATACAGGACTAGATAATGATGAGACATTTTTTTATTTTCAACGTACATCGTTAAAAAGTGGAGTAATCGCTAGACTACGTTTGTATGGAAGACTTTTCGACTAGTGTAACCTTAAATAAGACTAGTTTATACGCTATATGGTTTTATAATAAATGATGTAAAGTGTAGATCAGTAACATAAGCAACGGGACTACGTACGGGAGTGGCCGCGCGTATCGTACGCGCTTGGTTGCGCAAATTGGTGCACGCGTTAGCACACTTTCTGTACGCTAACCGGGCTAAAAACGCATCCGTTACGAGCGCCGTACACAGGCCGGACCGGCACTGCTGCACCGGCGGTACACTCGCGATGTGTCATGGACACTCACATCCGTGAACCAGTTTCATGTTTCATTAATTACAGGAAAATATTCACTATAATTCTTTATAACGTGACTGAACATTATTGATTTAGAAAACCACAATGAGTACGCGCAAAAAGCAACTACCTTACTAGTTTGAACGTTTAAATGTACGTGCGTGGTCGATAAACACATCGCACACCGTATTTCCTAAGAAAATGATTGGCATGTACAATTGTATTCAAATTTACTATATAAATGTTCAAAAATATATGCAACTCCCATGATAAGAGTGAAAGACTTTCACAAGAACGCGTTGAAAGTCTGCCCAACGTGAGCCACATGAATAATTTACCAGAAAAATCTCTACGATTTCACGCCAACTTAATTCCGAATGCGTTGTAGTTTCTATTCTGTAATTCATTTACACCCATACATTGTAATGCAAGTTCGCACCTCTCTTGAATCACTAAACCATTGAACCGAGCACTTGATATTGTTCTCAGGTGCCTGAAAGTACGAGATGCAAGCGATAAAGAGCCAGCGGTGTAATGAGAGCTTTCAAGCGCATTATTCCAGGGCCGTATGTAAAATGATTAATATGATAGTAAGTTAAGTCCCTTTTCAAGGCGATTCGGTGTCAGTCACCCCGGCAGCAACAACCTTTTTCCTTATAGAGATGAAACAAATAAAATGAAGTCATTTACTTCGCGCTGAAAAAGTTTCCGCATTTTCATAACACGTAATTGAAGCGGTCCATGTAGGGGGCAACATCCAGCGGGGTATACCTTGACAGATAAGGTAAAAGCTAGTTTCATCAATATTTATTGGACGCGGAACTTCTCGCCATTGGGTAATGGGTTATTTACTTTTTAGTTATAGTACAGTTATTGTCCTGCGCGAGAGGCGAAGGCCGTCATCAGAGCCTGTCGGATAATTGCGACATGATTTCTTGAAGCGGATCTCGTATAACTAGATGTATGCAGTCGGCTGCATTTCGCAAGATAGCCTTGACAGTGGCAGGTGGTAGTGGTGGTGGTGGCGACGGCGGCCGGCGGCGGTCGGAAGGTGAATGTGGCGGGATGTGTGTCACGCGGCCGGCCTTGACTCCCCCCTCATCCTCCACTACACCAGCCACAAGGAGACCGGCTACCGAAACAGCCGCGCCGCGCAACAACCCGTAACACGCTCTATCCGTTTTGTATCTACCAATCAGCTGAAATTAATAAAAGCGCCTCTAAAGACATCGAAGTCCTCAAAGATTCATTATACAAAAATCATACCTATGTATATTGTACTAGCGGACGCCTCGCGGTTTCAAACGCGTAGTTCCCGTTCCCGTGGGAATACAGGGATAAAAAGTAGCCTATGCCACCCGGGGATAGTGTAGATTCCCAACGGTGATAGAATTTTTGATATCGGTCCAGTATTTTTTTAGTTTCTTCGTTACATACAACAAGTAAAATTTCAAAATTTAAAAAGCCCCCGAACACATTTATCTTGCGAAAACACCCCGATTCAAACAGTATAACGCCCATAACTTTTGAAAGGCTGAACCGATTTTATTCAAACATAGCTAAAAACACTCTCGACAAAATCACCTTTCAAACAAAAAAAAATCATTATCATAATCAAAATCGATTTCAGTTTTGTATAATATTTTACAAAACTGAAATCCTCAGAAGATGTAAACTAACCATAAATTCTCATATCATGACCTCACAGCATAATAACATACAACGAGTTATGATTAAGATAAATCTAAGTTAGTACTAGCAATCAATGTGATCGATACACGTTCGTATTACAAGTGATCGAGGTATCGAGGTATTTCGTATCGAGTGAGTGGAAGGTCCATGGATTGCGACACCGGCGGCCATCTAGTGGTTGTGGCGATTAGTGGTCGCGAGTGGGCCATCGTTTCAACACAACGGATTGTGGGCACGTGTATCCGTCAAAAACGGGTTTTTGTAATAATGGCTAAGTGCGTAATCTGCGTGTCATCCTCATCAACCGTCATTTCTAAAGGATGTGATAATTCACAGTTGCTAAAAGTTATGAGACTTCCCTCATCACTCAGCTCAGTCGAAAGATCTTGGGCAAGGAAACGAAAGATAGTTGTGATCTGTGTGACATGATGTAATTTGATTTTAATACAATTACTTTTATTCTCATTGTTTTAATTTAATTGATTTTTAATTGTTAACTCTCGATTCTTATTTTCTATTTATAATTTGTATTGTAATTTTGCTTATTTTATACAAAAAAAATTCTTTGTTCAATTAGATTTTTGACGTGTGATTTTATTTATGTAAATGCTGTGCACATCTGTAATTGACATAGACACTAGAATAAGACCCCAGAAAATGTATTATGTCCATGTTTGTGTTTGTGTTGTTGATGTGTCTTGAATAAATAAATAAAAATAAATCTCTGCATAAACTCAATAACAGAACATGCACATTTTTATCCAAAAATCTTCCTATACTTTAGTATGGGCAACTAACTTCAACTTTTGGATTGACCGACTTCTTGCCAGTTTAAAAGTACCTGTAATAATTTAATTGAAATATATGATTGAAGTTTGAGGTAATTATGGAATTGCTACCCGAGACATTTTACGCGATTCTTTACAAAAGCCAAATCATTTTAAAACGTCCTTGATACACCGGTTCAATCCGACATTCCGTTGTACTCAACACTCGAGTACATTTACTAACTCCACTTAGACAGCGTGTACTACACAATTCTTCCTACGTATACACTGTCAACAAACCAAAGTAAACTCGACGCTCAGAGATATGGGGACAAACACTGTGACCTTGACTCAGTGCCACCAAGGCTGTTGGCTCTCGAAGCCGGGCTATACTTGTTTGAAAACAAATCTATCAAAGAAAAATTGCATCATTCTTTTCTCTAGTATCTTGCTGCCTTTTAATTGTGTTGGCTTGAAATAATGGACTTGCCTAAACTTCGATATAAAGGTCTAATCACTTGTCCGTTGGGTTGGTAGCGCGGGCCGCGACGGGCGGCGTGGTCGCGCGTCCGACCTACATCCCCCCGCGCCTACTTACTCCCCGCAAACTACAGTTACAAAGACCAGTTTTTACTTTACACTCTTTAATACACGTGGTAGGTAACTTAAGGAAAGTGTTGGACGATTTTGCTTTCAACGGATCATTCGGTCATAATATGAATTGGTAGAAAGTAATAGAGTTCACAGACTTCATAGCCTTCTGAATCATTTGAATTAATAATAATATAGTGGATATAAAAACAAGTCGTCTAGACTGCGTTTGACCGCGTAATGTATGTAAATAGTGTAGCGAGTGAGCGTTGTCAATGCAGGTGCGCAGCGCTCTACGAAAGACATCAACGCGTGACTTATTTTTATATTATTATGTATTTTATTTTTAACCAACTAAAATACATAATTCACTCATATTATTCTATTTATAGCTTATTAATTCATTTGTATCTGCCAATACCACATTCTAATTTCGATGATGACATTCACATATTGCTACATTCTTGAGATTTATATGTGAAAATTTTACATTTTCAAATCAATGCCTAGAAAAAACAACATAAATCAAAAGAATTGGTCAGCAGCGTGTTAACATCATCTCATTGAGAAATATCAACTGGAACCAATACCTTACAACACCGTAGGTATATGGGGAAATTTCTTGACACAAATGTTAAAGAAAAAAACACAAAAAAAAAATTACATAATTGACCTGACCTTACAAAGGCAATACGAAACTGGGGATATAAAAACTTTCATGCATACATTGTTTCATTCAAAACTTGATTATGGAAAAGACATGTCACTGTTACCATGAAAGAAGTGATTCGTCGGAGGACCTGAGTTGATTGACCTTTATTTATTATAAAATAAATATACTTTATTGTAGTACTTAAGTGTATTAACAGCAGGAGATGAGATGAATGCATAAATTAAACCCATTTCTCTGTTGGTTTAATTAAGGTTACACTAGTCGAAAATTCTTCCATACAAACGTAGTCTAGAGATTACTCCACTGTTTGACGATGTGCGTTCAAAATAAAAAATAATATCAATTTGTCTCATCATTATCTAGTCCTGTATGGAAACAAAAATGTAAAAAAAATATATATTTGAAAGTTATGAGCGTCGAAAGTTCCATATTTCAACACTAATTTTAACGCATCTTTCGGCGGAAATAAATACCATAAGAAGACGTAAAATTGCAAAACGGCCTCCATACAGGAATAGATTAGTAATTCAACAATGCAAATAATGTTATTTTATAAATATACATTTCGTTGTTTTTTCATGATATCTAGACTCCCAAAGGTCCCAAATTATAAAATTTCGAACGCTTGTTTTCGTCCTAAATCATCATCCATTTCGATACAAATTTACAAAAGTGCTAATAACTAATAACGCGAACAAGCTTCTTACTGCTCATCACAGCATCTATTTCTTTCGCACGTGTCGTCGGATAAGATAGCATGCATTTTAACCACACGCACAAAATAGTTCGTGCCGTCGACTAGTTCAACCTTAAGAAGTTATCATTAACTTCGTGACATTTTAGTAAGTGTTGTCATTATGCTGGAAGTTCATTTCCTCACTTACTTCCTTAACAATTTACCAAAGTGACGACAGAAACATCAACACATTCTTACTATTTTTCAATATACGTTCTCCCACTGTTGGGCATAGCTCTCCCAATAGCCTTCCACTGTTTCCGATGCGTTATGTTTTCCGACTAATCCGTCATATTCTTCTATCTACGAAAATTCGATTCGTATATTTTTGTTTAACATTTTAAGGTTTTAGTGCTAATGGATGAAAACAATCTTGCACAATGTGTTTATATTGAATTGCTAATCAATCAATTGACCCCGAAACATCGGGTTTTGTACAATTACTCTGTGTGAAGAGTCCGAGTATTGATTTTGGTATAAAGACTACGTACACACAGAAAATATTCGTCGGAACAAAGACATGTGGATTCAAACTTAATGAGGGTTGTGAAGTTAGCATTTGCTGCGAAAAATAACCTATAATAATAATGCCAATGCATTCCACTACATTCTTGGATAAATCATTTACTGTCCAGGCTGCTCGTTTGTGGAATGCTTTGCCTGACCCAATAAAACATGCTCAGTCGTTGCCTGTCTTTAAAAAACTTATAAAGGATCATTACCTGACTCTGTGATCCTGTCCTTGTTTAAGCTGTATTGTTTTCTTGTTTGTTTATTTAGATGTATGTATGTATTTATGTATCTATTTTAGGAGTTTGTTTTTAGTACCTAATACTTGTATGATTTGAAATTGGCACTAAGTGCAATCCCATGTCGTGTCCAGGCTATCTTTATCCATTCAAGGTTAGCTGGAACAGCGCGATGAGGCTACCTGTTGTATGATTGTTTTAATTTTAATGTTTATTTTTTATTGTCTTATCTTGGTGTACAATAAAGTATATAAATAAATGTAACTAAACCTCGTTGTTACAAGAATTTGCTACTGTACGTGAGTGTTCCGGGCAGCCATTAGGTTTGTTTCTACCTGTACCTCTGTTGCCGCAAATAAACACTTAATGGGTGTTGCTGCAACACACCATCATTTGTTCCTTAGTGCTCTTTATTGTCAAGTTTGCTATTAGCCTATTTTCCATCTTTCAAAACCAAAAATCCACTACGTAAACACACAAAGCCTTTAAACACTCAGAAGCCATTAATCGCCTCACACAACTAATTATAGGACAGTACTGCGTAAGCGTAATGCATAAAAACCTTTACTCGGTTCAAAAACCGAGTTATTAAATTTTTTTAACTCGGTTTAAAAAAATTAATAATATAAGAAATTGCTCCGGCAATACTTATTGACACGCGATGTTTTACAAGTACAACTTCATTTAAAACTTTAAATTATGTAATACCACCTTCAGTATTGATTGGTAAGATCATTTAATTATTTTACTCATAAATCGATTACTATGTTGACGTCCTTAGATTAGCTATACTTAGCAGACGATTCATTAATTTTATTAGATATACACTCGTAACTACTACAATTATGGGCAGTTTATATCATAATTTTACGATGTATCATAATTTATGAGGATTTCGTATCAAATAAATGTATTATACCTTCTATCTTGTTGGTCTAGTGATCTCAAGTGCTACTTCTGAGAATGTGGATCTGACTTCCATTCCCAGGACGGGCAATTGTATCGATTTCTTCGATAAGGGGTTTAAGCCCGGCCCACAGGCATATTATTAAGTAGCGTCGTAACAATCTGCAATCATCGCGCGATCAAACACTTTAAAAGTCGGAATTACTTTTAGTGGTAGGTCCTACACAATCGTTTGCTAATCGAAAAAAACCGCCCATATCTCAAACACTTCTGTATTGACGAGAAAAATATTATACATGCAACAGTCGCTATGGTTTTGCTTTTGCAAGATAATTAAGTCTGCCGGTTCACGGCAATACACGGAGAGTGTATTGCCCATATTAAATGGAACTTAACCATAGTAGGCGAAATGTGGGTGCATCTATGTCCCTATCCTTCAGCGAAAACAAGCAAATGTCCTGTTACTATTCCTACTATCGAAAACAAAAGCTTCCGTTTTGTCCGGGGTTCAAACAACAATCGACAAATTAACACATAAGCACTCTCCATCTTCATACAATATCGTCCGGTATATTTTTTAACGCACATTAATCGGGGACATTGTATATTCGCATTAAAACAATAATTATATTAATTGAAGAGTTCAAAGTAATTTCGTATTACAGTAAGTGAAAGGTTTCGTTGTTCGAAATAAATAACAAGGTCTCCGAACTTTTATGGCGAATTTCTTTATCCTCGAAGTCATTTCTAGAGGAAAATCGGTCCAAAAATGATACTTGTGACATTTTGAATTAAAGATCAATCAATTCGCCTGGTCGTTTCCGAGTATGTTGGGGTCGGCTGCCAGTCTAACTGGATTCAGCTATATACCAATATTTTACATGGAGCGATTCAATATCTGACTTCTACAACCCAGTAGCTGGTTCAGACTATACCCCTTGGAAATACTTTAGACCAAAAAATTAAATTAAAGCTCATTTGAAGAAAAGAAAGTAGGTAGGTACTTTTGTTCATGGAAATCCTTATTTTTTTGTTTTCCTCATTGCAAGGCTCCGCTTTGTAAGAGGAACATTGTGTGCAATTAGCGATGCCAATAAAACACGCGGCCAGTTTCTTTTGCAGTTTGCACATTATAGTATGGGCAATTTCTAGTTTCACACAGACAGAATGCAGCTTGACCTTCGTAAACCTTAGAGAAACTGGCTTTTCAAATTGACGGTCTTTCAAAGTAGTATTAGAAGAGATTATGATTGTATTTCATGTTACAACAAGGACGAGATATGTTCGTACAGTATCGTACAGGTATTTTTAATCAGATTGGCATTTTCAATTTTATTTGCATGATCTGTTATTTTTACTTTTCATCTTTTTTTCTTACATCCATCAGAAACTTTGATCAAAAGTCTCAATAATCGTAAAAACGTCTGTCTGTGAATTCATTCAGTTTCGATAATCGAGAGAATGTTACGCGAGCGTACATCGGAACACCTGACATCCGTTCGTGTTGATAGATGACGCAGCCTCGCGTCCCTCACCCCGCGCCTCGTCCCGCGGTGAAAGCTACCAGAGACCCCGCGCGCCCCAAAGCCGGGTCCACACAAGTCCTTCCAACAACAACATTCAACTAATCGATTTATATTTAGAAAGCATTCCAATTTTAAACTTTGACCTCGCCGCTTTACTTAATCTATCTACTTGAGAATTTCTTAATCAAAAGTGATATTAAATTTATTTAATTACTCATGAATAGAAATAAATTTTGACCTCGGCGGTCTTCTTGAATTTCATTAATACCTAAATATGTAGCAAAAGCTTTGAATTCTTCTACATTATTAAGATACCTTACAAATCCATTGGGTGTGCTTTGAATTGAACGCATGATCCGTTAAAATTCCATACAAATGGATTTATTTTATTAATGTGATTATCATACTCCAAATCCAGCGATACTAAATATGGTAATGCCAGACAGTCAATACAAAGCGGTGTTGCATCAGACGGGCTTGGGCGCAGCAGGTAAGATTACAGAGAGACAGGTGTCACAGGTGTCGACGCCGGCGCACGACAAATCGGTCGAATCTTACAATTATACCACGAGGGGCCTTATAGTTTTATATCTTATAAATTGTCACGCTAGCAGTGGGATACGTATTACCCAGACGTTTTGGTATGTCTAATATTATTTTACATAAATTCCGTGCGCGTACGCTCTGCATTTAAACTCGTCGTTCCATAGCACCGCTCAGACAAGGTGAACAATAAGGTCCGCGACATATTCTGAACAATGGTCACAGATACGATAGGAATCGGAAATTCGCTACTGACGTTGTTGAGGACTATTGTCGTACAACACTATACAATACTATTCTTTTAAAGAGCAGGAATACATACATATTTGAAACGCACCGCGGTTGCAGCGGTCGTTGACCGAATAAGGACATTTGTAGTATAGGTATTCGATTGCACAATGGTCTTAAATCCTTAATCGTAATACCCATTGACACACAGAGGCCGCAATCAAACGATATATCAGAGATTTTGTCCACGTAACAGCAAAGTAAATATTCCATATCCGTGCACAGCAACATGCTCGTAAATGAGTTAAATACAAACAGACGCGCCCTGTTACCATGATACTATATTTACACAAAACGTATGTATACATACGTATATGGTAGGTAGGTTCAGGCGGTACTCGCACCAACATTTGGATGTTTGAATTATATAACTCAAATACAGGTTATTAGATCCCAAATTGGAATTAGCGAACTGTGACAACATCCGCCAGGCCAGTGCCCAACTGCCCACCTAGCAAGACTACGGGTTAAATAAACGAGAATATACAAATTATGTTCAATGGAGACTTGGACTTGGAGCTCGTGGCTAAATAATAACAGCCGCACAGGTCGATCATCAAGGTTAAGCAACGCTTGACGAGGTCGGTGTGTGGACGGGTGACCATTTTCAACATACCGAGTTTCCTCCATGCCTCGGAAAGCACGTTAAGCCGTTGGTCCCGGCTGTCATTTGAAGATCTTTGATAGTCGTTACGAGTAGTCAGAAGCTTGAGATCTGGCACCAGTCTTGCCAAGGGGTACCGTGTTACCCAGTTACTGGGTTGTGGAGGTCAGATAGGCAGTCGCTCCATGTAATACACTGGTGAACAGCTGAATCAGGTTAGACTGGAAGCCGACCCCAACATAATTGGGAAAAGGCTAGGCAGATTGATTGGTTAGAAGAAATATTGTATAAATTAAATTATAAAAAGAACTATTGTTGGAAAACTTTTATGACTTGATAATTACGATTAATACGACAGCTTAACTAATAATTTCAAACCGATGCAATACTAATATGATATTAAATTATACACATTAGACAGTTAATTCCATCATTCAGTTATTAATATAATAAATCACAATAATGAATTCGACCATAAAATGCGTGAATAAAAGGCAAAGGTCGTGCCGACCTAAATTGCACAACACTCAACGTGTTTAATGGGACATTCTCGCCATCACGCCATTAGATGAAGAACACAACGTACGATCAAATGCATTGTCGATTCATAAAACGTTTCACACTGAAGATTACACCGCCGGAAGATGTAATCGCAGGATAGGCATTTGTTCGTGAAGGACGAACGCAAACGCAAACTGCTTACAAGTAGATATAAAATCAACAAATAACGACGACGTACAATGCAATAAAAGCATTCAGCACCCGTACCTAAGACGAGATTCGTAGCAATAACTAAATCGAGTTAAATGCTTTGTTCTACACTAATTTCTATTCAAAACACATCGATTCTTTGTTAAGACATCTCGACGATAAGGAACTATGTAGGCATATATTTCTATAATATAAAGATTTCAAACCATAGGACGAAATTCAAAACCTATCCTAAATATTGGCTGTTCTGTTGTGAAAATACTTACGAAAATTGCCTTGACCAATCATAATAGCTTTAACAAATATATTCATTTAAAGAGGGAAATATTACACAATGATCGTGTCACAAATGTCCGTCGACGCGCAGAGCTGCTGTTTACGGCCATTCAATACTATGAATACGCATAACATGATAAGAGTGATTTGAGGAAATTATCTGATAACGTTCGACAATGTACTAATATGTAATAAGATAAAATATGGTGACAAATAGTTTATTAACAGAAGATTAATATGGGTCAGGTAGGTTAATGATACTTAAATTTATATTGACAGCCGTTAAGTTTTTACTACAAACGGTTAAATTATAAAAGATGGTCGATTGTCAATTTCTAATTATAAATGTAAAATATTACGAGTCATCAAAAAAAAAAGCCGGCATCCACGTTTTATTGGTGTGATGAGGCCGCGAGGTACTTTCACCGAGGGTCGCTCGCCTTTTGGCCCAGTGCGAGTAGGTGAGGCTTGTGAGCTTGTCTGAGACAGACACTAGTCGCTAACAACACGACTACTACGCGACTGATATACTGTCTTATAGCTTAAGGTTGAACAAGTCGACCGCACGAACTATTTTGTGCGCGGGGTTAATATGCATGCTATCTCATCCGACAACACGTGCGAAAGAAACAGATGCTGTGATGAGCAGTAAGAAGCTAGTTCGTGTACGAATTAACAGTTTTGCAAGTTTGTAGGGAAATGGATGATGATTTAGGACGAAAACGAGCGCTCGATTTTTATAAACAGACCTTTGGGAGTCTAGATATCATGAAAAAAATACTAAATTTATATTTTCAAAATAAAATTATTTGCATTTTTAAATTACTAATCTATCCCTGTATGGAAGTCCTTTTCCTTCTTCTTATGGTATTTATTTTCGCACAAAGATGCGTTAAAATTAGTGTTGAAATTGGAACTTTCGACGCTCATAACTTTCAAATATATTATTTTTTTACATTTTTGTTTCCATACAGGACTAGATAATGATGAGACAAATTGATATCATTTTTAATTTTGAACGTACATCGTCATACAGTGGCGTAATCTGAAGACTACGTTTGTATGGAAGAATTTTCGACTAGTGTAACCTTAAGCTACGTCTCACTCATTCATAAAGTGAAAGAAAAGAATAGCCGTACAAGTGATTGCAATCATTTATTTTGATTGTCCCGGCGGCTGTCTCGGACTACTTCCCACAGATTATACTTATATTATTTATGTTTAGGCCAACAACCTGGACTTGGTGAAGTTTATTAACTTTGGTAAAACTCGAAGTGGGTCAGGTCGAGAACAGGTTTACTTAAGTGTGTAGGTATATTCATTGAATTATAAAGCAGGTGTTTATCTAAACATAGAAACCCAAGTTGAATAACGAAAAATATTGTACTGTGGTTCCGTACCGTAGGTACATAATTTAAATTAGATCATCTTAGGTTCTATACTGAACCATTAAATAACTAAGTCTCGATTCCATAAATAAAAAAAAGTTGGTTAAAAAAATCAAAAACCCGACTGCTTCAGAAGCGAACTAAAAAGACGTAAATAAGAAGAAAATCATGCTGTGCAGTCGGATAATACATCTGGTTTTGGTCAGCTAGCTCGCGAATATGTATCCTCCGACTGCACGGCATGATTTTTAGTTCGCTTTTTACACAGTCGGGTTTTTTTGATTTTATTAATTAAATTTTTTTTACCCCCGCCGGCAAAAGAGGGGTGTGATAAGTTTCACGTGTGTTGCTGTGTATCTGTGTGTCTGTCTGTGGCATCATAGCACCTAAACGGATGAACCGATTTTGATTTAGTTTAGATTTTTGTTTGAAACGCGATTTTGTCGAGAGTGTTCTTAGCTATGTTTGAATAAAATCGGTTCAGCCGTTCAAAAGTTATGGGCGTTTTACTGTTTGAATCGGGGTGTTTTCGCAAGATAAATGTGTCGGGGGTTTTTTAAATTTTGAAATTTTACTTGTTATTTACAACGTTTTAGTTTTATTTTTTTTAGAATTTGGTACATTTAAACATATAAGTGTTAGATATTTTTTAAATCACCTCTTAAAACCCTTTATTTTGATAATGGGTTATGAAGAAAAAAAAAACCCACAAAATGGCGTCCAAAATCCGCCATTTTTCCAATTTTAATGTAGCCAGTGACACTCGCAGGGTTAATACGAATCGATTGACGTAAGAATCATCAAAATCGAACAACGCGTTTGGTCTCTAGAAAGCCACATAGGAACAAACATACATACATACACATTACACATTACCCTCCTTCGGCAGTCGGGTAAAAATAAAACGATGGAATGAAATTTTTAAACGAGGTATTGAATAATTATTACAAGCAGGTCATCCCAAAACCAGCTTTCTATATTCACGTTGAAAACGAAATTGAATATGACGAACGTGTATCTACGAAGTCCAATATTTGCACGACAAATGGGTAAATAATGTGTGCCGACTTAAAGCTTAAACTAATATTGCTAAAGACAACACGCGTTTAATTTTTTTGGCCGGTATTTCGATCCTAAAACTATGCTATTAATAATGGTTCAATGAAAATAGGCGACAACGTTGAATATTAAACAATACAATATAAAATTCAGGTATTCATTGAAAGTTTGGTTATGATTTTGACCTTGACTATATCTACATATGCGTGAGTGGTTTTAAGAATATGATTTAATGGAATGCGTAACATATAGCGTGAATCGTGCTCTTCACCCAGATTTTGTTAACAAGCAACAAAACAAAACATAATTCACCCAATCAAGGCGCTCGATTGTATTACTTTACATACAGTACAGTTAGTAACAAAAACCCAACTGCTTAAAAAGCGAACTAAACAGCTGTAAACAAGAAAAAATCATGCTGTGTAGTCGGAGGATACATATTCGCGAGTATATTCTATTCTATTCTATTCTATTCTACTTAGCTTTTTAGGGTTCCGTACCCAAAGGGTCCGCGAAACTAAGACTCCGCGGTCCGTCTGTCTGTCTGTCTGCCTGTCTGTCACCAGGCTGTATCTCATGAACCGTGATAGCTAGACAGTTGAAATTTTCACAGATGATGTATTTCTGTTGCCGCTATAACAACAAATACTAAAAACAGAATAAAATAAATATTTAAGGGGAGCTCCCATACAACAAACGTGATATTTTTGCTGTTTTTTGCGATAATGGTACGGAACCCTTCGTGCGTGAGTCCGACTCGCACTTGTTTATTTAGAACTTTTAGGTGAATATTTTTTTTTATAAATAATTTTAAACATATAAGTGGTATATATTTTTGTAATTACTTCTCAAAACCCTTCATTTTGATACCCCACACGACGGGTTGAGAAGAAAAAAAAAATTGCAACCTCTACAATATGGCGCCCAAAATCCGCCATCATTCTTTTTTTTAACGTCACTTATCTAAGAACACTTGGCCTAAAGACCAATCTAACGATGTCATAATTATAAAAAATCCGTCAAGTGGTTTAAAAGATATGAGTTAATAAAGGATATTACATACAAGATACGCGCGAAAAACATAATCCATTCCTTGCAGCCGGGTAAAAATGGCCGTTGGTATATTTACGTAGGCATTTTTGCGTTCCGTTTAAGCATTGATTTATAGTGACGCACGTAATCGATCAGAAATTCGGCACCGCCTTAGCAACAGACATAATTGACAGACGAGCCACAGCCGCTCCTTATTTATGTACTTAGCCCATTTGCACTTTCCATTCGGCTCGTGATCGAGAGGACACGGCACACATATTAATCAGTGTTTGGTTTATCCCAATACAATAGGCTACCTACTAACATAGAGCAGAACTAGTGCTACTTATTCGTTCTATTTACAGTATCGCACACAATGACGAGGTTATACCACAGTATAAATATGGACAAACAGTACGGAAACTACCTACGAATGTTCGAAACGGAACACTAACACAAACATGCGGCTCGCACAACTGACAGCATCGCAAAACCCCTTAGGGGTCTCGTCGATGCGCACATTTGTGTGAGTATTCCGTTTCAAGCGTTTGTAGGTAGTTTCCATACTGTTTGTCCATATTCATACTGTGGTTATACGTTACTTCAAATTGGCATGCACAGGACTGTCAAGCATTAAAATAATCATCTTAATAATCACTGATTGTGTATTCGCATCGCGCCTGGAATTTCCTGATCAATTCGATTCTAAAGTCTTGATAAAATACAAAAACGATGTCTCCTTTAAAACAATTTTTTAAGATTATGGACGCTAATTTGGCTACCATTTAGGTTTTCGTCACAATTTTATACATACGTTTATTAGAATTAATTCTAAACATAATCTGAATAACCATGTTTATTACGCAAATAAAAGAAAACATGCTTGTAAAGTATGTACAGACCCACAAATATGATTGATGCGGCAAGTAAACCCTTGTGTTTACTAATTAGGTTGATTTAAATGTACACACACGTACTTACGGGAGAATTTGCGTCAATCTACATAAGATAACCACATTGATCGTTGTCATAAGAAGATCATTCCCATAAATATCGTTTCATTCGTATTCTGTGGGAACAATTCTGAAGACATAGACCTACGTGATATTTGTATCAACTTACGCACATTTATAAATATATTATAGCCTAAGATCCCACTGCTTGAATCGGCAGGTATATTTAAATCTATACTAATATTATAAAGCTGAAGAGTTTGTTTGTTTGTTTGAACGCGCTAATCTCAAGAACTACTGGTTGGAATTGAAAAATTCATTTTGTTCTAGATAGACCATTTATCGAGGAAGGTTGTAGGCTATATAACATCACGCTACAACTAATAGTAACGGAGCATAAATGAAACATATGCCAAAAACGGGCAAATTTATTCCTTTTTGAGAGCTTCCGTTGCGTGCTCTGCGTAAACGTTTAAGTTACGCAAATATCATGTATTATGGAATTGTTCCTCTTTAAAAGTTTTAAAAAAAAGTCCGCGACAGCATATGTCTATCTTTTAAGATTGACTTTTTTATAGTAATTAAATTTGTTCATTTGCGAAGGAATTTTATCAAAATCTATACTAATATTATAAAGCTGAACAGTTTGTTTGTGTGTTTGTAGGATAGGTAGCGTAGGTAGGTAGTGGTAGGTAGATAGATAGCCAGTTGACGGGAGCGAAGCCTCGGGGGTCAGCTAGTTTTTGATAAATCCTTTTTTCATGAAAAAAGGATTTGATAGTAGAATAGATTTTGTAAGGTTCAAATTCAAATTCAAATATATTTATTGCTCAACACAGTACATATTCAAACATTTCCAGATGTCAAGTGAATGCGCAGTCCACTGTGTTGCACCAATTTAGGCATGCAAAATTATCATTAAAATTACACATGCTCATAAATTCAAATTAATACCTTACAAAATCCCATAAATTAATACCCTATAGAATGTCATAAATTCAAATTAATACTTTAAACAATGTCATAATGTCAAAATAATACCCTATTAAATGTCATAAATTTAAGTTAATACGTTATACAATGTCATAAATTCAGAACTTTTAAGTTATACAATGTCATAAATTCAAAACTAATAAGTTATAAAATTTCATAAATTCAAAACTAAAAAGTTATTAAAATGTCATAAATTCAAAACTAATAAGTTATACAATGTCACAAAATCAAATTCATAAGTAAGCAATGTCAAATGAACAATACAGAAATAACAAAATAAAAATAAAATCATTTAATAAAACAAAGGATTAAACAAACAAAGGTTGCCTGGCAATATCTAGCTGTAATTATTTTAATTAAATACATTGTAATTTATTTTTGATAGTTAAACCCCAGATATAGTTAAACCCCAGATATAAGCTTTTCAAGAGAATCCAACGTAATTTGAAAGAAAGAGATGTAGAAATAGGAAAATTAAAGTTTGTTACCTGTTCACCTGTTTTTGTAATTCTAGTAGGACGAAGTTTAAAAAAAGACAACAATATTACTACAGATTCTAGCACTGGGATCTCGTACTATTAGATACATAAAAAGATCAACGTTGGATACCGATAAATTCCGTTGTCTTCACATAAGGACACGTGTGTAGCTTTAAAGAGTCTTCTGAGAAATATCCTCAACACATTGAAACAATATTTACTGCACAGTTCAGGAGACATATTGAAGTTGAATGTCACGGAGAAATAGCATTGTAAAGGAAAATCCACCGTCGTCCTTGACGTATATTACGTGTATTGTAAAACGGTATCAATTAAACTAACCCTATAGGATAAGATACAATAATAATAAGTTATTTAATAAGCGAGATAATCGAATAAGAATACCGTTCATAAAATCCACACTTATTAAAACATTAAAAGTGTACTTGAAATTACTTTTTGATTATTTCGAATTCTCACGAGATAAAGCTGTTAATCGAATTAAAACAAGTACATCACTATTGTACTACTTAAATCTGAGAACAAGAAGCAGGTTTCTTACTGGCAGGTTATACGGCATTAAAGGTTAAGAAATAGAGAAAAAGGTCTTTAGCCTCTTTACACACAGCCAGCGTATCTGGCACAATCTTAGTACAACGTTGGCAATACCGATCATAAATTTAAAAAAAAAATATTACCTTCTTGTGATTCCAGAGCACGTTGACGGAGGGTTTCCCGCGGCGGAAGTCACTCTGGTCAATGACGTCATCGTGTATGAGCGACGCCGAGTGGATCATCTCGCTGATCATCGCCACTTGTCGCTGTGACGGCTGCAATGCACTGCACCACAATATTGCACGTTAACACATTTGATTATACATATACCATTCAACATATACAAATAAATACACAAATATCATGGTGTGAATTAAAGTCATGGATATCTGCCACTAGAATAACCCACTCCACTCCAGATCTCATTAAATCGATGTGTAGCCGTTCATTGACCGATATGACGATCAAAAAGGCCGTATTTCAAACAAAAAAAACAAACAATGTCGTCTATGATGTATCCGTGTCATTTCCATTTTTGAAACTAAGACATAAGCTCTTGCAAATTGCCTTTATGAAACAACTAGCGTATGCCAGCGGCTTCACCCGTATTAATGTGGAAAATTATCCCAAGGGCACGTATTCCCGGGATAAATAATGTATCCTATGTGCTATCTACCTCTGTGCCAAATTCCATACAGATCCGTTCAGTAGTTTTTGCGTGAAAGAGTAACAAACACACACACTCAGAAACTTTCGCATTTATAATATTAGTGTGATAATATACCAAGTGAACTCAAACAATGCCTTTAGATTGTTTAACGTGGATGATTGAACTGTAGACGGACAGATGTATACCAAACACGTTTTGCTAATAAAAAGCTGATCGTTAAGTTTTTCCAACTAGTTTTACGTGAATGTAATACTTCAGACAATACGTAATGTTTCACGCTCTTCGCAACAGCAGTGACGTGGGATATTATTGGATACTGGACTTACATATACATTATTTATAACTTTATCGAGAATCATATATATGTAGTTGCAGAAGCTTGCGGTTACGAACTTGAATCTGTATTGGTAAAGAGAAATCTAGGCTTTGATTGAAAGTTTATTCAGTACATTTAGCTTTAACAATGATCTATGCAATTTGATATATTTTGGGTTTATTGGTTCCTTCATTTTATGCGAATACTTTGTGATATTAAACAAATTAATATAAAATGGCTATCTTGATTCGTCGAAACCTAGTATGATCTGTGTATTTCAAACATGCTCTCGGCGAAAACCCTATATGTTTTTATTTGTGATGCTATTTGAACTCGATTGTATTGGAAACTTAACATAACTAACTTAATTTGTGACTCTAATATTCGTCACAATTGTGATAAAATACATATAGTTTATCTGCTATTATTGTGTAACCCCTCTTCTAAACTGTAATAAACAAAGAAATTCTTTCATTTCTAGATGCATTCGCCGATCAAAGACAATGCAAAATAAAATAAATACACAGTAGCACATAAGTACATTACTTTCTGTATTGCTTTTATGATTACGAGCCAAACAGGAGCATTGCACCGATAGCCATGAATGCACTCCAAACCGGACAATTACGTATGTTATAACTACTCAAGCGGGATTTGGTTACAACATTTACTAACATATATCAACTGACATGGAACTAGTGTAAATTTTAACTTGAATACAATATTGCTCTTTGTCTTGTGATAAATAGTAAAGAACAGCTGTCTGTTTCTAAGAGTATGTTGTTCTTAGCTGTGATATTTTGCTGTAAGTAATTCACTTATTCACTGCTGGGACACAGGCCTGTGTGAGGGAATGAACCGTATTCCACCACGCGGGCCCAGTGCGCGTTGTTGGATGCCACATGTCTTCGATTTTTTACCCGACTGCCGAAGGAGGGTAATGTGTTTATCAGTCTATGTATGTATGTATGTAAGTATGTATGTATGTTCCTATATGGCGTTCCAGAGACCAAACGCGTTGGCCGATTTTGATGAATCATACGTCAATCGTTTCGTCTTAACCCTGCGAGTGTCCTATGCTACATTAAAATTGGACAATAGAAAAATGGCGGCTTTTGGCGATTATCACACTGCCACGCATCACGCTGCATGTTGCGTGAAAACGCACCTACGCGCGTACTTGCGTGCGTTTTTTCTATACAAACGGAGACACGCAAGTACGCGCGTAGGTGCGTTTTCATGCGTTTTCACGCAACATGCAGCGTGGTGCGTGGCAGTGTGTTAACCGCCTTTGGGTGCCATATTGTGGGGGCCCAAATTTTTTTTTTCTTCGAAACCCATCGTGTGGGGTATCAAAATAAAGGTTAAGAGGTTAAAGAGGTTATTTCAAAAATATATAACACTTATATGTATAAATGTATCTAATTCGAAAAAAAATACTAACTAAAAAGTTATAAATAAAAAACTGAATTAAAAAAATCAACAATCCCGACTGCTTCAAAAGCGAACTAAAAAGTCGTAAACAAGGAAAAAATCATGCTGTGCAGGCGGAGGATACATCAGATTTTGGTCAGCCAGCCCGCGAATATGTATCCTCCGACTGCACAGCATGATTTTTTCCTTGTTTACGACTTTTTAGTTCGCTTTTGAAGCAGTCGGGATTTTTGATTTTTTGAATTAAGTTTTTTTGGCTCTAGGACATGCCGGTTTCCTCACGATGTTTTCCTTCACCGTTTTGAAAGCAGTGGTGATATACATTCACTTATCATTTCAATTTAAAATAGCCACTTAACGCCTTGTTAAAGTGTTCTTCCGTAGATTGTATTCAAAATGGAACTGGATAACGAAGTCATTGGACTGAATGGGAGATCGCTTACGGATGCAGGGACAAAACTTTTTATTAATTGAACTTACACCTCATCATCTACCTAGCCTTTTCCCAATTGTTGTTGGGGTCGGCTTCCAGTCTTACCGGATTCAGCTGAGTACCAGTGATTTACATGGAGCGACTGCCTATATGACCTCCACAACCCAGTAACTGGATAACACCATACCCCTTGGCAAGACTGGTGTCAAATTCAAGCTTCCGCTGACTACCCGTAACGACTGTCAAAGATCTTCAAATGACAGCCGGGACCAACGGCTTAACGTGCTTTCCGTGGCACGGAGGAAACTCGGTATGTTGAAATGGTCACCCATCCATGGACCGACCTCGGCAAGCGTTGCTTAACAGGTTGACTGCCACATCGGTCACCGGTGACCCTCAAACAATACATTTTCTATTGTGTTTATTGTCTGGCAGCCAAACTGTTAACCTTTGTCTAAAATAAATTATGGATCTATCCGAGACCACACATAAAAGTTGCACTCTACACCATACAGAAATTCCTCCTTTCCTCTGGTTCTTTTCACATTTAATTTGAAACTTGAATTTATAAATACGTAAAGTTTGTGATATTTAAAGTTATAATGTGTTAGGAAAATAATAAAGACGGCTATTGCATCAATAAGTTAGAAAAGCCTTGGTTAGCGGTTCGGTTGCGCTTGCGCTTACCTCGCGATGTGCGAGATAGTTCGTCTGAAGGTTTCCAAAGACGTGTGTTTGATAACACGCCTTCACCTACCCACATTGTTCCTACTACCAACTCATATTTTCAAAATAAAAAGGATTATTGGCTGGTATTTTTATTTGTGTATAAGTATCTTGTAATAATTACAACTCTTAGCTAGATCACGGTCAGCTACTCATTATTCGGTAAATCAATCGACCAGTAGTTCGCGTTGCGTGTTTATACTTTTAAAATATTCTCAACATGTGAGGGCGGATCGCAGCGAACCACGGGAGCACGTGAACTCAATGCCTGAATAGGACATTTCCTATTCATTTATTGTAATTATTTGCACTGAATGCAATAAAGGACTGTTTTTAGAAGTCCAGATTTTCCTCAAGATACCTAGAAATGTATCCTACGTCTTCACGTCACGACTCAAATAAAAGAGACAAAGGAAATCTGAATATTTTACCCGATTTAAACCGTAAGATAAGGGTCTTAATTCCATCCGGTCGTTTATTTTTATTTCATTTACAAGTACCTAACCACGTTCTGCAACAATTTGTTTGAATTTAAGCTTAATATATCCCCAATCTATACCAATATTATAATGCTGAAGAGTTTGTTTGAACGCGCTAATCTCAGGAACTCCTGGTAGGAACTGAAAATTCTTTTTGTGTTGGATAGTCCATTTATCGAGGAAGGTTAAGGCTATATAACATCACACTACGACCAATAGGAGCGGAGCATCAATGAAAAATGTTCTAAAAACGGGGGAAATGTATTCTTTTTGAGAGCTTCCGTTGCGTGCGCTGCGTAAACGGTTAAAGTTACGCAACAATCATGTATGTAGGGTAGGTAGCCAGTTGACGCGGGAGCGAAGCCGCGTGGGACAGCTAGTGAATTAATAAAATAGCACGTTTGTTTTCAAGAACAATTAAGTGCAAGCCTATTATTGTGCAATTACAATATTACTGATTAGAATTCTTCGTGTAGTATACACGAAGAATCGGACTAATTGTTATTCAAATGAGAATCTACTACGTTTGAATCTTCTTCAATATTATATCTGACCGTTGAGTACAACCTTCGATTTGATGCAATAAATGGTCTCGCGATATGTGACGACATAAAGACCTTTGAAAAATCGTTTGTTCAAGGTCCTCCGCGAGACATTGAACTATGGAGCGTACGGTCTGATGACCGAACGCAATCCCAAAGTGTTGGCAAACAGATATTGTGAGGCAACAAGTTCAATGAATTAAGCGAAAGGCTCGGAAATAAAAGTTAGGTTATCAGTCTCGGTCCGACTTCCACTTTACAAACAATGTTTCATTTCGTCTTGTTTAGCGTGTCTAATATAGAACAGACTTCATAGATTTTTTCAGATCGTTTACGTCTGTCAGCAGCTGAACATAAATCTTCCCTTTAAACAACTCATGCGCACGTGATGAAGACAATTAGGGCAGAATCAGGTATTGAAATATTTGGTTTTAGATTAAATACTGCTTTTTCGTCATATCACATCACACTAATATTACAAGGGCGAAAGTTTGTTAGTGTGTGTGTTACTTCTTCAAGCCAGAACGGCTGAACATTAGAGATTTAGAGACATTAGAGTAGATTATAGTCAGGAGGAGCACATAGGATACTTGTTATCCCAGGAATATGTTCCCTCGGAAAAAAATCGACTTTCATGCTGGCGAAGCCGCTGGCAGAAGCTATTGGTTCATTCATATTAACATTACCACTAAACTGCCTCACAATTTTGGTAATTTCAATTATACTGTGGGAGTCTTTTGCACTTACATTTCAAAGTCCATCTTTCAAGGTTAGATTTGTACATACAAAATTAGGTGGCTAAGTTCTCTATGAAATAAGTTCGAAGCACAACGTGATAAAGCATTGTTTACGCTCATAATGCTTGTGGTTATTATGACAAAGAAACATTGTGGGTGACCCCAGACTTTTCTAACTTTCTTTACTTTCTTACTGCTACGCGTGTTCGTGATACAGCACATTGTTTCATAAAAGAATTTATTTAGCAATAGCATAAAAATAATTTTATAAAATGAAATATGGACAATACATTTTAAGCATTTTATTTACTGGGACGACTGGCTGTCACGTATTTTTGCAGCTATGAAACAGCTCCATGATCATTGTCCTTAAAATATTACAGAAACACGTCTGCAAACCTTGAGTCACAGTCACGAATAAGAAAAATGAATACATACTTCAAGAGATCATATAAGTTACAACATTGCAGGCCCAGAAAGATATGGCGGGATGAGCTGGACTTATTTTTAAAAGATAGGCCCGAAGTCGAGAAATGGAAAGACGGAAAGGGAGTCCTTTGCTCTCCAATTGGATGACACAGGCTTATTATAATAATTGGTTACGTACCTGTTTTCTCCATAGACGTGGTAGTTGACGGCTCTCGCCATAAGTATCGCAACCATTGGCCTGAGCGCCTTGCCCTGGCCATCGAAGTAGTATGTGGCTATGGTGTTCAGTTCTGGTTGGTTGGTATTACGCTCCAGCTCCTGTCGGACAGAGGGGCTACAGTCGAGTTGGGATCACATCTAATTCAAATTCAAAATCTTTTATTTCACTTAGGCCACATGGGCACTTAGAAAACGGTTCGGATGCTAGTGCAGAGAAGAAATGTCAAGAAACTCCTCCATCTAACAAAAATACAAATAATATTTGAACAAGAGAGCGCATACTACATTTGGAAAAGCAAACCAAACTCATTCGTCAAAATAAAGTTGATGCTGTCTTAACATATTTCATTCAGTATCTGACAGAAGTTAATAGATCTTTTCAGATCTATAACGGGAGCTATAACGTTTTAATGAAATCATGTCTCACATTACGTATGGGACTCAAGTTTATAACAAGATCACATCACAGATACAAAGATAAGAGAATAACTGACCATCGTGTGATGCATTACAATGCGCAACATTATTTTCCAACGCATCATCATCATCATCAGCCTATTTATGTTCCCACTGCTGGGACAGAGGCCTCCTCTCTGTGAGAGGGAATGGGCCGTAATCCACCACGCGGGCCCGGTGTGGGTTGGTGGATGTCAAATGCCTTCGAATGATTGGTTATAAGACATGCCGTTTTCCTTCACCGTTTTGAAACCAGTGGTGATGAAATTATTTACACAAAGTTAAGCGCCTGCCTGGAATCGAACCACACACTTACCGCCAGTGGTATCGGCCGCTACTTATAACTTAAGTAGCGGCCGATACCACTGGGCCACCACTGCTCATACCCCTGGGCCACCACAGGGCATACAACGCACACTGATATGAAATATATCTAGCATAACGGCTTAATCTACAATCGAGTCTGTCGATTGATACCATCTCTAGGTTAAAATATGAACTATCGTGTTTTATACTAACTGATTAGAATTCACGAACAAGATAACCGATTGAACCAGCTTGGCAGCAGTGTGCATTGAAACTGATATAATACAGATTACGATCATTTCTTACATAAATTGTACACTTTCTTGCAGCTAATATTAGATTTCAAGAAACCGCATAGTATTGACAATTTCACTATGTAGACAAATGCGTCACCTGATTAAGTGAGACATTTCTCTTTCACTTTCTATATTCACTAAATATCATAAGCTTGCTAAGAAGCCCACATTCAAACATTCCGACTATGTGAACTATGTCCCAACTGAAATAATAAGTCATAATTACTCGTGCTACGCTTTCGTAGCACATGCTACGAAGTTTTTAAGTACATTCCAATGGCCATTCATTAAATATTTGTGTCATATTTTATCTGGCAATCGCTCTATTTTCTTATCAGTAATCTTTTAAAATACGTACTTAGATGGTTAAAACATAAAATGGAATTTACAAGAATAAGATTATAGCGGAATTTTGGCGTACAAAATGCATGCTGTCTGTTCGAGAATTGTTGTTGGGGATCTTCTAAAAAATTTGATAATTGATGTTTAAGAAGTTTGCGTACAAAGGACATTATATACCTTTAAAATAAATATGTAATTGTATGGATTATAAAAGGAGTGTTTGTCGGTCCTTTTTTTCCAGAGAAGTCGGCTCGGGAATAGCGAACTCACCATCATCAGTTTAAATTGACGTCAAAAAGTGTTATTATCAAGAAACATAGGTATACTATATATTATGACAAATGCCTAAAGTCATATGACAAATGCCTAATGTCATATTATGACAAATGCAACCATTAAACCTAATACGTTCATTATACGAGAAACAATCTAAGAAGTCGGATTTGACAAGTATAAAAATACGTTATATATCATTATTTAATATGCTTTATTGTAGGTACACCAAGTTAAAACATTTGGGTCGGTAAAAGCATTCCACAGACGAGCAGCTTGGACAGTAAAAGCTTTATCCAAGAAAGTAGTGGAATGCATTGGCATTTTAAGTCGCAACTTATCCGATGACCTAAGCCTAAGCTTGATGATACCTTTACGTTATACTTGATGTTTACGAATGATACTCGTTGTTATAGTGTATAGGTAATATAGTAATTAACTAGGATTCTGAATTCGATTTTTCGTAGAAGTTCATACAAAGTTATCGCAGCATGTAAAATGGAAAACGGCATCGGGCGTCTTAGATTGTCACGATTATAGCTAACGGTAAACATTACAAAAATAAAACATCAAATACCTGGAAAACATAATGAGAACATATGCGTTGCTTCGCCGTAATATAGTCATTAGAAACAATTAAATTACATAGTTATAGTGAATTCACGCTGCTGATTTTATCGGTCGAAATGTAGCCAGACTCTTTAACGCTCTGAATAGTAAGTACGACATATATCTTATTACAGCTAATTAAATTATATACAATGTACTGTAAACGAGAACCTTGTGTTTATCCTAATTTGTACACCATGACTGCGTACAAATACGTAGGTGCTAATTATGATAAGCAATTTGTAGAGATCGCAAAGGGCAATCTAAACGGTGTTTCAACATAGATAATTTGCAACTACCTGAAGGACTCGTTGGTAGTTTTCAGCTTGAGTGTGGCAACCACCATCGACTGAACATTGACGCAAGTTTGACGCAAGTGTCCTCTTACTGAAGCAGACAATGCGACTTTGGCCATTGCCTTTTCAATTATGATTGTTGAACATCAATTTCATTGTTTCGCCAACGAAGACCATATGCAAAGTCATATCAATTTAAATTCGGATGACCTATATTTTCATTATGAAATACAAACTGGAGATTATAAATGTATAGCAACTTTTGAGTTGGTGTTACGTACTTGTTTTGTAATGATATAAGTATCTAATAATCGCTGATGTAAGGTCACTGACAATTTCTGTTTATGATAATAAGTTACAATACAAGCCTACATATTCATATATTTATATCTACGTAGTAATATCGCCAGATTAACATAGGAGTTTTGTAAGTTTTACCAAATATTCGTGTAGGCGCACCCAACATTGCCAACTTCCTTAGATAAATAACATAAGGCTGCGCTTTGGTAATACTGGAAACACTCACGGACATAACAATACTTAATAAGAAGTATTTAAACAGCTAAGTACCGTACAATATATTACTTTTACGTAAGCCAACAAAATTAAATTAATCAAGCTTTTTACGATACCATTAAATTACAATCACATGAGGTCTATGGGTGTGGCTCAAAATATTTAAAATCATAACCCCTCTAAGAACTCTCAACTCTTTTGCAACAAAAATCAATTCTGACATTGAGGTTCGTTGGCAAATATATTAAAAAATCAATGAAATGTGACCTTATTAAATTAAGAACAATAATTTAATAGCCTAAAATATACGAATTGTAACCATATCGTATTAAGTAATTAGGAGTAAGGTTTTGAATATGCTAAACATATTAGTAAATATTGAATGAATGGATCCTTCAATCACCATACGTTGTTGACCGAACACATTGAAAACGTCACGCTGTCAGCCTATTGCGAAACGCGAGTACCTACGCATTACACTAAGATTCACCTTCAGTACTGCTGAGTATGCGCAGTAGCATCACGGTTTAGTGACAAAACAAACATATACAAACCCTGGCACAATCAAACATGGTATATCTAAATCTTGTCGAACTCAGCCAAGGCTACAGCAAAACGCAAAACTTCCTAAACTGAACTTGCAAGTTGCCGCGGTCCGGGACCAACGTAACTGGATCGACTAACCTCCAATTTACATCTGCAAGTCGAGTTGAATTTACTTTGGTCTTATAATATTGCCATTGAACTTCCCATTGCGATGGCAAGCCATGGGAAATAGTTTTAGAATCATGTAACAGTAATTTGGTGCATTGGAGGAAATATGAAAACTATGACAGTGATATTAGGGTAGTAATTGACTTGACCTTCCAAGATATGACGAAAATGTATATCTTACTCATTAGTATACGGAATACAAATAGGTATAGAATGTGCTATCCTGTCTCAATATAATATGCTAGCGGACGCCTCGCGGTTTCACCCGAGTAGTTCCCGTTCCCGTGGGAATACAGGGATAAAAAGTAGCCTATGTTACTCGGGGATAGTGTAGCTTCCCAACGGTGAAAGAATTTTTGAAATCGGTCCAGTAGTTTTTAAGTTTATTACGTTACATACAAAAATACAAACATACAAATCTATCCTCTTTATAATATTAGTATATATGATGAGTATGACCCGGTCAAGGACGGACTGTCCTTGACCGGGTCATATTCTTATCGTTATCAGACTGGAAGCCATGAAATTTCATAATATAAAAAAATACCTTTTGACTCCAGAAAAAGAATGTTTCAGAACATAACCGGCTTTGAAAATTTTCCGACTCCTACGCTAAAGTCGATAACTCTGAAATATGACCTAGAAAAGTGACGTCACTATCAGCGTCACATTAGGTAGACAACCATTTAGGATTCTCAAATATAAACTTCTTAACACAAGAAGATTTCCATCCTACGAAAATGTCTCACCTAGACAGCGTTTTATATATTAGGTACATAAATAGTGTAAATGTGGAGTCAATGTCGTATTTCCAGTTGCCACATTACGTTTTTGTTACTCATAATAACTTGCAGTTATGTTTAGAGCATCTATATTAATTTTATTTGCACATAAATATAATTCCAATACTGGCCTTGTTACCGGTAAAACCAACAATGATATGTTATTTTCAATTGTGTAGGAAACTCCAGGTGAAGTGAGACATTGAATGTAATAGGGACGAATCTAATTAGAGTTATTTAACATATACAATTTATGGTTCTGTAGGTTTATCACTTCTAATATTTAAATAGTCTGTTCTTTTTGCCCGCTGCAAGGCAAGGATTATGATTTTTCGCGCGTATCTTCTATGTATGTAATATTCTTTTTTACATACCACTAGACGGATTTATATGATTAAGACATCATCGTTAGAAATGTCTTGAATGCCCGAGTGTTCATTCATAAATAAGTGACGTCAAAAACAAAAATAAGAATGG
Source organism: Orthosia gothica (assembly GCA_949775005.1). Lineage (NCBI taxonomy): Eukaryota > Metazoa > Arthropoda > Insecta > Lepidoptera > Noctuidae > Orthosia > Orthosia gothica. The sequence goes on from OX459041.1 coordinate 22,285,012, forward strand.
CGGATTTTGGGCGCCATATTGTTTGGCTCTCAATTAATTATTTCTTCCAAACCCATTCGGATATCAAAATGAAGGGTTTTAAGAGGTGGTTACAAAAATTAATACCACTTATATTTTTTAAAGTAATTCGAAAATAAAATTATAACTAAAAAGTTGTAAGTAAATAAAAAAAGTTTTTTTAAAATCATAAACCCGGCTTAAAAAGCGAACTCAAAAGATGTAAAAAAAACATAATTCAAAAAATCAAAAAACCCGACTGCTTTAAAAGCGAACTAAAAAGTCGTAAACAAAGAAAAAATCATGCTGTGCAGTCGGAGGATACATATTCGCGGGCTGGCTGACCAAAATCTGGTGTATCCTCCGCCTGCACAGCATGATTTTTTCCTTGTTTACGACTTAGTTCGCTTTTAAAGCAGTCGGGTTTTTTTATTTTTTGAATTAAGTTTTTTTATTTATAACTTTTAAGTTAGTTTTTTTTCGAATTAGATACATTTAAACATATAAGTGTAATATATTTTTGAAATCACCTCTTAAGGACGCTGTTACATTTTCGACGAACTCAAATTTAGGTATCTAGTCGCACACAGCAACATTACGCGTACGCACACATTGAAACTACTGAGCGCTCGATTTTATACATCACACAAATAATCTTGGTCCTTGATATTATTTTTTAATTTTATTGAAGTTGATTCAGGAAGGTTAGTTAGTTGGCACTTTGAAAATGCATTTGATAACTGTTACAAACCGTCGTCGTAAAAAGTAGGTTAATATTTTCAACCGACTTCAAAAAAAGGAGATGCTCTATCTATTCGGCCAAACTACTTATCCGATACTTGTCGGGTTTTCATCGATAAATGTATGTGGTGGTATTTTCAGGGAAGGTTTTATTGTATAACATTAAACTAGATTAGACTTAGATCTTTATCAGATCCTAATGGATCTGATAAAGATCTTCGGAGATAGACAATGGAACTCTTCAATAACAAACAGCAAATGACCTGCGATTACTGTGATCGTATGTTTATGTTTTGTTTTAACCATACCATAATATATCATCACGCTTGTACGGTTTTAGGGGGTAAGCAGATGTATTTAGTATACCCAAATATGGGGTACCTACAAAAATTTTAAAGAGAAAAATAAAAGCTTTCCTGTGACGAAAAACAATAGGTACCGACACCGACTTCCGACAAGAATTTTATTTTTCACTTTGTTGTAGTAAGTAGGTATTTTTAAAAAAAACGCTACGTGAAATAAGTAGATACCTAAAACGAATTAATTTCCGGTCACAAGGATTAAAAAATGACTTGAACATTTTTCATTATATGGAATATATTAAATATTACTATCACATCATCAGTCACTATTCATTAATAGTGACTGATGATGTGATAGTAATATTTATTACAGAGAGGAGGCCTGTGTCTCAGCAGTGGGAACATTTTCCCACTGCTGAGACACAGGCCTTCCTCTCTGTGAGAGGGAATGGGCTGTAACCAACAACGCGGGCCCAGTGCGGGTTGGTGGATGCACATATCTTCGAATATTTGGTTCTAGGACATGCGGGTTTCCTCACGATGTTTTCCTTCACCGTTTTGAGAGCAGTGGTGAAGAAATAATTTACACAAAAAAAAGCGCCTGCCTGGGCTCGAACCCACGACCTACAACTTGTAAGTCAAGCTAATGACATACTACCCAAAAACCATGAAAATGACACCCATAACGAAAAGATGTCAAATTTTTGTCGGCGCCAACTTGTATTTTGGTTTTGACCCCGTATTTGCTATAAGCGTCCCCAAAATCTATAAAAATGACATCCATGACGAAAATTTGACTAATTTTTGTCGGCGCCATCTTGTATTTTGGTTTTGACCCCATATTCGATATAAGCGACCCCAAAAACTATGACAATGACACCCATGACGAAAAGATGACAAATTTTAGTCGGCGCCATCTTGTATTTTGGTTTTGACCCCATATTCGATATAAGCGACCCCAAAAACTATGACAATGACACCCATGACGAAAAGATGACAAATTTTAGTCGGCGCCATCTTGTATTTTGGTTTTGACCCCATATTCGATATAAGCGACCCCAAAAACCATGAAAATGACACCCATGTCGAAAAGCAGGCAAAATTTACGTCGGCACCATCTTGTATTTTGGTTTTGACTCCATATTCGATATAAGCGACCCCAAAAACTATGACAATGACACCCATGACGTTAAGATGACAAATTTTAGTCGGCGCCATCTTGTATTTTGGTTTTGACCCCATATTCGATATAAGCGACCCCAAAAACCATGAAAATGACACCCATGTCGAAAAGCAGGCAAAATTTACGTCGGCGCCATCTTGTATTTTGGTTTTGACTCCATATTCGATATAAGCGACCCCAAAAACTATGACAATGACACCCATGACGTTAAGATGACAAATTTTAGTCGGCGCCATCTTGTATTTTGGTTTTGACCCCATATTCAATATATGCAACCCCAAAAACCATGAAAATGACACCCGTGACGAAAACATGTCAAAATTTACGTGGGCGCCATCTTTTATTTTGGTTTTGACCCCATATTCGATATAAGCGACCCCAAAAACTATGACAATGACACCCATGACGAAAAGATGACAAATTTTAGTCGGCGCCATCTTGTATTTTGGTTTTGACCCCGTAATCGATAAAAGCGACCCCAATAACCATGAAAATGACACCCATGTCGAAAAGCGGCCATTTTTTCGTCGGCGCCATTATGTATTTTGGTTTTGGTCCCGTATTTGTCATACATACATACATACAAACTGGTTAAAATCATAAATCTCCTCCCACCCATCCACTTCTAAACTTCCCCGTCGGCAGCTTAACCTTACCCATCCAAATCCTAACCTTACTCAGAGCTGTTTAAACCCACCCATCCATTTCTCAACCTTGTCAACAACTGCTTAACACCAACTATTCAAATCCCGATCTTACCCAAAAAAAATACTAAATCACATTCTAATAATAATAGGAAACTCAAAAATACGGCATACGTCCGATTAAAATATCAACTCCTTTCGATCACGACGAGGACGGTACTCACACGCATGCACACTACAATCTTTCTATTACTTTTATCGTATTTATTTCCTGCGAGAAAGCGATACGCCCGTCCTTCCACGAGCGCTTCTGAGCGCGGAATGATGAGCGGCGGGTACAAAATGTATGAAGACGTCGGCAAGAGATTTTATTTTAGCTAATAATTAAAAAATATAATTATATAGGTGAAAAATAATTAGCTGCACCTGTAAAGGACTATTTAAACCGCAATTTTTTATAATTTTGAAGATAAAATATGCTGTAAATTTACCTAAACTGGAACCTATTGGGACCCTACTTTTTTGATTTTTTTGCGATTATTGTGATGGGCAAAACGTATGTGTGCGAAAATTTTGTATGATGTCATACAATTTTTCTGATGCATATCTGGAGCTGAATATATTATCTTTAAATTAAGACCATGATATCTTCACATCGGTGATTGCTTATACATTAAAATGGTACCTCAAAAGTACTGTTATTTGTAGAAAAATGTAATAGCGTCCTTAAAACCCTTTATTTGGATACCCCACACGATGGGATTGGAAGAAAAAAAAAATTGGGCCCCACAATATGGCACCCAAAATCCGCCATTTTTCTATTATCCAATTTTAATGTGCCTATGACACTCGCAGGGTTAAGACGCATCGATTGACGTATGAATCATCAAAATCGGCCAACGCGTTTGGTCTCTGGAACGCCATATAGGAACATACATACATACATACATACATACATACTTACATACATACATAGACTGATAAACACATTACCCTCCTTCGGCAGTCGGGTAACAAGAAGAAAATTATGCTGTGCAGTCGGATGATCAGGTGGTCAGCAAGCTCGCGAATATGTATCCTCATTATGCACTCCTCATATGAAACATCGTGTGGAAACCTGGATGGTCAGAGGCCTATGGGCTTCCCAGGGGCGGCTTATTTAACTCTGACACCAGAGGTGGCCCCGCATCCTCACACAAGAAAAAGAAGAAGACAGCATGGTTTTCTACTTATTTTATATCTTTTTAATTCGCTTCTTAAGCAGTCGGGGTTTTTTAATAAATTGCTTTCCAGATTCTGATACAGCAACACTGACTAACAAAACCAGTTAGCACAACCAACAAAATCCTTGGTGTCAAAAACATTTCACATCTCGTGAAACAGCAGCCTTGTAAAGCCGTTTTACATTTTCCTATATTTTAATTGAGTAAAACTACAGCCAGTAACGGAAACCGAGTAATGCGAATACTCGTTAGTGGTTTTTGCGTACCGGGTCTGGAAACAAGGTCAACGTTCAAGTTTAGCGCTGTTCCACGCCACACTTTCCATTTCCCACTCATTGCTTAGCACTGCGAAACCCATTAATTACCTACGAAAATTACTATACTCGGGGCCAAGTCATTTTGCAAATAATGTAAACAAGACGCAAAACAATTTGTTGCAAGTTTAACTAATGTTATAGACGTCTAAAAGTACAGTTTTAACTGCTAAGAAAACAATTTGAAATAGTGTACTTATTTCAAATTGTTGTCTTAGCAGTTAAAACTTTATAACATTTTCTGGTACCTAAATGAAACTAACCGTTTTCTTAAGGTTTCAAATTCATAAACACTTTCCAATTTTAATGGATTTTGCAGGTATATGCAAGCTCGTAGGCTGTTTGACAGTTCTGATGAATGAAATTCTGTGGGTGTACTGTTACGTAATTTCAAACGTACATGCGAAATCTTAGCCCGTCTAAGGTACAGGCTTGGTGAGTTTCCTAACGTAAACAGAAAAGTCTCTAACGCGCAGATCAATAATCGACGATGTTTGCGCTAACCTAAAGCCTACTGGGCGTTTCTGATATCTTCAGAACACTAATAAACAAGATTTTCTCGCACTTCTCACAAAACTGGTAGAGTTATCACTCCTAGTTGAAAGATCTTACCCAAGATGGATTTAAAACTAGAAATCAGCCTATATGGCAAGATACGTGAAGGAAATGATCGTGTAGAAATATACAGCTTGCCAGTACAGCATTCACACAGGGACCTAGTTTTAGACGAGTTTTCCAAACAGAAAGTAGGCAAACGAGCACTGGCATCACAAACAGCGATGATACGGTAGGACCGATGTCACTTTAATCTCATCCATCAACATTCTTTTCAAACTATATTTTTACCTATATTTAATGAATTAGTCAACAATGTAATGTCATTACTCATTACAACATCTGAGTACCTTCATAAGTAAACAACAAAGTTTCTTGAATAAATACTTAGAATAAACAAAATAAACCAGGAAGAGTAATTTCTTCGCAACAACAAAGCAGAAGTGGGATATCGAATCGCGAGTCGCTATTGAGTTCGCCAACATAAATACACTTTGACTTTAGTGCATTGCAACGTTTTGCAACATCGCATCGTTGTCAAAAGTTCAGTTGAGCAAAATGCGCAACCATACAACGCCGAGGTTGCCGGCTTGGGGCACAATGCAGAGGATATCATTAATTTTGTGTTTATTAACTGCTTTAAGGTCAGTTTCTGCCATTACAGTCTAGCACTTACATGCTCCAGTGCACATAGTCACTAAAACATAATTTAAATGTGTGACATTTTTGACAAAAGCAAGGTCTTTGCTTGTGAATTTGTGATGCTAGCAACGACGGTTAATAAGGATGATGATTAAATTGACTGAAAATCTTCAACTGAACGATTCTGCAATAGAAACAAACGTAGACAACTCGTGCAGGTATGTACCGATGTTATATTTCCCAAACAATTCGTAGTGGGGATCTCCGGTTTGAGTCGCAATGCTTTCATTACGACTAGGTTAAGCGCACTGGAATCTAGCAAACTGTGTAATTCCGCGCATAATTCACGTTACGGTTAGCAGTATTGTGTACCACAGATCTCAATTACCGGCGATGCGCGAATTGCACAACCCGAACTGACCAACGTGCTAACACGTCGTGACTTTGACACAATTGCCGATCAATGGACACAGTGCCGAGCAATGGGCTCGTAACTGTTCCCTTTTTATATCACGGCCTATGATACAATGAATGACACATTGATCAGTCTACTTTTGTCGGTTACTCGTTGTTTATGATAATTATAAACTCAATCGGATCCTATCTACTGTATTGAAACAGTCACCACATGTGTCATCGCCTGTAAATCTGTATTCTACGTTGAAGAATGAGGGTTCATTACAAAATATATAAATGTTAAATTGCAAGTAGGAATATTATGAAATCACAATTACGGTAAGTAATTATTAAATGAAGTATGCGCAATCTTGAAAAATACTATAATGTTGGTGTAAAAAAATATGTTAATTGTGTTGGTAATGCATTTCGATGCAACAAAAACGGGCAAGAACAAAGTTGCGTTGAAGAGTCCATTAATCATAAACTTTTTTGGTAATTCATTTTCGCACAATGGTAATTAAATTACTTTGTACATACGGATCTGATGTCTTCATATATTCCGTTGAGGTCATCTTCCAGTAGGCGATAAGGATCAACGATCTGTGTTCCGTAGTCTGGGAGCGAGCCCGTGCTTGTGCTCTGGAGGCTGGAGGCGAGGCGGCGCACCAAGCCACCTGTGGCGGCCGCGCTGAAGCCGCTCGACCCGCATGCGGGCCCGCAAGTTGTGACTCTCTATAACAAACAAAGGTACTGTCAATACATGAAACAAAAAAGTTCGCTACATAGCTAGATATCAACGTCCTAAGATAACTTTGAAGGAGCTTACAAGACCAGTTTAAGAAGGCAGTTTTGGGTCATGAAAGAATTATGTTAAGAAAGAAATACACAGGATTTTAACTAAAGAGCAAATCGAGACACCGGTATTTTTAGTCTATTTAAGGTAAAGCGAACTTTATGCTTTTATTACTTGGTTTCATTTCACGTTCTCTACATTTTAGCCATCTTTGCCATCGGCTGTGGTTCGTTCGAACAGCAAGCAATGGGTGAGTGTCCGACAAGGCACGAAGGGTGCGCCAGGTGCCCTTAGCTAAGTGGTAGCGTCGACGGCGGCAGTGACCGCGATACGCGGGTTTCGCAATTCCGTTTATGCAACTGCAAGCGAGTGCAGCGCGCGCCCGATGGGCTGCGACCGGCCGCGTTGCAAAACCACCACACGTTCAACCGCCGCACGTATGTGCCCGTAACTACCAGCCCATAGATGGACGCCTTTGCGGTTATAAATTAAGAGAAAACAATTAGTTAAACCATACTTTAGACTGCATTACGTCATACAGACCATAAATATCTGTCTGATAGATATTGGTAAGCAGTTGCGTGTTATTGTTCATGGCAGTTATCGTTGTTGCTGTTCTTCAATTAAGATCTAGACAATTTTATCCATCATAACACCGACCGTGAACCTTCGTAGCTACTTTCATTTTATTGCTCAGTTACATAAAAAAACCGTGAGTGGATAGCTCGACGAGCGCATATTTATTCTGTTCAAGGTACGCTCTGAATAGTTTTTTTACGGAATAATGATAGATTACTGGAATTAAAGACATGTCTGAGATATATTTAAGAAACAGCGAATGACTTAGCGTGAATTGAAAGTTAATCTCAGAGCCATTCTCCGGTTGCAAGGCCCGTGATGGCGCGGGCACTGGCGGGAGGTAGGATCAATGTTGCAATTTTAAAATCTAATGCATTATTAGTAAACGTAGTTCGAGCTGCGAATATACACTTCAAGGTTCTTGTGCTAATATTTATCTTGCCACAGAAGCAACAAAAAGGCGTAGCGGTTGGGTTAATGTCGTCATTTTATAAACTGTCTTTTTTTTAGCACGGCTGAGATTATGCGTTTAATCTGGGTTGTACTCAGATTAGACTAAAGTACCTGGGCGACCGAGCTTAGCTCGGGTGAAAATAGAGAAAACAACGTTTTCTAATTATGAAACCTAGCTAGATCGATTTATCGACCCCGAAACCCGTGCATACAAAATTTCATGAAAATCGTTGGAGCCGTTTCCGAGATACAGATTATATACAAATACTAGAATTGCTCGTTTTAAAGGTATTAGATTAGCATGTACTATAAGGGTCAAAAGTACAGTCACAAAACAGCAATGGCAATATTTTTGTAGGCAGCAGAATTTGAACTTTTCGCGGTTAGTAGGAATAATCTATACTTTAATTTCGGTACAAAATATTAAATCAGTTGTGGATAATTTAACTTCTTCTACAAAAACTAGGCATAGTTTTGGGAGAGTATAACTGCACTTTTGACCCTTGACTGTACCTACTAATCTTTTAACACCTCTTACAGTTAAGCGATTAGGTCTTTCTATCTGCTCAAAACAATCTAGGACATGAAACGAGATAATCTCCAGACCTACGTATGTCGGTGAGCTTAGTAATGACGACCTAGACAAAAGTTTATGTGGAAACAAGGTGAGAACTTTGAAATAGATTTCCAAATATTCAAGTTCAAAATATGCGGCCTAAATACCAGCACATGTAATCCTTATCATTCCCTTGCATCGATTAGAACTTATATAACGCAACATGTAACATGGAATTAAAAATAATACGTATCGTATTAGTGGAGGAGTTTCGACAACATCCTTAATTCGCAGCGACGTTCGATGCGTAGCATAATAATTACTTCCATGCGATTTCACACACGTTAGCACGGTAAAGGACGGCTTCATTGAAGATAACAGGGAACTAAGTAATATCAACAGACTATATTTAGAAGGAGAAAATATCTTGAATCAGTCAATATTTTTGTATAGGAACTATTTCATTGGACCTGTTATAATGTCTTATTACATAACATAAAGTATCCAATACCTTCCCTAAAATGAAATTATCTTCGTCATAACTACAGAAAAAAATTAAGATTCCTTATTATTTACTAGCGAGATTTTTTTTTATTGATTTTTCAAGACTACTCCAACTTATTATTGCTTAGGAGTACAATGAATGCTACGCCGTAGCAAGCCAACTGAGTATTCTGTTTTAGAAGTAATTGGAAAATGTGAAAGAAATACATTATTTTTACTATTATTTTTAACCATTACTTACTTGTTGTAAATATAATTCATAGCCTTTATTTAACAATCTTACATAAAATTTACATTATTTTAAGTTAAAACTTAAATTATATAATTTAACTTAAGTAAAATATTATAAAACAATAAATATTTTCAAGGAAATTGCAAATACCGCACACGATTGACTACATGGATTTCAGCAAATGCATTTACATACATAAATAATTGAAGATTCAGGGAAATACCTAAGCAAATGTTCCTACAAAACTACGTAATACTTTTTGAATAAATTCATGAATTTATTCAAAAGCACTTTGGAAGTACATCGTAATAGGTACCTATTATAATATTAAAATATTTTACTCTTGACCTGCGACCGCAAGTAATAAACAAAATTAAATGCAATTTATCACAGTAATGGTCATTTCCTACTAAAAATAAATAAAAATCATGATACCCCGAGTTGACCTTAAGGTAGCTTTCAATTATTTTCAGGAAGGCGACTCATGTGCGTCACAGTAAATAAATGAGAGTGTACCCGGAACCGAGAATAATTCATACTTTACCATTCGTTTGCAATTACTACCCGTAACCGCAAAGCTAACCATTTTCCGTACCTATCCGGTTTTTCTGATCAATTATAAGAAACCCTGTTCACTTAAGGGCCTACAGACTCTTTAGTGCCGTAAAACGGTAACTTTCTAAAGCATACTCCTTAGTAACGGCTAGGTTAAAAGGTTTAAAAAAAATATATTATTGATTCATGTACATAATTTTGAACACAGGGTTTTTTCGTGTAACTAATAGGTTTGCTTTAAAAAAAAAATTAACAACACGATATTTTTTCGCAACTTTTGGAAACTCCTCCAAAACGACTTGGATGTTTAAAAATATTTTTACTAAGAAAAATTGATGGCTGGAATTTCTTCATAACTAACATAGCATATGTAAATCAAATAATATTTTGCAAACAAAACTTTTCAAAAGGAGGTTCAATATTAATATTTTGGCATCGAGCGGGCGCACGGCCAGTACTGCGTTAACATTGGGGCATGTATAGCGCCTTAAATTTAGTAACTGAACGATGACGACGTACTTAGTGATGTCAATGCTTACAGAAAGAAGGCGCGAAAAATGCTAAGTATTTTCACGCTTACGTGTAATGTCAATATGTGAACTTCTTTTAATTAATGAGGAAAATGATCATTAAAACGCCTACAGACGTACCTCATCGTTTCTGGCAAACTAGATGCCGCCTACGGCTCCACCCGCGTGGATTTTGTACTTTTATCTTTATAAATTATAGCCTAGTTTTTGCCACCGGCTTCGCCCGCGTGACAAGTCTTTTATAATCCCAAGGGAACATTTTACAAGCAATAAAAGTAGCCTATGCGATATTTCAGCCAATAATCTATCTCTGTATTAAAATTTCATCCAGATCCGTTCAGCCATTCTGGCGTGATTGAATAACAAACATACATCCATCCAAACTTTTGCATTTATAATATTATATATAGGCAAGATGTCACAGATCATATAATACAGTACCTGGGCGACCGAGCTCTACTCGGGTGAAAATAGAGAAAACGACGTTTTCTAAAAATTAAACCTAGCTAGATCGATTTATCGCCCCCGAACCTACATACTAAATTTCATGAAAATCGTTGGAGCCGTTTCCTGGATTCAGATTAAATATATATATACAAGAATTAGATTAGATATATATATTATAATAACACATGAGTACTGTACCCATGTGTTATTCTAATATGTAAGCTATATTATTGTAAAGGTTCATCAAAATCCGTTCAGTAGAACTTGCTCCCGCAAGATCAGAGTAACAAACATCCTCACTTTCAAATTTATATTAGTTAGATAAATGTGGTACGTAAATGACACCTGACCATTACATTGAAAAATTTAATACAAGAATCCCGATATCCGCGTTCAATGTAAATGATGAACAACATTGTCGCACGTAAAATTGCATGAGTTACTGGGCGCACATAACAATTAAAACACGCTAGAAAGTGAGCGTTTCGAACACTCTTGCGCATCGATCGGCACAGGTCTTAAAATAGAAGTGAACACCAATTGACACGTACATTAGATTGATATATAGCTGTTACGTTGACAATCTGACTCATTATGACGATCAAAAGGGAACAATTAATTAGGTGTCTCATTTGAATAATATTAAAAGGGCTGATTGTTCAATAGTCGTAATACAGTAAATATGGCGGTTTGAACTATTTTCTGTAAAACGTTATAAAACCGCCATTTTTATTCCTTAAGGTTGCCCTAGTCGACGGCACGAACTATTTTGTGCGCGGGGTTAAAATGCATGCTATCTCATCCGACAACACGTACGAAAGAGATAGATGCTGTGATGAGCAGTAAGAAGCTAGTTCGCGTACGAATACACACTTTTACAAATTTGTAGCGAAATGGATGATTTAATTTAATTTTATAATTTTACAATGCATGTCCTCTAAAAGAGCGGTTTTCCAAGCAGCCAAACTGTGCGGAAAGTGTCACTTTTTTTCACTAGTGCTTTTTACTTTCCTGTACTTTTTTAATTTTTAACTCCAACGTCAGCCGACGCATAGAGTTTTTATTATTTGAGAAAAGTTTTAAAAATAAGTTATGTACAAATTATCATTCATATAAAAGGTAAAATAAAACTAATACTTCATTTAAGGCGTTTTTAATTACTCTAGATTTAGATTTTGATCAATAAATTAATTTTAAATATTAAATAAATGTGTTTGGCAGAACGTATATTTTGCTCGTGCCTTATTGCGTTACGATGTGATAGCTATTTGCACATGCGCAGTAGATATGCCCGAGGAACTATTAGTTAATCTGTGGATATGCTGAACGCGCTTGAATAAGCCCGCCATTTTATTAATTTCATTTTATTTATTTATTTATTTTCTCGCACAATGCATAGTAAAATGTTGTATGATACACGTACGTAAGATGATTTCCGACTCGTGTCGATTTATTCACTCATCGGAAATCACCTACCTTCCGCACTTGTAGCATAAATAACTATACAGACCTTTGGGAATATGGATATCATGAAAAGTGACTATCCATGTATGGTGAGTTTTGCAATTTCTCTTCTTCTTATGGTATTTATTTTCACGCAAAGATGCGTTAAAATTAGTGTTGAAATATGGAACTTTCGACGCGCATAACTTTCAAATATATTTTTTTTACTTTTTTGTTTCCATACAGGGCTAGATAATGATGACACAAATTGATATATTTTTTTATTTTGAACGTACACCGTCAAACAGTAGAGTAATCGCCAGACCACGTTTTTTTGTCAAGAATGATCGACTAGAACAACCTTAAATAAAAGTTATCTGATTAATGGAGAATCAGTCCTAAATTACTTAATTTTTTCTTCTGACGGTATTAAGCCAATTTAATCACGTCGTTCCAGTATTCAATAGAATTAAGATAAAATTCCTTAACCTGTATCAACTCTAGCACAACATCAACAATTTTTCTTAGACGAATTGTTATCAAAGAAATAAATGGCCGACGAGTAGATTTGAAAATTAATTGCAATGCAGCATTACGCCCACGCTGTTGTAGGTACATGTTAATTTGGTAGTGTGAAAATTATACAGATTTTGGAGGTAAATAGGTAAATTACTAAATTGATAGATACCACTGCATTTTGCGTACTTGCGGTTAAAAGTACTGTAAGGTTCCCTTGAGCAGTGAGCAGTGGTGGCCTAGTGGTAACGGCATACAAGTTGTAGGTCGTGGGTTCGAACCTAGGTGCTTTACTACTACTTTGGTGTAAATTATTTCATCACCGCAGCTCTAAAAACGGTGAAGGAAAACATCGTGAGGAAACCGGCATGTCCTAGAACCAAAAATCCGAAGACATGTGACATCCACCAACCCGCACTGGGCTCGCGTGGTGGATTACGGCCCATACCTTCTCATAGAGAGGAAGTCTGTGCCCCAGCAGTGGAAACATTAAAAGGCAGATGATAAAGGTTCCCTTAACCTCAAGATACTTTCAACACCAAAACAAAAAATAGTGTATCATCAAGTAAATAAACGAATGTTTACCTTATAGCCAAGTCATGTGCAGAGTCACAGTATGCTATTAATGATAAAATTTATTTCTGTATTAGTGAAGATTCCTAATTTGAATTCCACGCTGCCCAACACATGCAAAACTATGGTTAAAATGTGCCTGGCCTTATAATTAATTGCCAACTTGTTATCACGTGCTAATAATTGCTCACAAATTTGTATATGTACGTCCCAAGGACTTTAATGACGAAGATCAGTTCAAATAACAATAAAACAAACACGTGCAAAGAATTCACAAATTATTTGTATTTGTAAATTAATTCAATGTCTGATTTACCTAATCACATAAAGACAATGTTTAGTTTGCTAAGTTTGCTTTAGATACTACATATTTCATTGAGTAATCTATATCTATATATATGTATTGTTTGTATGTAATGGTATTCTATCTCCTAAAAGGCTGAATACTACGCTGATGAATCAGCTTAGATACAGCTGCATTGGATCTTGTGGAATCATTGTGTTCCAAACACAAACTAGGCTAAATTATTAGCTTTAATACGATATTCGTGAATTACTTATCTTTTGTTACGCTGAGAAACAGTAGCCTTCTCTACAATAACATTGAACACAGTAATTGTCGTCTTTTCGAAAGGGGTATGGCTGTTACATACACGTTCTTTAATTATTATCATAAGTCGAAAAACTGAATTTATGTATAGTATAAGCAATAACAAGTTCATTGAGGGTTATTAAGATAATATTATATGCTCGACTTGTTGCGGGCACTGTCGTGCCCCCAGATAAATATCTAATATTAACATTATTTAGGTATTATAATGAAACTTTATCTTCACTTATATAAAGTTTCATGGACAACTGCAAATATAATTATAACTTAATATACACATACAATATGTATTTTACTTTACTTTAGTAAAAGCAGAAAAAGACCTCGCGAAAACGCGAACGTAGCTGCGCATGTAAACGCGAGCAAAAGACATCAACGCGTCACCTGCGCAAGCGCAAATTTATCGTGATCCGTAGAGTGTGAATAATTCAGTGTTTAACTTTAAACATGTCATTATCTAGACATTTTACGATCGTCACACAACAAATAGATAAAAGGATGTTTAACACAAACATTAATTAAAATTGCCACATGGTTTTTTTTCAACGTAATCTTCTAACGAATGATGACGATAGAACTTCATCATTTGACCACAATGCGGCAAGTCAATAACATAACTGTTTGAATAGGATTATCCAAGTCGTGGATATTTTCTTGATTACAAGATTCGTATCTTCGTAAAACGGCTACTTAATCATCTCTTAACAAATTGACTAGTGCATGCAACCACCTTCGCCTAGGTCGAAAAGGGTCAATATCATTCTCTATGACAGCTCTAAGCGAAATTACTCCTATGCATGCGATGCTATTGCGTAACTTGACCGCAATATGTCTAGACATTTGAAAACATGTACTTCTGACATCCGTTGTTCTTCAAAGATTTAAAATCATTTAAGACAATATCTGTCTCAGCTAATAAAACCGGTTCTTTTTCACAATTTCAGTCTAGTCTGAAACTGAAACAATACAATTTCCAACAGCTGATGTAATAACATGAGAGCTACAATATAATTTAAACAAATAAGTGCTTTTGTTAAGGCAGTTCATAATAAAAAAAAAAACATTTTTAATTGGCTCCCGAACAAATTAATTGTAACCTTATTTAAATTACGTGTCGACAAAAATCGACAGTGTTATTGGACGCTGTCCATGCCGACCTCGGCATTATTCGTGTTAGTTAAGTTGGTAAGGTTGGTACCAGCAATAAGTGCAGCCACAGAGTAAGGTATACCAAGGTCGTTACTGCACCCACTGGCAGTAATGATGACGGGTGCAATTAGCCTCCGCCGGTCTGTGGCGAGAGGCACGCCGGTCGAAGACGCCCCGCCCCGCTAGGTTATGAATCAAGGACGGATTTAACGGGAACAACTGGTTATGAACGCTTTTATTATAGTATAGTCAGTGTGTACTGTTGGGCTTTTGGAAGTATTAAAATACTTTAAGCTACAAAAAAGTTGGAAGTCGATTGGTCGGGACACGAGAAATGAAATAAAAATTGTTCCATTGAGAAAAAAATTAAGAGGATCTTGGGAGAGCTTGGATCAGTGTTTAAGGCACGTATTCCAGCCGCATTGACTCATGCTCAACTCAAAATTGGCAGTTGTGATTGGTTGTTTAGCACATGATTCTTCAGCTTGAAATAATGATGTGTACTCAATAGCGCAAGATCCCAGACGTTACTGAATTTTTCTACACAAAATGTGTGGTAGATATTGAGTAGTTTTAGTATGTATTTTGAACAGCCGACGGTCAATTAAATAGTATTCAACGCGTAGTTATTAAATACTACAGTCTCAGAGCTGGTCTCGCCACCTTGAGTGAAGACCTACTCACAAGACTGAAATTTGATTACAGTTTCATTAATAAAGTAAATAATGAAGATAAAAGTCCAAGTTAGCAAGTATGCGTATATTCAAAGTACATACTAACACTACTCAATTCCTCTGATTTTTATATTGAAAGATTTCGGTAACGTTTGGGGCGTCTGGAATCTTGGACATGACCACATTTATATAGAATTGTAGAAAAACAAACCAACCAATCACAACTGTCCTTTTTGAGTTGAGCATGAGTCAATGCTGCTGGAATACCGGCCTAAGTTTGATAAGCTTAGGTTTTATTTCAATCAGATAAACTCCTTAATTTAATGCGTTTTAGAAAATTATGGCCAGCAGGAAAACTGTAGTTTTATTTATCACAACTTTTCGGAATCTTATTCTTGACATAATTGACAATAATATCAATTATGTCAAGAATAATTTTAACGACGAAAAAATTCTAGGAGATCTTCATAAAGCTATGAGCTAAACTTATGAGTTTGTCATTTAGGATTTTGTTGTCATACTTCACCAGAACAAATAACGAAATTTGAGTATGAATAATCAGTTACTTAAACGATTTGTTTCAATAGATGTTGCATCTTAGTTGTTTATTAATTATGTAATAGATACGTCAGATTATAAGTGGATTTGCAACACCTAAATAATTAAAGGTCAATTAATTAGGTAATTTTAATAAATCTACCAATAACAAACGTATGTTGAAGAATAAGATGAGAAGAAAAACCTGCTGTAACATAACATAACAAATTTTTCAACCAAAATATTATGTAAACATAATCACACTATTCTTAATTTAAATTGATTGAAATTTATTTTCTACTTTTTAGTTTGGTTTGCTATTAAAGCGTGTTTTTTTAACTATTATTTATTTATACTTCAATCACTTATCCTGAAGATCCTGGTAAACATAATGGGACAAACTATTTAAATTATTGCATTGTCATCGGTACTTGATAAGTGTGCAAAGTTTCAAATTAATCTGACGTTTTGAAGGTGGTGAAAATCACGTTCAAAGATTCCGTTACATAGATACATACATACCAAGCTAATAAAAGCGTGTAAAAATATTAGCATGTCTATAGATTGTCTGCGTTTAGATAGATCTAAGATACATAGTGAACGTACGCGAGTGATGATACAAGAGCTTTGTACGTAAACATTGGCAATTTTTTGGCAACACATACAAAATTAGATGACCTTGGTAAAAAATAGCATAGATATTCTGTCTATGTCACAACTCTATCATTTTATAGTCTCATGTCATGTCACAACTCTATCATTTTATAAGTACACGTACACTTGCAAGTGCTTTTACAAGTTGCATTTATTGAAATGTGATCACAAGCGATAAACCTCAGCTTTACTGCTTATTGATTTGATAACATTATCTTATCTCATTTCCTATCCGAAATAGAATGGCTCGATAAATTACAGCAATGGTTGCTGGTTTATTTAAAGAATATTTTTTGGGCGCACGGTTGGCGCAGTGGTTGAGCGATTGACTGCTGCGCTGCGTGTCGTGGGTTCGATTCCCGCACGGAACAAATATTTGTATGACCTACAGATAGTTGTTCCGGCTCTGGGTGTTGTGTATGTGAGTTTATATGTTTGTAAATGCACCCACGATACAGGAAGAAATGCGTAGTGTGGGGCAACGTTCTTTAATAAAAAAAAAAAAATAAAAAAAATTGGGCTACGGAATAATGTCGACCATTTTATTTACGTTAAAAATCTTCATCCATCAACATCACATTCAGCTCATAAACAAAAGCAGGGTGACTTGGTCATTAAGACACAATTCTAAGATGAATTGATGAATGGTACTAATAGAGAAGTTTGGATGCAGAATATTTTGCTTCAGGACGGAGCTAGAAGATCTAACTCAAATTTTATCTAAATTAATCCAAATTATCTAACGTAACATACCTAAACAGTATTTAAACAGCGCAAAGATTACACACACCGACCCTGAGTTTATCTGAAGAATGCAGAGTAGACATGATATGACGATTATAAACTTTTGGACGTAATTGGCTGTCTGCGCTTACAGACTGCAATCATAGCCAACGTATGCAACAAGGACGCGGCGACTAAACATCAAAAATATCATCCTCTATAGTTGATGTCAAGACTAAACCAGGAAAGTAGCAGTAATTAAAATCAACACTATGATTAAAAGTTCTTATTGTTCATTTGAGACAAATCCTTCAGCTGACAAACAGGTTGAGATGGGGCAACCCCAGAAGTAAATGTAGGTAGTTGGGTAACGGTAGTGAATAAATCAGACCTTGTAATCTTACATGTTGTGAAGGGTTTTTAATAAAAAGCAATATATCCTTGAAAACTTGTTACATGTTCGACCACATACATAGATACTTTTCTTGATAAAAAAAAAAATCTGTTTAGTTCTATAGTACGTTATTTTCGTTCTAAGAATCGCTATTCAATTGCCTATACGAAAACAATGTAACTGGTTACTATTAAGTTTCTCCTCTTCACTGTAATAGCATGCGGCTGGCATTGGTTTACGATTTCGCGGATCCATCGGAAATATCACGGATGTAAATTATAAAGCACCTCCAATTTACACCAGCAAACATTTCAGACTATCTAGTAAGAAATTTGGGCACGTTCACGTACTGAATGTAATTCTGTTTTGTTTTAAACTCCAGTGATACGTGCATCTTAAAAGCTGTTCTCATCACGCTTTACCAATTATTCGTATGATCTTTTATTGCGAACTAAATGGTTATAAGTTCTTTATATTGGATTGTTCAGTGTTTGTTAGTAAACTGTGATTCACTTCTCGGTGCGTAAGTTCTAGTCCAGGTTGCTATTAGTCACAAGAATTTACTAAGATAGATTGGTTACCTAGTGCACGTAGGCACTTTATTATTGCATTCCGATCTACGTGCTTCTAATTTAGCCCGATTTATAACAGCCAGTAACTATTGCTGAATGTGGCGATGAGTGGTGTGCCTTACGAGTAGGACTTACTCAATCCATAACTAAGTTAAATACTAGTGTACGAAACATAGTTCTCTTATCAAATACCAACGTCACGTGCGCAAGCTACGGCAATTAATATTACTTCCAGAGACAACGTTGATGAGTTCATTGTTTGCAAGTGGCGACCGAAACGCTATTTCTCAATTGTACCAGCC
Organism: Orthosia gothica; assembly: GCA_949775005.1. Lineage (NCBI taxonomy): Eukaryota > Metazoa > Arthropoda > Insecta > Lepidoptera > Noctuidae > Orthosia > Orthosia gothica. Next base: position 22,303,808 of record OX459041.1, read on the forward strand.
TAAGCGTGCAACGCTTGCAAGGACATTGGTTCATCGGTAACCACTTCTGCAAATACCGCTAACCATTTGGCGGTTTAATAATCTACAACCAAGGGAAACAAAATTTAAATAGTGTTTGTCATTTAAATAATACATATTAATTTGCACCTTTAGAATAAGGCCAAGAGCCAACATCTTTTTAGTGAGTTAAATCATTACAAAAATAATCAAATAAGATATGCACAAGGCCGTGGTCATTGCATGTCACAATCCTAGCCCACGTTCGCAAAGGTCTTTCAAAAAGAAACTGCGCAACTTGCATTAAGAATTTAAGACGACCGCAGTAAATATGCGTTACCTGGTTGCGAAAAGAAAAATGGGTTTTTAATTTTGTATTGCAATATTATAATAACATATTTCACTTGTGTTAAACGTAATGTTCTCGTCCCCCCCGTGATCCTCGACAGGGTAGGCAGAAGAATGAGTTACACCCACGGTTGGTGTTAAATTCCATTCAGCAAGGGCGAATCAATTGCTATTTATCGGGCAAGCTTTAAATGAGAATTTTATAGAGATTTTTTTTTAATCAAATGACGAAAACGCGATCAATCTTTTGATTCTTGTCTTTGGAGTTGGGTAGAAACTTTGAGTGGAATTTCAAAACGAAACCAGTATCGGTAGATCGGCAATCATGTGGACCAGCTTGATAGTGGTGGCGGTTTGATTGCGTGTGAATGAACATAAAATTTTCCGCTCTATGTAAAAACATTTTGCAGATAAGTATGAATCTGCTACAAAATTCAGTCGATGGCAGCAAACATACACTCGGCTTTCTATGCCCTTTTGTATTGTCATCACGTAATTTAGGATTGAAGTAAATGTTGTAAGTCGAAAATAACATATGCTACATCGTGTGTATTGCTGCAAACTCTTATACAATGATGTCGACTGAACAAATAGTTGTGTGTTCCGCATTTCTACTGAGCTTCATTTACGCAGGAGGTTACGTACGGTGCGATTCAGTCGACCGATTCATCTTCCTAATAAACGATTGTAGTGAAAACCATTTTAAATCCATCTTTGTTTAAGGCCTCAGAGTTCTGTAAACTGACTTCGTCTAGAAAACTCTCGTTCAAACATACATCCGTCTACTTTCCTATGCTAGACGAAAAGTTAGAGACACGCAACATCGAAGAAATGGCGTTGAACGATGATGTCTCGCGGCAAACGGGGTCAATGCTCGCCAAATGGACTAGAATAAAAATAAGAAAGGCTATAGCACTCCTTCGACAGGTTACTTACCCAGTTTTCGCGCTATTAAAAATTCAACGAATCGTCACACAACTTTCACTAGCCGTGTGCCAGTGCATGCTTCTAGAGATTGTCATCATAGGTAAATCTAAAGATACGCGTAGGTACGTCAATGCCCACTATGATTTATCCAATCAAGATTTCGGATAAGGTAATTAACAAAATCTACGAGTTTTCGACAAAGGCCTCCAAATAGAGTTATGGTATGGATAAAGAAATCGGCCAGTAATTCAATTGCAATTGAAGGAGTAAATGAAATATTAATGCGAATAATAATTGTTGCTTAGAAAGTTCTATACGAGTCGTCGAGATTGGACATTGCATGCTCGCACGCTGCGCGAGAAAGCACGACGGCGCGCGTTCCCAACTAACATGTACTGTTGATATTTTGATGTTCTGTTAGGACCTTGACGTTGGAATACGAAGGACACGTATACTATTGAATTTCTGGCGGGACTACATGCCGGATATTTTAGAGAGCATAGGTACTTTATCGGGAATATTTCCTAAATTGAATTATCGCATTTGTTTTGAGGCAAAGATTCTGGTATGTATTACCACATAGTGCTTGAGCTAAAAATGTACTATAGAGTATTGCGTCTAATTAGGTCAGGGTTAATTGGCGCAAATGAGATTCGGACTGCTTATAGCGGATTAATGAAGACTGATAACAACGTATTACATGCTTTCACCTTCATAATGAACCTACACACAGATCTAAATGAATCGTTTCTCATAGAGCAGCAAGTATAATGGTCGAACATCAAAACAATCTCATAAATAGAATTTATTTCCAAACAGAGCTTTGCTTTGTTTGATGAAAGTAAAAGTCGTGAATATCTTTGCTTACGGTGAAAACCATCCGACAAACCCAACAAACCTGTGCCGCGCGCGAAGCGACCCACTGCTCACCGACTCACGAAGATTTCACTTTTAACATTTCCAATGAATGACCCTACTTTACCACATATATTAACAAGTTATGTTATGGCTTTTAGGACAATTTCTAATTGCTTCTTGTGTCAGAAAATTCATATAACATATTTTGACTAGATCAGCTGACAAAGAGAGGTTAGATATTCTGTCATGCTGTTATGTAAAAAGGAATAACATTGTTGAATAGTATGACACAAAAAACATTTGTATAAAATGAAAACCCAAATAATCACTCTAATAATATAAACAAACCTGCTAAATTAATGGACTAAATACATTAAAAAATGAAATTTAAATTGTCTAACCTGACATGTCTTTCCAAATATTCGCAATGGAGATGGTCCGGGAGGTTTGAGTTTCACAAATACAGTTTGCTTTCGAACTTTATGTCCGAATTGACACAATAACTTATCTTGAACACGAGCACAGAGCCTACTCGAACTTAAACACGCCATAGCTACAACTGCAACGAAACGCTTGAGGATATGAACTGCATAACATACACAGCATACAGGCATTCGCCATTTCCCCCCCACTTTTAGACAGCTGATTGTCAAAGTCGCCATGATTTTCAATGTTACCATTACCAAAATAAAATGGGTGTCGAAGCCGGAAAAAATATTTTTCCGTGAAAACTCAAATAATACAAAATAAAGTTAACTGAAAATTGGTCCCAATCGCACCGCTTTTAGGCTCGCAACGTGTATTTCTGGTAATGCGGTAAGACGAAAACACACTTACATGTCGTGTCGTGGCGTGGCGCGGGATCCACTAATCAATCGGCTCTGTTCCAGCCTACGTCAACTCATAAAACAAAAAGTTTTGTAGAATCAACTGCGTCAGAAGGTGCCACGAGTATAAAATACGACGCAATAAAAAAACCAAATCGCGGGTCATTTTCTCAGAAGCATTAAGCCTTTTGTTACAAAATATTGTTTGTAAAATTGCGTTTATCGTTTCTTCGTTGAAAACTTAGGTTGAAAAACGATGCTACATGTAATCTCGGCTCCATATCACACCACTTACTATTAACAAGCCCAAGAAATATGTATAAAGTTCCTTGCTGAAGTTGGACATGGACAGGCAGAAACATTGAAAAATGTTTCGCCACACACAAGTCGCCGCAAAATCGACAAAATTATATAAAGGAAATTTTAAATCGATATTTGGTAACACTATCCTATACTGTCAGTTGTATTTTTTCGACCTCAGAAGGCATTTCTTTCTCAAATTGGAAAAAAATACAGTACAATTTCACACAAACTTGGGATCTTCTAATAATAATTACTGGCAGAAAACTAATTCATATCTAATGTTGCCAATGTTGCCAGACGTCTCATTCGATGGTGCTGTCAATGTCAGACACAGCGTTGCCAAAACGTAACTTTTGTTACATTTTACGTAACTTTTACCGTCTAACGTAACCTCCATGTAACACGACTCAAAATGTAACTTTTACGTAACTTTTAGGACTTACTAAAAATATTTGCCCGCTAACAAAAAATAATCGTGAAATGGAACACATCTAAGAAAGCTTTTGTTCGACGTATTGTCGCGCCTGTGTCCTGACTTTATTCACTCAATCACTTGTATTTCTAAATATTCCATCCCGCTTACTCTGACGAGCGAGTGAGCGTCGTGTTTTGTTTGCTAAAGTTTTATTATCTCCAAAGAAGAGTAAATAAATACGAAAGTTAATATCTGTGGATGTAATTTTATTAAATTTATTTCGCCATAGTGATTGGATTGTTTTCGACTTTTTTGTGCTAACAATAATTGGTTAGTAAATTTTATATTGATTGTAGTTTAAATTTAATAATTAATTATTTAGAGAATCAGTAAATCAACAACAAAGTCGTATTGGCAATTGAAATAAAAAATAATTTTGTATCAATCGTCAACTAAATATCAAGATTATCAAGTCAAATAGCATGTATGTGTGCCAATAATATGTGTGCCATGCACTGCACATAGCTTCAAGAAGTTCATTTAGCTATTTATTACTCATTGCTAAGTAACTTTGGTTTCGTTTACAAGAACTAGAGTGGGCTGAATACCTACCGGCCGGCGTAACCTAGATTTGATTATGATTATCTATCTTTTCGCTAATGCGACCAAGTAGGTAACCTAGCTATATAGTTATTTCTCGTTGTAATTTGACTGTTCTAAACTAAACACAACGAATTTACTAGTGGTAGACGCAGGGAGGGTCCGCCCACGCGAAAATTCAAATAACGGGCGCTTTCCACTAACTAAAAAGTAGAAAAAAAAGTGAAATTGTAGTATTTTACTATTTTAGTTTCGTTTTCTACATAAACTAAGGTAATGTAACTTTTCTTATAAAAATGTAACTTTTTGAGATGTCTCATGTAACATTTGACTATCTGCCACTGGCAACACTGGTCAGACAGCCCATGACACAAATTTATAACCTAAAAAAATAATTTACGAACTGTTTCCTGCTGAACTTATTTGACTCCCGTTGTTGATTTTACTGTTTGTGACAAAAGACGGCGATATGATACCACGCATATCTCATGTTGTGCAACTTATGAAGAATGTGGAACGGAATTTATTTCACATGTTTGGATATCCACCCAAAGGTAAATAAAAAATCAAAGTAAAGCACTGTTCTGTCTGCACAAGGCCTAATATTAAGTGCCATCGCCCCTCGAGCCCTCACACCTACAATATTATTGTGCAGTATAAAACAGATTATTTGAAGTACTAATGCTATGCAGAGGAAATCGCCAGCAAATGCTAGTTTTGACTTAAACCTATAATAAACACATAACTTTTTGTTCTAGAACTAGCATTGGCTTATGTTCATGAGAACAAACCCGCCACTACCAGTAAAAAGTTCTCAATCAAAGACATAGTTGGAGACGGATTCTTATTGGCTGTACCTAAATTCCGTAGAACTATTGAAAAGAAGTTAAAAAGAAAATTTGGTTCTCCTGAATATGTATGGAAAATGCTTGTACCCAAGAGTTATATCAAAGTCTGTCAAAACTGTGGACATCACCATGAGGGAGGAAGACTGTGTGGTAAGTATACAATGTTATTCATTTACTCCAAACATTTGAAATGTTAATAGTACTTATATTGCTATAGATCCACAATCCTTTCCATATAATATGTAATATATCATGGTGGCCCAGTGGCTAAGACATCACCTCTCGTGTTTAAGGTTGTGGGTTTTAATCCAGGCTAGTACCAATGTGACTTTTCAATTCATATGTACTTTCCAAGTTTATCTTGGACATTGCTGACAACGGTGAAGGAAAACATTGTGAGGAAACCTGGACTTATAGTGAGTTTATTTTAAGATAGTGCTCCATTGGTGTAATTGATGCAAGGCTTTCCAGAGCGAGGATAAACTAATAAATATAACTAATAATAGGCCTGGCGGGCCACAAACAAGCGAGATAATGGTGAAACGCGAGCCTATAGTTATTATTTTTTTTTAAATTACTTTACAATTGTTGAGCTAAGCTGGTAATGAAGTCTAACATGAGGATTCTATAATTTCAGAACATTGCTACTCCAAAATAAAGGCAGAAACAGAAGAAATTCAAACCAAAATAAAGGAAAAGCTTGGTCTGAATCCAGTTGAACATGATGTAGTTGTATTGTATCAAGGAGAAACCCTTCCAGATGAGGTAATAAAGTCTACTTTTATTACCATAGAATTGCATACAGGCAGGGGGGGACCTGATGATAATAATTGGTAAACTCTGTTCATGGACATTTGCACTACTGAGTACCATAAGTGTGTTGCCTACCTTTTTTTGTTGGAACAAAATAAAAATAAAATTGAAGCTGCAGATACAAAGCTATGATGTTGTTAAACAGGTCCCAAGTTTCTTTTACTAAACATTAATCATAATGACCTGTTTGTGATTGTGTGGTTTTCTATTCTGCTTCAAATGCAGTTTTCATTGGTATATATATTAACAAAATGCAAATTTCATTGTTCATGATAAGTCTTGAAAGGTCCCTGTTTATGCTATAAAATATTTGCATTACAGCCCAAAGAATTCTGGAAAGGCAAGAGAATTATTGAGATGAAAAAGGAAAGACCACAATGGTTCAGCAAAAATCTTCTTCAAAAGACAACACAGAAGCCATCCAAATCAACTGACATCAAACCTACTGATTTAGCTTAAGAATATGAAAGAAAGTAGTGTTTAATAATGTATTTAGTCTTATTCATTCAATAAATAAAATAGAAAGGACAAAAATAAGTATTTTTAATTATTTTGTGATAAGCTATTATAAGTCTTTCTACAGTGCTCTATTATTAAACATATTTATTTTATTAATTTATCTTCTTATTATTTGAACAGATGCTTATGTTACAATGCTAAAGTATAAACTATCTAAGCTCCTCCACTTTATATTTCTAATCAAACACTTCAAAAGCATTTGTAACAATGAAGGAGCATGCAATTTTAAATTGGGACAAACTAAATAATATTGCATTGAAGTACACATCATTTAAATATACTTTTTATCTTAATTTTATACAATAATTATATTTGATAATATATTTCACATATTTTATTGTATATATACAGAATAAAGAAAATATAAATTTTAGCTCAGTAAATACATAAATGGTCTAGAGCCTATAATGCCCACCATTCGTAAGTAGGATTTTTTTATAATAAACAATAGTCACTTAGCTAAAACACCACTGTAATGGAAAATTGGCAGTTTATACTGTTAAATGTCATTTCAAAATCAACATGTATTTCGGTGGAATGTTGTATTCGGAGACCATTAGATTAGTAATTTTTATTTTTAAATTAACTAGACTTTGTAAGTAAAACAAGAACTAATGCAAATAATTAAATAATATTATCAAAAGAATTAGGAACATGGTCAAAATTATCAGTCAGGGAGTCAGGTTCAGATTCACCTACAAAGTGACTTTCAACATGAGACTGGAACTCGGCGAATGCAACTTCTTTTTGGAATGTTTGTCCACACATTGGGCAAGTTTTATCACAAGCTTCATCAGTAATATCCTTTTCACTTTCTTCTAAAATACTTTTTTTGTAAGCTGATGTGTTTAATTCACTGAAGTTATTATTATATGTACTGGAATCTGCTGGGGTAGCCCAATTGGCTAGACTGTCACTTGTTTCTATCTCCTTATGTTCTGATGTTACAACTCTGGCATTATTGGCAATGCATGTTGGACACTTGTATCCTTCTGAAAACAACAAAAACATACATTAATGGATTTTATTTAATCTCTAAACACAATTTTTTTAAGAATGTTAATAGAGAACAATAAATGGATCTGTTTTGAACCTTGTAATATAGTTTCAACTCTGGAGATAACCAGTTTCAAGTCATTTTCCTGTTGTGCTAATTCCTTTTTCAAACTCTGCAATTTCTCCGTTTGGCAATGAATTTCTTTTAGAGAATCTGTAGCCGGATCTTCAATATAAGTAAAGCCAATGGAATCAACATTTAAAAGGTCATCATCCATATCCTGCAGTTGTGCCATCTGTTCATATTGATCAACTAATTGAGACTTTTCTTGAATGTAGCTATTTATTAATTTTAGAGATATTTCCTCCAGACTTGACTCAGAATACTTTTCTTGATAATTTGCACTATTTTTTGGAGTACTGTGAATATATGTATTATTGCGTAGTAAGGGCTGTTTGTTATAGTCTTTATTTGTAGACTTATCAGGCCCTTTTATGGTGGATATTTTGTTCCACAAATTTTTATTCTCACATTGAACCATAAATACATGATGCATAAGTTTAGACTTTTGTTTATTAAGGTCTGCAATTTTCTGATGCAGAACTAGTTTTTCATCTTCTTTTAGTGGGACGTACGGTGAACACTCATTTGTCTTTACCACATCAAGTTTTAAACGCATATTATCAGTTTCTAATGCGTTTATTCTTCTTTGCAGCAAAAGACATCGATCTCTCATAGCATGAAGAGCCAATTCATGAACGCTAATATTATTACTATCTCCTTTTAATGTTGTTTGGAAAGTAGAATCATTGTTAAAACTGACTATAGATGAGGACTCCATTTTTTGCTAAGAATCTTTATTTCAGACTTGAGCCATTAAGAAAAAAATATGTGAACAACAAATGTGTTACGGTACTACAGTAACGGAATCACGTAAAACTCAATGCATTTATGAATTAGGAGTAAAGATCACAAAATCATCGTTAAAAAAAATACTACGCGTACAACTTGACTGACACCTGCGACAATGACACTAATGACAGATAGGAATAGGACAGCTAAGACAGCCACAGACTACTTAGAGATGAGATATGAAGACAGCTGCGATTAAGTGTTGCCACTCTTTTTACCCGACTGCCGAAGGAGGGTAATGTGTTTATTACAGTTAATGTTTTCCAGGTTAAAATGGATGGCCTGCCAAGTGCCAAGCGACCTATATTATGTCAGGTCTACACATAGTGACTCGTCTCCGGCGACTCACTAGCTGTTTCAAAAACGGAAAGTGGATTTGCTGTTTACAAGCCAATCAAAAATTACGATGCTTAGTTAGCTATATAACTGCATTCACAGATTTGAAAAAACCATAGACACTAGGAGTGAGGCATATTTATCGAAGCAGTTACAAAAAACAGGTATTTAAAAATAGCAACATGGAACAGATATCCATAAATTGAAATAACAGTTTCTGCTTCTTTTGCCTGTTCCACGACCCACAACAACAGTCACAGTAGCAGTAACAGTCACAGATTACTGATATGTAGGTAACAGTCACAGTCGCAGTAACAGTCACAGATAACTGATATGTAGGTAACAGTCACAGTCGCAGTAACAGTCAAAATCTGTTCCGCGTAGTCAGTCAGTCATACCTTTGGCGTAACTAGTGTGTGTGTGTGTGTCTGTGTAACATAACAAGCTCTTCTCTCGTCTAGCTTAGGGATGTTTACGTTGTTAGAAAGAGATTAAAACAAAAATGATCTGCGCCTGTACCAGTTTGGGACTGGAACAAGCTATTTTCTCTTCTGACTTATTATTGTAATAGAAAGAGATAGCGTCTGTTCTCTGCCTGTCACTGTTACCCATTCGGATACACAATTATGAACTTACCATTGAATAAAAAAATGTGTAAGCCATCGATTTTATAATGTAATATTGATTGTATTTTATTTATAATATTTTATGTAATGTAAAAATATGATGTTGAAATATTTATTTTAAACCCACAGATCACATTGTCTTGCTAAAAATAAAAATAGAACATAATGTAATATCGTGCGTTTATCCAAAAGTGCAATAAAAGTCACATAATCTGTGGTTCTTTTCTGTGAATGTATATCCAGATTGGGTATTATTGCCCAATTTTGGGGAAAAAGTGCAAACTATCGGGGAGAAAGGAAAAGTGGGTTAATATTGGGCATTTTTGGTCACAATATTTTCAAATAGCCATTGAAAAATTATGAGCAAGTTTATAAAATACATATTAAATTAAAGGTAGCCAAACTACATAAATAACTCTTTTATCGCAAATTTTTGTGTTTTGCTCTTGTATGCTTATCATTTATATATTATAAGCTTTTTTTATTACAAAATGGCACCACAAAATATGGAGAAAATTTTATGAAAGTGATATAATTTTGAGGAAAATTTATCAAGTATGGGGAGATTTCACAAAATGAATCTGTACACTGCTTTATTTATTAGTACTAGTAGCTGTTGCAAAATAACAGGCTGTTATTTTGGAACAGGATTTTGGAACATCTATTTCCCTGGAACTGGAACAGGTGTAACAGATATAGGTCTACCAGAATCTCATGGCAAAAAGGGAAATAAAAATTTGTTGTATGCAATACTGGGGAAATTGAATCAAACGATCTTGATACTGTTTAATTTTTATTTATGTCTTTAGTATTAATGAACATGAGGTACCTATATTATAGTAGTCACAACGGATCTTTGTGTCTTTGAACTTGGTCCTGCCAACCATTGCGTAAGAAACAGTTTGTCATCGAGTATAATGCATAGAGTAAGCGAGATAGGACGATGACAAAAAAGACAAAAGATATTTATTTCAACTGGGCCACCAAGCGGCACTTTTGAATGTCACAATTTAAATTTACATGAAATAAAAGTTGATTCTACCGTGCATTCGGAAAGTAGCTTGTTATGGAGAAGAATGCACAAGAAACTCCGTAAGCTTATGTGACATACATAAGCGAGTGAAAGAGACAGTTATACAATGCTATCTTCACCTTCAACATTGACACAAAATTAGCTACTGCGCGGGGTCTTGCAACCAATTCAGAGACACAAAGATCCACTGTGAGTATTATAGGTATGTGTATGAATAATGTTGTTATACATCGTGTTCATAACATAGGAAAAATAAATCAATTGAATATTAATTTATGTACTAATTTATTATTTAGCATTTAAATCATACTAATAACTTAAAACCTCATTCAGAACTAGAAAACTAGAATACGATTCCATGAACTCCACTGGCATTTCAAAAACTTGTATCTTTGTAGTTTTATGTCATCTCTCTCCATCAAAATGGTTCTTTTTCATTGGCATTTAACATATTCAAAACCAATCTCTTTATGTATAAAGTCTGTAAAAAATAATAAAATGTATCATGATACTTAAAGTCATTCATCATCATCAGTCTATATATTTTTTTTTTATGTAAGTTTTATGGCCTGGTTGCTAGGACCTTTTAGCCACGTCTTTGGAAAGAGTTTTGGATCTTATATTTATTCTTTAGTATGCATTAGAATGCGGATGTAACAGATTCTAATGTTTTTTGGAGTATTTGGCAGCAAATTGTATCGAGTCAGTCTTCCCAGTAAGCTTTGCAGAGGCAGTCAATACTACAATAAAATACACCGCTCCACTATCCCGAGATCGCTTTTGTCAATGATTTTACAAATTGTCCAGTTGCGGAGACAGTTGAGATACAAAACTACACCAATAATATATCACAATATCCACTAGGAATCAATTTGCAAATAATATTAACAGCCACTGAACTTCACTCGACAAAATCCTGCCAAAAACTCCCGTCTATATACACGTCCCACTGCAGGGCGCAGATTATTACTTAATATTTTTCTTACGTCAACGATTCTCAATCTCCGTTAAAATCAATATCTTGTCGAAGAATTAGTAACAGTTACATTACTGTTGCCATTTCCTGCCGGCCATCATTCGATGTGCCCTGACCTACGATTTACCATATAATACTAATGGAAAGAAATTAAAATTAAGTAAGAAAAATATAAATTAAACTAAAAGTATCAAAACAAGTCAAGTCCAACTTACCGGTCCACTCTACGACGCACTTTAAAATCAAAGATTGAGTTTGATTTACGCCTTCTTCTTCCCTTATTTTATGATACACATTGAAAACAATATGTCTCGCATGAGATCGAAGTGGGTTTTTCGACATTTTCACAAAAATAACAAACTTTAAAGATAATATCAGAAAAATTTCAGCAGCGGTTGATACATCAAGTACTTTGATTCGACAGGTGTCAATTGACATTGCCATATGAAAATCACAATTTAAAAAAAATAAAAAATTCCATGAGATTCTGGTACACCTAATTTAACGTGTTACAGACCACCTCTAATAGACACAAACAGTGTTTTTAAACCTTTTTCATGACACGACCCCCAGAAAAATATTTCGCGATCCCCAACGACACTGCTGTTTTTTAATCGCTTCAAAAATGATGAGGTTCTCAATTCGACTGTATGTAAAAAATTGTGACCGCCGATTGTGGACCGAATTTGAAAATTATTTTTGTATTTTAAAAGGTTATACTCCCGAGGTGGTCCCATTTACACTAAGTCAGAATCTGATGGGATCCCATGGAAATAGAAAAAAAAGGAACTCTTTAAATAATATAGGCATACATATAGTGATTTTGGTTTTTTATATTTTTCATCAAAGATGCAATCATTTGCACTTAGAATGTATCATTTGTGAAGTGGAACTGATGATGAAGACACCCAGATGGCCAATGGAACAGGGAACTCCTTAATGATAAGGGTGTCACGAGTATAAGATATCTTGAATAACCGACTGTGATGAAGCATATACTTACTCATAGATAAATAATACTAATGAAAATGATACCATTGAACTGATCTGATGATGATGCTGGAAGGTAGGCAATTGAACTAAGTAATAAAACAATGTATCCTAGTCGTGTTTGGGCTTATTGGAATTTTTATGAAATGTTCTTTGAAAGAAGAATTGTGTCATTACTTCGCAGTGCAAGAGATATCGGAGAACACTGGGCAAAGGTGAATCATAAATCTACTTTTAATTGAGGCAAATGCAGCTATAAATGAGGCAACTTTAGCAACCAAGCTCAAAGAAAATCTTCTGGCATTATCTGCCGATGGGATGTTGCACTTGGAATTCAGTCTGCAAAGAACAATGGCGAGATTTTAGCTGACTTAAATTTGAGCGTCTGAAAGTGAGTTATATACGAAAGACGTTCTATTAATTGTCTACATTTTTAAATATATTATTGGGCTGGTTCAAAACGGATAAAAAAAAATCAAAATAAATAAAAAGTTATTTGATTTTTTAGGTAATTTATTTAGCTTAGTGTTGCCATTATATATTTTATCTGCTAAGTGACAAGTAGTAACTATATTAATTAATAATATAATTAAAGTATTTATTGCAGTAAATCAGTTAACAATACAGATTATGTCTAAGTATAGATGTTCCTCGCAGGTAGGTAAGAATATTGTAGTGCAGTAGAAATAAATGAATTACTTTTAATTAATGATGGGCAAAAAGACTAGTATCCAAGTTTAAAAAATATAGCTTGGTTGTTGACGAGGACGACGACCTTTTGATAAACGTCAAAGTCGCTTAGTTTAAATAAATATACTCTTTCCAAAGAGTATATTATATATTTCATGCTGAAATAACTAGGTAAGGGAAATGCTAATGCGATATTCCCCTTTTACTTCCACGAAATTGAATAATATTACCTATTAAACACATTATTAAAAGTTAACCAGACATAACCTACAAAAGTTTATGACTGAATATCTATTATTCTCGACATTTTCGAACAAAAATTATTGCACAAACTAATTCAGAACATCACCCTGAGTTAAACCGGATATTTTTCATTTAAAGACGTAGGAATTTAATCTCAGCTAAAAAAATGTATGGGCACCTGCCATTGTTCTTTGGATTCCTTTTGGTTAAAAAGAAAAACATAATACCCAGAATTAATAACACAGGCATACTTCAATATTTGATGATATTTGCCACCTAGTACTTGTGCAAGTTGTCATTTTTATCAATGACCCAAATAAAAAGTTAGCAAAGAAATCGTTTAAAGGAGATGTTCGATTTTGGGCCATCACTATGTACACTACATAGATAAATAGGAAAAAAATAGGGGAATTCCATAAAAATACTAACAAATTAATTTGAAGAAGGGTACAGGAGTAACAAAAATGATCATTCATAGTTTTTTAATTAGGTAACCCTATTTTTAGGGCAGCCATGACAGTTGTGTTTGACATGACGTCTGACGACTTTGACAGTTTTAAGAAGTGAATTCTTTGAGTCATTCTTTGCTTTGACTTTGAATTGGATATGTTTTGGAGTTTTTAGTGATTGTTTTACTACTACGGACATTAATTGATTGCTTCTCTATTGCAATTGAATTAGTATTGTTTTTATTGATGCAGATATTACGATGACATGTCAAACAAATGTCATTGTCAAAATGACATTCTGCGCATACTGTCATTGTCGAAATGTAATTCTTCGCATACTGTCACTGTCAAAATGACTTTTTTCGCCTACTGCTGATCTGACCCACCATGTTTAATTGTAAATTGTGTTGCTCTACTTGACAAAGTTGATTTGAGTTTACATTGAAACGAAGTGAAATAAAAAAAAAATAACAATAAAAACAGTTACTATAATATACAGCAATTTTTACATAAAGTCTACATAGAGCTGGCCCAGGCTCCATACATTTCTGGAACATCTCCTTTGAAAGAAGATTTAATTCTCAATATAGCAAAAATGGATCCATTTTAGGCGAAATTTATTAATGAAAAACAAGCGCAACCTTCGCAGAACGAGTACTTATAGGTTATTTTTTGTTAATTTGTATTAACATACAAATGTTTATATCCTTTAGTTAACATTTTCTTGATAAATCTTAATTTTAAAATCTATTGTTTTTTACTGAGGTAATTTTGGCGACCTCTTGCGACCCCCCAGTAGAGGCTTCGTGACTCCCCAGGGGGTCACGACCATAGACTAATATATAATAGATTGAGAGTCACGACCCACAGGTTGAAAAACACTGGACTATAAAAGATAAAATCGAAGAAGGTAAATTGCGGTTTACGATTTATGACGTATATTAAAAAACTACTTACTAGATCTCGTTCAAACCAATTTTCGTTGGAAGTTTACATGGTAATGTACATAATATATTATTTTTAGTTTTATAATTCTCTTATTTTAGAAGTTACAGGGGGGGGCACACATTTTACCACTTATGACACTTCCTTTGCGCGAGAGACACTTCTCTCGCGCAAACTATACAGTTTAGAAAAAAATAATTTTAGAAACCTCAATATCATTTTTGAAGATCTATTCATAGATACCCCACATGTATGGTTTTGACGAAAAAATTTTTTTTTATTTTCAGTTTCAAGTATGGGAACCCCCAAAATTTATTGTTTTTTTTAAATTTGTGTGTGAAAATCTTATTTGCGGTTCACAGAATACATCTACTTACCAAGTTTCAACAGCATTGTTCTTATAGTTTCGGAGAAAAGTGGCTGTGACATACGGACGGACAGACAGACAGACAGACATGACGAATCTATAAGGGTTCCGTATTTTTCCATTTGGCTACGGAACCCTAAAAAGGAACGTTCTTCTTGATGTCACCAGACGGTCCTAATCCAGTTTCAATACACGTTTTAAATGACGTTTACGTTAACGCGAATGAGCGTAAGTAAAAACTTTCACAAACCCCCAGTTTTTAATATGGATCATATCTAAACTAGCGAGTCGCTGGAGATTTTTAACATTGTCCATGCCATTGTCATTGCCGATCGATCTATGGACCATTATCTTAATAATGGTCCATGGATCGATCGGCAATGACAATGTGACGCGACGCCACGCGACACCACCCGACGCGAACCGTACACTTAAACGACACCCCACGTGATGCTACTACACGCTTCGCTAGTATCATAGCCAGTATTGCCAGGTCCTATTTTTTGTTCTATCCCAAGTCTGATCTCAATTTACCCTAGATTTTAAGTTAAATGAAAAAAATACTCTGTTTTTTTAATTTGCTTTCCCTCTCCGTACTGTCTATATTTGATACATTTCATGCAAGATCATACATAAGACGAGACATTACTATCTATTATTTAAGTACAGACTAGTTTTACTATAAGAATATTCTAACATTAACATTAGAAACGGGATATTTACCATGTTTACTGTTTGTATAAGAATATTTGACACCTTTACAAAAATCTGGTTGTTTTGGGATTTGTACCATACCAAGTACTTGACTACTTCATTGAGACTATGATAGGCGTATCGAAAAAGAAGTTTTAAGAAATTGCGGATATAAAAACTATTTTTTTAATTTTTTTATTTAATATTTAAACTTAAAGCCCATTACATTAAAAAATTGACTCAAATATGTTAATAATTTCTATTTTGCATAAACATAAAAATTTACCTCACCGAGTTTGTACCCTAAAAATGACCCTGCTGATGAAACTTTACTCTAAATTAGGGTAAATTACCCTAATTTGGCACCACTGATCATATCATATCTAGCTTCGTTTCTAATATATTTCTAATACTATAATCACGGTTTTGGCCTGAACTGAACTCATATCATATTATAATACTGAGTACCGTTTTACTAATTTTATGAATTGTGTATATATGTAAATAAAAACATACAAAACATATCTATAAGCCAGGAATGCTCTCGACTGAC
Source organism: Orthosia gothica (assembly GCA_949775005.1). NCBI lineage: Eukaryota > Metazoa > Arthropoda > Insecta > Lepidoptera > Noctuidae > Orthosia > Orthosia gothica. Next base: position 22,320,073 of record OX459041.1, read on the forward strand.
TAACTAGAAAACTAGAAACACACTGTGTGCGAAACTTCGGGTGGCGTGTGTGCCCCCTCTCCCGGCAACACACTGATCCAAACCGACTGCGTGTTACCGCGTGGGAATGCGTGTGATCACATGGCGTGTTGACTGTGTGTTTCTGTCCATACCAAATATATGGAATTTGATACTTTAGAATTAATAATAAATAATTCTAAAGTATCAAATTAGGTTATTCCAAGTATTTCATACTAGTTTTGGGGTTGCTATGCCGAGATTTTTTAAATTTGCCGCGCTTTTTCAGTCTCTACTTTCGTTTGCCAGCTTAGAGCATTTAACCTATGGAGACGGCAAGCCGCGAATCACCGAACAACTTTTTCTGCCACTTTCGGCGGGGGGCGAGGAAAACACATACAGCACACTACAAAAATTTGACAATCACCCACAGATACATGGATCCTATTGCTACAAACGCACACGAAGAAATAATAATCACACAATCAAAAAACACACATTCATTGACAATTTTGTGTGTATTTATACAGTTTTCCTATGACAACAAACACAAAGTGCTAGTGATGTGATACGAAGAATGAGTGGAATTTCATTTTAATGCATGAATGAATGAGCAAAATGTTCATTCGTTTTATTTTTGGTACACTTACAAATAAAGTTAAGTAAATAATTTCACAAATAAAAAAAGATACGCAATATGATTTGTGGTCTGCGAAACTACGTAGGTAGGTAAGAAAGGTAGGATACACTAAAAAAAGAACGATTGAATTTATTTTTAGTCAATAATATTTCATAATTACATAATATATATTGCTGGACCCGTGTATTTCCTATAAGAATGACGTTACAAATAAATGTAATATCCAAATACACCATGCATGGTAGACGAACTGGGTGTAGTACCTAATAAAATGGTGGCATACGTCTTGGAACAATGTTAATCATAAACTATAGTACCTACAGGTTTCAGCTTAGAATTATATGAAACTGTCACTGACATTTTGTTTTATTTAGGTTCGGGCATTCGGGATTCATACATGAGCTCCGTTCTTTAATACGGATGTTATGTATACGTGTTACCTAAATAGTAGGAAAGCGTAAATAATAAATAATACAATCAACCGGATAGACTTTTATTTGACACTTTTTTATGTAACACTTTAACACGTCAGTTTTTCGTTTGTTTTGAACTATTTGAGTACGATGTTTCCTAGCTAAGCTAGATTGATATCTTATATAGGAAAACATACGTGTATGGTTTCTGAAGGATATGGGAACTGCTGGAACGATCGGGAGCACAATAAAACATGGACTTTACTGATAGACGTATATTCGGAGACTGCGCGTGGCTCGTACGTACTACGTCAACTTAATTCTAAATACCCACTATTACAAATATATTACACCTCCACCACAATACAACAGTACCCTATATAATAACACGATAAATAAAAACCAACTTAATATAAACTTAAAATAATTCATAACTAGTTACACAATTTTAAATCTATCTACTGGCTTACGTGTCCGCTTAGAGTAACGATTCTCTGGCAGCGGAGATTGTGGTATTAAATTGACCAGAGCATCTTCAGAAGTTTTATTGTCCGGGTTTGGACTTGCCCCCTTATCCCTGGTAGTCGCTTCTGGTGAGGCTACCTTTACTACCCGTTCTAAAACCTCGCTCAGTGGCTCGACCACACTCTCTCCCCCATGATCTGTACTGTCCTCAGTCTCTGGACAGGTAACATCAGAAAGGCGTGACCTGCGGCGCATTTGATCTACATGTCTTTTTAGTGATTGACCATTATCCTTTGCCACTGAGTATCTACGGGCACTGTCTACCCGTTCTACGGTACCTTTCACCCACCTATCACTAACACCATACTCACGAGCCCAAACTGAGTCACCCTCCCTGAAACTGCGGTCTGTTCCTCCCGCGAATTCCCTTTGCCGTCTCTGGGCTTGATGTACTCTGTCTTTGGTGACTTGGTCGGTACGCAGTAAATCAAGTCTGGAGCGTAATGGACGTCTCTGCAACAGCATAGCCGGGGTTTCCCCTGTAGTGCTGTGCACTGTGTTCCGGTACGCTAACAGAAATGTTTGTAGTGCGGTGTCGACATCAACACAATCCCTATGCGCTTTCTTAATAGCCCGCTTGCAAAGCTTGACTGCATTTTCTGCAGCCCCGTTTGATGATGGGTGGTAGGCTGGTGAAAAAAACTGTTTAATGCCGTTGTTTTTTAAGAAGGTTTTAAACTCTATACTAGTGAATGGTGGGCCCTGGTCAGATACTAATTCCTCCGGCAACCCAAACCTTGCAAATGTAGCTCTTAATACCTTTATAACATTTGACGCATTAGTTCGTGTCATCTCAAACACTTCTAACCATTTTGAAGTAGAATCAACAATGACTAAGAAGGTAAGACCCTTATATGGCCCTAGAAAATCGATGTGAACCCTTGTCCAAGGGCGCGCGTGATACTGCCATGGCTGTATCGGGGCCCGCGGTGGCGCATCCGCCTCCGCCGCACATGTCTCACATTGTTTACATAATGCTTCCACGGCAGCGTCAATATTAGGCCACCATACATAACTACGTGCCAAGCTTTTTGTTTTTACGATACCCATGTGACTGCTATGAAGTTGTTTTAAAACATTACTCTGTAACGAATTTGGTATAACCATACGGTAACCCCACATAATACAACCACCTTCCGTATATAACTCATTACGCCTCATAAAGTATGGTTTGATACTTTCTGCATCTTCACTGGTTGTTGGCCACCCGGATTGTATGTTAACAAAAACCCTACTTAAAACTTTATCTACAGCCGTTGCTTTCCTAACGTCTTGGCTCGTAATTGGTAAATAATTTTCAACGAAATTAACATAAGTTTTTTCTTTTTCTAATGCTACATTTTCTTTACAACCTTTGTACGGCAGTCGTGATAATGCGTCGGCACAATTCTTACTCGAAGAAACATATTCGATGTCGTAGGTATATCCAGCCAATAACACCGCCCAACGCTGTAACCTAGACGCGGCCATTACTGGAATACCGACTTTATCACCAAAAATATAAGTGAGGGGTTTGTGATCGGTTCTTAATATAAATTTACGACCATAAAGATATTGATGAAATTTACGTACGCCGAACACAATAGCAAGTGCCTCGCGGTCTATTTGCGAGTAGGCCCGCTCGGCTTGCGTGAGCGAGCGCGATGCATACGCCACGGGACGCTCGCCCCTTGCAGTTGTGTGCGATATCACAGCACCTACGCCTACACTGCTCGCGTCTGTTGTTAATATTATAGGTAACTCCGGTGTGTAGTGCATTAGCACTTCACTGCATGTTAATAAATGCTTCACCTTACTGAACGCATCTTCACATTCTCTATTCCAGCTATACGGGGTTCCAGCTTTAAGCAACTTATACATAGGCGCTAGAATTGTACTAACATTTCTAATAAATTTGCCATAGTACATCACCATACCAATAAAAGCTCTTAGTTCCGAGATATTCGTGGGAGCTGGAGTTTTAACTATAGCTTCTACTTTGTCTGCGCACGTGTGAACCCCTTCTTTACTAATCGAGTGACCTAGATAGTTTACTGATTCAGCAAAAAATACACATTTTTCTTTTTTTACTTTAAGCCCGTATTTGTGCAAGCGATCAAATACTTTGCACAAGTTACGCATGTGTGCTGCGTTTGTGGGTCCCGTTATTATAATATCATCTAAAAAGACTCCCACATGTGGCAAATCTGCAAACAACTGCTCCAAATGCCTTTGAAAAATGCCCGGACTTGATGCTAACCCGTATACTAGCCTATTATACATAAATAATCCTTTATGAGTGTTAATTACTGTGTACTTTTTTGTTTCATCCAGCTCAAATTGAGCGTATGCCTGCGAAAGGTCAATTTTACTGAAATGCTGGTGTACGGTTCGTACACTTGCAGAGTTGTTGTTGTTGAGGTTGAAGCACGAAGAGAAAAGATCACTCAGTTTTCGTTAGATTTATTACGTATTTTTGTGTTTACAAGTAATACTGTTGACGATTCCTTTCTCTAATGTTAGTCACCGCGTAGCAGTTATCGTACTCATTGATTTAAAGTGTTTCATGTGTATTTATAATATTATTGGAATGACGCACGTATGGTGCACGGCACCGCGTCAGCAAAATATGTACAGTTTTAGACTGTACATCTTGGCAACCCAAAAAGAAGAAACCAACGAGAAGAGAAAGGAAAAGTCATCACAAAGTTAGTTAAGTAATTAATCAATCAAATAGAAAGGCGATGTTCCTGTTCCCAGGTTGAGGCTCCCGCCGCAAGTCCTTTGTTGTTTGTGCTGCGACGGTTTCATGCTGCTGGCACTCTGTTTTGCGGAAAACTTGAAGTTCAATATCTTCAGGTTGACTCGAAGTTTTGTTCTTAGCGTTGTGTGTGCAATAGTGTGGACAACGATTTCTCCCAACCACGACAAGTACGACTATGATGGCGATCGCCAGCAAAGAGTAACTTATGGCATATTGATGAATGTCGTGACTTGTTAGTGTTGGTAGTGAAGCTTCATTTTGCCGTTGAGTTGCAATTTTCTGATCAATTGTTACAACTTCCTGATCCGTAGCCTTTGACTGAAGGATATTTGGAGCATAACGATATGTTAAGTTCACTATCTTGTTAATAGATGTATCAAATGTTGGAGCTGTAAACTCATAATCCATCTTCATATGACTGCTGTATCGGCGTTGAGCGTAGATGGTTAAGTCGTTGGATTGCAGTACGCATCCCTGAGATAATGTCACTATGCTCGATAATGCAATGGTTTGTGATGTGACGTCGTTGCTACATATGATTCGTAATGCACACGTTTCGCAGCAAATCGCCAGCCAGCTGTTTTGAGTTTGTAACTCTATCCAAGTGTCTTTGCATGACGCGCGTTCGACGTCACAAGGTTCATTGTTTTGATGCGATAGCAGTTTTGCCTCACAAGGAGCGTTTTTGCTGTGTAGGTCAAATGATGGCAGGTTTTTCTTGCATAAGAAATTCTGCGATTTTTGTTGCATGCAGTGTTTCAAGTCATCTTTGGACATAGACACGTAAATGTTCTTCTTGAAGTTGACAGCGATGTACTCGTTTGATAACTGCACATATGTAGTTTCCTTAGCATTGTTAACCGGTAAAGGTATCGCTTGGTATATTACGAAATCTTCGTTAGCTACAAGTGGAATATGTGCTTCGAAAAGAAAGTAATTTTCAGTAACTCGTGCTTTCACATTGATCAGCTTGTAGATATCTTTAATGTTTTCTTTGTAGTTCTCAACTGGTAGCGATAAAGATTTCGGAAGGCTTCCGGATATTTCCGTTAATTTTTGAATCAGACGCACCGGACTTATCAGATGGACATCTACATGACCTTGGTAGACGTTAGTTAGAGTATTAAACAGCATCTCCTGGAACGTCCTCAAGCTGTTGATCAATAGGTACGTCGTTAACGAAGCAGAGTTGAGGTAGGTAGTAGCCGAAAGTATTTCCATTTCCGTTTCGATGGATGCTATATTTTTATTGGTCTGATTGATAAAGTTATCAATGGAGTTGAATTGACGCTGAATATTGTCTTCAGTTTGTTTCAATACTTGATTCTCAAGCTCCACAATCGTTGTTTGATTTTTTAATAACTCAAGTAAGTAGTTCTCATTGGTTTGCAGAGATTGAATATCGTTTTGATATTTCTTAGCGAATTGTTGGTCCAATATCCCAAACAGACTGTTAGCTATGTAGCCGACTCCGTCGATTAGACCCCGTTTCTTCCTGTTGCTCAGGTGTTTGTGGGGATTTATAAGTATAGAGTTGTAGTAGTTTAGAAGTTCTAGTTCATGATTTAATTGTTCCATGGTTGATCTGCAGTGTTGTAGATTCGTTTTTTGGCATAAGTTGTGAATATTCTCGAAGTAAGTTTGAGTACGACGAGTCCCATCCCAATAGTTTGTTAGGTTGTAGTACATCATTAGTATCCATTCATCGTGCACTACTTGCATTTTGCCGACGGTGTCATAGTATATGGGCCGCTCGCGTTCCAGACTTGTAATCTGAGTGGTCGCCGCCGGCGCTCCGCGCGTGCCATCGGTGGCGGTATAAGATCCCGTTACAAATGTAAACAATGATAACATTGTTATTAGTAACGTTGAGATAAGATTCTTTGACTTCTTCCGCCGTTCGTTTTTCGATTTCTGTGGAGGCTTATTTTTCATTTCGTTTTCTTTGGTTTCCTCAGTTTCAGAGTTCAATGGTAATGGCGACAGTTTTGTTATTGGGCGCTTTATGATTCCTGCTTGAGTTTTAACAGTAGTTACTCGAACATATCCATCAGATCCTGGATGTGTTTCCAGAATCCGACCTAGGGCCCATTTTCCCGGCGGTAGATTGTTTTCTTTCACCAGTACTACATCGCCTTCTTTAACGTTTCTAGAAGGCTTGTTCCACTTACTACGTGTTTGTAGAGTGGTAAGGTAATCGTTTGACCAGCTTTTCCAATATTGTTGAAACATATGCTCGGTAAGCTGCCATCTACGGCGTAAATCAATGTTTTTTACGTCACTGTAATCCGAGAGTGGCATGGACAATATTGGGCTTCCTGTAAGGAAATGTCCAGGCGTTAGGCAGTTGTAGAACTCTTCTGGATCTTCAGTTAGCGGGCACAGAGGTCTTGAATTCATGCAGGCTTCTATTTTTGCTAAAATCGTTATGAACTCCTCGTACGTTAGTTTTTGGTCCCCCAGTACTCGTCGCAGATGGTGCTTCATAGACTTGACGGCAGCTTCCCACAGACCGCCAGCAGTTGGCCAGGCGGGGGCGTTGAAATGCCACTCCACCTCCAATTTGGCCAGTTCGTTGAAAACATCTGGTTTCAGTAGTTGTTTGAACTCTTCGAATTCCTGACGAAGCACCTTTGCAGCGCCGATAAAGTTGGTACCACAGTCAGAGTACATGTGTTTCGGGGTGCCGCGTCTTGCACATAGTCTTTGGAAGGCCGCCATAAACGTTTCTGTGCTAAGGTCTGATACGAGTTCAATATGAACAGCTTTCGTCGCCATACATATAAATATGGCTATGTATCCCTTTGAAGTTTTTACGCCTCTACCCTTGTTGTGTTTAACATCCACATGACCGGTAAAGTCTACTCCTGTGTGCGTGAAAGGGCGGCACGGAGTGATCCTTTGCGGTGGTAGGTCACCCATCAGTTGATAGCTATCTGTCTTGTTGAAGCGATGGCAGCGTACACATCTTCGAAGTTGGTTCTTGACAGCCCGGTTGCCGCCAACGATCCAGTAACGCTGTCTAATATAAGTCAGCGTTAGCCGAGCTCCTCCATGTAATGTGGCTGAATGTGCTTGTTCTATAAGAAGTTGTGTAAATCTTCCTTTATGTGGTACGATTATTGGATTCTTCATATCCCCAGTTAATCTTGAGTGTTTAAGACGACCTCCGACACAGATGATGCCCGCTTTGTTTACATAAGGATTCAATTTGCAAATTGCGCTTTTCTTTGATACTGTTTCGTTGTTAACGATTTGTTTGTATTCAGAATTGAACTGCAATCGCTGCGCTTGAATTATGATACTAATGCGCGCTGCGCTTAGTTCACTTGTTGTTAGGTACGTAGTTTCCGATTTCGTCCTATTGCGCACATTTGTAATGAAGCGTAATATCCATGCGATGACCCTGTTTGCTTGTGTCAATGAGCTGCATTTGCTCAGTAAATTGATAATTATATTATGATCGATATTTTCTTGCGTGATTTTAGCGTGGTTTAAGCCGCCAAAATTCGTTTGGAAAGTGCAAGGCATATCTGCCGGCGGATCTTGTTTTGTTAAGAACTCTGGGCCTTGCCACCACAGGTTGAAGTTTACTAGTTTGCTTGGCAAAAGACCTCTTGAGGCGCAGTCTGCTGGATTTTGCTCTGATTTGACATAATGCCACTGAGCTGCAGGAATGACGTTTTTGATCTTTGTAACTCTGTTGGCTACGTAAGTTTCCCATCTTGATGTTTCGCCTTGAATCCACGCGAGGACCACTTGAGAATCCGACCAAGCCCGTGTTGATATGTTATATCCACAGAATGTTTCCTTGGTTTTCTCCATCAAGTCAGCTAGTAGCTGAGCACCACACAGTTCCAGTCTTGGTAGTGTTGTTTTCTGAGTCAGTGGAGCCACCCTTGTTCGAGCAGCAAGTAGAGTTACGATGGGTTGGCCATGTTCGTTGAACGCCTTGCTGTAAATAACGCAAGCGTACGCCTTTACACTTGCGTCGCAGAAGCCTAGCAATTCGACACATTGTTGTGTGTCGCCAATCCATCTATTTATCGTTATTTTATTAATGAACGGCAGTTCTGTTTTTAGGTTCAGCCACTCAGATTCAATGTTGCTGGGCACTATGTCATCCCAGCTAAGTTTACTCATCCAGACTTTCTGGAATAGTAGTTTGGCCTTGACCGTTACTGGGGAGAGCCAACCCAATGGGTCGTAAAATCTTGATATGGCTGAGAGTAAAGATCTCTTTGTTAGTTGTTTGGAGTTTTCCACAGGCCAGTTAAAGTGGAAGTTGTCGCTGTTTGGATTCCAACCGAGGCCTAACGTTTTGCTTGATTCTTCCCCTTTAAAATCAAACATGGTTTGAGTTGAAATTTGATCCTTGCGTAAGTCTTCCAGTATAGCGCGGTCATTGGCTGTCCACTTCCGTAAATTCATACCTCCTCCTTTTAACAGTTGGATCAAGGAGTTTTGCAGTTTTTTCGCTTCTGTGAGGTTGTTATGGCCGCTAATGACGTCATCTACGTAGCATTCTTCTATGAGTGTCTTGGCAGCTGCCGGATGTTTGTGACCGTCGTCAATGGCTAGTTGCTTCAATGTTCGCATAGCTAGCCATGGTGCGCATTTGGTCCCGTAGGTTACTGTGCAGAGCTGGTAATCGCGAAGATGTTGATCTCGTGAGTCCCGCCATACAATTCTCTGTAGATGTTGTTGTTCTTTTGAAATCCAAATGCAGCGGTACATCTTTTCAATGTCAGCCGTAAATGCGTATTTATACGTTCGCCATTTCAGTATAAGGGCCTGAATGTCCTTTTGTAAGTTGGCGCCTTTTTCCATGACGTTGTTCAGGCTGACGCCAGTCGTAGTTTTTTGAGAGGCGTTAAATACGACCCTCAACTTTGTTGTTGTCGAGTTTTCTCTCAAGACCCCGTGGTGCGGTAAGAAGTAGACGTCAGTAGGTATCTGAGGTGCTAATTTCATGTGACCCAGATCCGCGTACTCTTCCATGAATTTTTTGTACATGGAGGAAAGCTTTTCGTTCTTCTCTAGCCGTTTTTCCAACTGTAGAAACTGCGAAACCGCAATTGTTCTAGACTTGCCTAGTTTCTCTTTGTAGTCTGGAACTAGAGGCATTTTGACGATGTACTTTCCGTCAAATGATCTTCTTACAGTTTCGTTATAAAATTGTTCACACTGGTCATCTTTGGGGATATCTTTAGTTTTTTGAATTTCTTCATTCTCCCAAAATTTTGTTAAATCCTCTAAGTTGACTACAGTAACGTGGCAGTTAAACGTTTGTTTCATCTTTCCGCATAAAATCCACCCAATTTGCGTTTGTTGTGCAACTGGGGAGCTGTTATTGCCTTTCAATACACCTCCTAGGATAATTTCGGAGTATACGTCGGCTCCTAGTAATAGGTCGATTTGCCGAGATACGTTGAAGTCAGGATCTGCAAGTTTCAAGTTTTTCAAGTGACTCCATGCACCTTTCTCGAACGTTTTCATAGGCAGGTTGTTTGTTAGCTTCGTCATAATAAGTGCTTGAGTTTCAAAGTTATAATCGGAGTGAATCGATTGACAGGTAAGTTTCAGTTTTCCCCTGCATTCTCTGGAAACAGAGCCGATTCCCGATACTGATGCGTTGATCCCGCGCCGAGGAAGACGTAATATTTGTGCAGCGTTTTCTGTTATCAAGTTCACCTGTGAGCCTTGATCGAGCAACGCACGTAGTGTTACATAAATCCCATCTGCAGATTTTATTCTCAGCTGGACCGTAGTCAGTAGAACCTCCATGTTGTCTTTAGACAAATGGTTAGATGTTGGTTGTTGAGATGAAGGGCGTTGTTCAACATTGTTTTTTCTAGTCGCTGACGTTATGGTTTGGTTGTCCGGATTGTGCAATAGTGTGTTGTGTTTCAAGTTACATTCTTTGCACATTTTCGTGGATTTGCACTCGTCATTTCCGTGGCTGAATAAACAGTTTTTGCACAGCTGCAGTTTCGACACGGTGTCATTTCGCTTGCCAAAGTCCATTTGTAGGAATTTGTCACATTGGCGCAGAACGTGACTTCCGTTGCAGAATGGGCATTTACCGTAAATAGCATGATAGTTGTTTGTTTTATTTTGATTGAAGTTATAGTTATGTTTCTTCATCTGGGTTTGCTTGTTGAATGTTTTCCAGTTGGATGATTTTTCTGTGGCTGTAGGGTTCGCCCTTTTAGCTGATTTCATCGTTTCGTATGCCATGAACTGTGTTTCGAGGAAATACAGGAAGTCGTGGAGGTTCTGTAGTTCTCTGTGATCTTGAAGTTCTTTCATGTAGTCACTCAAAGTACTGGAGTCCAGTTTTTGTGACATGATGTGCACAATGATCGGGTCCCAAGTTGAAGTATCAATACCGATGTTAGAGATGCCGTTCAGGCATTCGGTAATGACGTCATGCATCTTCTTCAAATTGTATGAGTCTGCATGTTGTATGATCGGCAGATTTAGCATGTTGTTCATAAATGAAGTAAACTGGAGGCGACGATTGTCGTAGCGCTGAATTAATATATCCCAGCATGAGTTATAGTTTTCAGTGCTAATGGTCAGATGCTGCACTAAGCGTTCAGCTTCTCCTCGCAGCTTGGTCTTTAAGTGTTGCATTTTCTGCGCGTTGTTGATCATAGGGTTTTTGTGAATAGCTTCCAGAAATAGGTCTTTGAAGGAGATCCACTGACTGTAGTTGCCGGAGAACTCAGGGATTTCGATCTTAGGTGTCGATTTCTGGTAGTGGACGGTGGACCAGATTTTGGCATGGATTTTCCTCTTTAGCTCATCATATTGTTGTTCAATGTCCGTGAACATTTTGTAGTAATGTTCGTTGGATCCTTTCAGTTGAAAGTCTATTTCCCAATGAAGTTTATCGATGGGTTCCCATTTCGATTTCAAGGTTGCGAAGTGGTCTTCCAGTTCCCATCTTTCCGATATAGTGATTAAGTCAATCTTGGAGATGACACGGTGAATCGCGTTGAAATTGCATTCTTGCTTGTTAAGCAAGAGTTGTATGTTGCTGTCGTCATCTTCTGAAGTCCCACCTAGGTCGAACTTCACGTTTTGTTTGCTCAAAGTCGTCAGTTTGCTAGTTATGTCTGTTTTAGTTGATAAGAACATTTCTTTAGTTTTTTCGTAGACGTCGTCCTTGAAATATGCTATGTTCTTATCTTCTAGTTCGAGCAACAGTTGGGCATGCCTGCCTTCGAAGTCTTGCCATTGGTTTTCTAGCGACGACAAGCGTTTCTTCAGGTATTCCACAGATTTTCGTGATGATGAATCCTTGCGATAGTTGACACATAATGCTTTGATGTTATCGAAGCACGTTGACTGCAATTCTAGCATATCCATGTTGATGCTTGCTGACACGTCGTTGACTGTGGCAGGAGAGCGTTGCGTTGTATTGCGAAGGCTACTGCGTTGCTTGTAGTCTTCTCCGTTTCAAATCTTGAAATCGTTGACTTACTTGATTTGAAATGGTCAGTGGAACTCAGCACCCTTGCACCTCTGTCACGATATTATGCGACTTCTCAATCTAGCTGGGGCGACCCGCTTCTGGGAGACCAGCTAAACCGATTCGCTACCGTAAAGAGACACAGTGGCACCAATATCCGGCTCGAAGGACCAAAAAATGTACGGTTCGTACACTTGCAGAGTTGTTGTTGTTGAGGTTGAAGCACGAAGAGAAAAGATCACTCAGTTTTCGTTAGATTTATTACGTATTTTTGTGTTTACAAGTAATACTGTTGACGATTCCTTTCTCTAATGTTAGTCACCGCGTAGCAGTTATCGTACTCATTGATTTAAAGTGTTTCATGTGTATTTATAATATTATTGGAATGACGCACGTATGGTGCACGGCACCGCGTCAGCAAAATATGTACAGTTTTAGACTGTACAGCTGGCCACCCTTTAAACGAAGTAGTACTTCCTCTACTTTTGGCAACGGATAACGGTCAACTTCTATAACTTTGTTCAAGGTTAATTTGTAATCTGCGCAAATTCTAATGTTACCGTCCTTCTTGACGACCGGCACGATGGGTGTTGCCCAGTCAGAACGCTCCACAGGAGAGAGAATGCCGTCGCGCTGTAGCTGGTCCAGCGCGCGCTCCACCGGCTCGCGAAGCGCGTACGCCAACGGGCGCGCGCGCATGAACACGGGCCGCGCCCCCTCGCGCACACACACGCTCACCGTGCCGCCGGTGAACCGCCCCAGCCCGTCCGCGAATACTTCACAGTATTTGGTACTGAAAGCAGCCACATCAAATACATTGTTTTTGTACATCACAACATCATTACTATTACAATCATAGGTTACTGTAGGTAATTGTATTTTTAGTTCTGCCATCCACTGACGGCCTAATAGAAGTGTTTTGCCATTCTCCACAACATATAAATCTAATTGCTTATGCCCATTTTTATATTTCACTACTGGTTGTATAACTCCCAGAGGTTTAACTAACTCGCCGGTATAATACTTTAGTATTAAATTACTAGGCTTAAGTTTTACATCGTTAAACAACCTTCTATAACATTCCCAGCTAATGCATGACACCGCACTACCGGTGTCACATTCCATTTTAATGTCAATACCATTTACATTCAGTTCGACGTAAATAGGACTACACTGCGTCGCTGATAATTTACAAACATCTACAACTATTACCTCATCGCTCTCCGCGCCTTCACTTTCTTTGGAATATTTTATTTGAAGCGTGTCTATATCCACGTTGTAGTGCTCCGATAAATTCGGACACATACGTCGCAAATGTCCAACTTGGTTACAAACTCGGCAAACATAACGACCGAACTTGCACTTGCTTGCATCGTGACGCGCGCCGCACACTCGACACTGCTGTTGCTGCGCACGCTCACCCAGCTTCATGGGTGCGGCCGCTGCCAATGCGCGCGCGCCGCGCCCCCATCCGCTAGACGTCGTAGTATTGAACGGTGTTGTCGCTCCGCGGACGTCACGAGTGGCCACCGCCGCCGTACCCTTCCGCCGCGAGCCTGCTGACATCGCCTGACACGTCACCGACGTCGTGGATGCACCTTCGCTTCTTAACCCGCTCTGGCCTTCAACGGCCGCTGCGTCTTTTTCTGCTGCCTCCATGCTAACTGCTATCTTATACGCCTTCCCGAAGTCCAGATTACTTTCGGCGAACAATCGTTGTCGTATACTTTCGTTTGTTATGCCACAAACTAGCTGATCTCTCAAGCTCTCTTCCAGCCAGGACCCGAAATCACATGTTTTGGACATTTTCTTTAAGATAGCCGCGTATTCCGATATAGTTTCACCTTCTTTTTGTTTCCTATGTCGAAATTTGTATCTTTCTGCCAACTCACTTGGCTTTGGTTGCAGGTGTTTTTCCATGACGTCAACGATTTGTGCTAACGTTTTACTTTTTGGTTTAACCGGCGTACACAAATTAACCAAAAGTTCATAACACTCCGCCCCCATCACTGTTATTAATGTTGGCACTTGTAATTCGTCAGGGATCTTGTTGACTAAAAAATATTGTTCCAAACGTTCCACGTACAACCGCCAATCGTCACTGTGGACTTTGAACTCTGCAATTTTACCGATCGACATTTCTAGTTAGTTTGATGCTGCTGTTCTTATTTCCTTTTTTAGTTTTGCACGAATCACGCGTAGAATCGTCTGTTCTCGTCGCCACTGAAGGATATGGGAACTGCTGGAACGATCGGGAGCACAATAAAACATGGACTTTACTGATAGACGTATATTCGGAGACTGCGCGTGGCTCGTACGTACTACGTCAACTTAATTCTAAATACCCACTATTACAAATATATTACAGTTTCATAGCCATAATCTAGTTCATATACATGTCTCAATGATCACGCCTAGAGGCAATCACTGATTTTTGAAATGTACCAGTTTATTATATACATGTCGAACACATTTCTGTGGATCAACTTTTTTGGTTAAAAAGGATAAACGAACATTTGAGTATTTTTAACATTCGCAATTGTATATGGCTTCGAATTAATGTGCAGTGGGGTTGTCATTGTAACTACCGTGGCTGCGATAGTCTCCTCTCGATAGAGGTATCAAACAAAAATCTAAATCGCTTCATCTGTTTAGGAGCTATGATGCCACAGACAGACACACAGATACACAGCAATTCACGTCAAATTGATAACACCCCTCTTTTTCCGTCGGAGATTAAAAAATGATTGAAAACTCACTAACGAAACGAACAAACTTACGTTTTTTGAGCCTAAAACTTGAAAAGAAAAGAATTTAAATCTATTCTCATAGACATTTATAAATAATAAATTTTTTTAGTTCAACCTGACGTCCAGAAACAAACACAAACAAAATTATTTTGATACTGAACATACTGATTCAAAAAAATCATTTAATTTATCAATCATTCATTCACGTTGTCCCAGCACTATGCACATCGCTACCCTGTCAGCCCCTGTACTGCGTTTGTGCTACCAACGTACCACTGAATTTTTCTATCGTAAAGGCATTATCCATTATTTCGACATTGTTCTTAAATAAAACTATGTTGATGTATAATTTATACTTATATGTGGTAGGAAACACCATGGCTTCGCAAATTGAAAGTGGCAGCTCGCTTTTTGCAAGAGGCAACCGCAAAATTACCCATTTTTCCGGAGAACTTACTTGCGACACAATACGATACACAATGGCGGCGGTCGGCGAATGAACTAGTTTTACATAACGCGTATGGTCATATGGCCAAGCGACTTTGGCAGAGGGGTACGCTCAGCTATGCCATCTCCATAGGTTAAATGCTCTAAGTTTGCCAGACTCTAGTACTTCAATGCGTCAGAAGGCGACAGGACACAGACTTCACCAGACAGTGGTCGGAACTACCCAAAGGTGAAGCTATTGACACAGAGTATCTGTCTGCATCTGTAGTCCAAACAATTCGCTGTGTGCGAATCAACATCCGGTACCCTCGTTGCCCCCTGGACCAGCTGGGTGAGGTTTAGCGCTAGCGAAAGCTTACGCATCTCCCGTCCAGCATGATCAGTGCACTGTTATGGGAAGAGCCACTCCTGGTGGTGAGCATTAAAGTCCCCCAGTAACACTAATTGGGCTGAAGGGTACCGCTGCTGAGCCGCATCAGCCGCCTCACTGATGTACTCTGTGAGCCTGGTTGTCTCCTGATCTCCGATGTGCGAACGGTAGACACAGGCGTAGATAATTTTATCAAGACCTGTGTCCACCAGAGCCCAGAGCGTTGTGAATCGGGAGTCCTCAAGGTTACGGAGACGCCGATAGCAAATGTCATCACGGGCGTACATACATACGCCCGCCCGTGGTCTAAAATTGTGCTCCAGGGTGAACCCTGGGTAAGACAGGTACGACACATCTGACGGATTCGCTATCTGCGTCTCCGCAAGGAAAAAGAGCGCTGGTTTCTCAGCCTCCAGGTGATAGTGGAATGCAGTGATATTTGAGTTCAGACCTCTTATATTGGTGAGGTGCACTTTGTGGGGGAGGGGGTGCAGCCACTGTTTAACTCCATTATTCTTTTTCCCTTGCATTTAAAAAAATAAAAGAGTGAATGGAATAGAGGAGAAGGAAGTGAGACGAGGTTCCACGCTGCTAACCTACAGACACGCACTGAAAGGACGCCATCATTGGGGCACTAGTCTGGAGACTGCGGGGACGCCCGAGCCCCCCCGGAATGTCCATCAGGCCCTCCCGTCTGGTCGCCAACCAGCATGCAAGGTGCATTCCGGGATTTTTCGACAGTTGGCGGGGCAGCCTTTCGTGTGTGGCTGGCACACTATTTGGGCCCCCAACTACCTGCAGTCGGCCAGCGGCGCACCGTGCCTCGGATCCCGCTACCCTCCGCGACTAGTCTCCCGATATTTCCTAAACAGCGCGCGCCAGGCTGGTCAGCATGCAGTGGAACAGCTATCTCGACCCAACTACTCTAGTTGGCTACACCGAGCATCGTACCGGCACACGGCTAGGCCGCTTGGCGGTACGTCTTTGCCCGATGGGTGGTCACAAGCCTTCGGCCGAAGCCTACCATCAGTTAATGTCACCTGATTTGCACCACCCGGGGACCACGTGTAGGGAATCAGAAAGGGGTATACTCCTACGGACGTGGGTGACTCGGCCCCCAAAAATATATAGGTAGGTAGGTATACGTTTCCTTTTTTTTTTTAAGATTCCCTCTATAATCGTAGACTTTAAAAACCTAGATTTCCGGTAGTTTCCATTGATAGAAAAAAAAAAACCAACATAATCCATAAAAAAGAAACAAAATAAACCCTCAGTTCCTACGGCGAAAATACATCACGGAAGGTAATTAGTTTTTCAGTAATGAATGACAAAACTGTATAATAAATCTAACTGAAATTACAAACACAACACACACATTGAAGTTTTCAAAATGTGTATTTTAACAATAATACGAACGAACAATACAACCTAAACTAGCGCGCGTTCCATCCGTTATCGATACGTACCGAACTCGAAGAGAGATCGCGCGGCGGCGCGGCGCATCAGTTCGACTTCGTTTTCGCTTTTTGTACTCTTTCTTCAAAACTGTTTCTCACCACATAGGATCTTTTTTTGGAAACAACACTTCGTGAATCTTACGAATCTAAAAACATTTTTGGCTACTTCACTGTCGAACAGTTCCAATAATGGCTCCTAAAGAGAGTGGGGTGGTTGAGCGTGAACACAAGCCGAACTGTGTTCGTAGGTATAGTGTTCGTGTTCCCTTGGCTAATCTACGTCCACACGTACAAACCAAATGTTTTGTGTTCGATGTTTGTGTGTGATCATGTTTTATTCGTTCGTGCGTACATGCCTTACCAGTATAGAAACAAACGAAAACAACAAACTTTATAGGTAAAAAATACAAACCAGGCAATCCAGCCATCTTGACGCACCAATCACTAGAAACCAAAATTCACCTAGGTATCACACGCACGACCGTATTAGACGTACCGGGAGACGGATGGCGTGAATCGCAAAGATGACGCGGCCGCGGATAAAGGTACTTATTGGTAGTTTATCGGTATTTTAGTATCGGTATCGATACTGATATAGGCACATTAAAGTATATATATTAATATACTGAATAAAAATATCGGTATCAATATCGATAAAGAGATACCGAAATATCAGTATTTATATCGATTATTCGATATCGATATCAAAATTTTATCGGTATTCAGTCCCTGGAAGGCGTCGCGTGGCGCGGCGTCGCGTTGTGCTTTAATAGTATGTTTAAGATAGGTATAGTTTTTTTATTTGTTTCTTTTTTGTTTGCAGATTGGTAATATTGTGTGGTGAGGATGATAAATTGGTATAATAATTATACTTTGAAATGATCAAGACTTTTTGAGTTAGGGTAATTACGAGAAGTAAAATAAGATTGTTTCTTGAAGTAAAACTCAACTTCAACTTTGCGCACGGCGCCGTGTGGTAAAGCACGTGTGGGTGGTTGTTTGCTCGGATGACGACTGCCGGCGTCACTGTGCTACATAAATGCATCTTACTTCTTTCAAATATTGTAAATGTGTAAGTTTGGATGGATGTGTACATGTTTGTTACTCAATCACGTGAATTACGCTAATAGTGCTAACACACGTTCGGATTTGGTCCGGCCGGACTAACTCCTCCCACAAATCCGTTCTCGCTTACACACGCTCGAACCTGGTTCGGCGGACCGACCGGACGGCACAGGCTTGCCAACTTAGGGCTTTTGGCTTCAAATTTAGGGTAACAATTTCCACGTTGGGCTTTTTTTAGGGGCGTAAATAATATTTCATGCATTACTAACAAAACCGTTCCTTGAAATGTTGCAAAGTTTAATGATGACGCGATTAATTTTAAAACGAGATGATAGATCATTCGTTACATTTACCCCATTGCCGAAAATAGTTCAGTTTGTTTATGGTAAACATGTATGACTTCAAGAACTCCGAAAGCTCAAACGAAATGCCAAGTCTAAACTGAAACGATTTAATAACAATTATTAAGAATATAAATATTTAATTCGTTATAATAAGTTCTAATATAAAGTAATTAAATCTAAGTTGTATTTTATTTACCCTAGCAAAACGAGATACTATTTTTTTTATTACATATACTTACTTTACTTTTCAGTCAGGTTTTTGGGTAATCCAGACCATGGACATTGGCAACACTGACGACTAGTTGTAGTTGGTCCGGCCAAACCAGCGGACAACCCTACACACGTCCGGATTTGGTACGGAGCAGACCATATCCGATGGGAAAACGAGCGGACCGAGACGGACTCAATTAATAATAATAATGTCCGGCGGACCACGCTACACACGCTCGGATATGGTCCGGCCGGACTAACCCCGCCCACAAATCCGTGGTCCGGCCGGACCAAATCCGGACGTGTGTTAGCACTATAAAACGACTGAACGCACGCACACACATGGCACCGCGCGCACGTATGAGTTGAACAGTTGAACTGTCTGTATCTGTTATGACAGAATTAAACAATGACGCCAGTAGTACAGATAAACCAACTTAACTGTGACTTATCTTATCTTATGTCCCATTCAAAATGTAAGTTCCAAAAACGTCCGTTTCACAGATAAAGTGGTCGGGCTGTAAGTAGATAGTAGATAGTCATCATCAACCATCAATATTATTTCAAATCGCTGCCAATAGTCAGAGCCACATCCATACAATGTTTTTAAAGTTGTCAGAGAGTCACCGGCGATTACAGCTGCTGCGTGTGTACCTAGCATTAGTTGGCGTACAAAGGCGTTCTCTCTTTGGCTAAGGTTATGAAGATGAATCCATCTCATCTACACCAATTTATCTTTCGAATGGGGAGGAGATACCTACTCAACGTTTGGTGGTGCTTTCTGAAATTCTGAGCTTACTGGATAGAGTGCGCGCACGATAAGTCTGCGCGCGACGAGTTGCGTGCTTAATGTTGCCAGCATAACTGATCTTTTTCCTTCATTTAATCAATAATCATTTTTCATTTCTTCAAACTAAAAGTAATTTAAGTTAAGCATAATTAATAACTAGCTTTTTCTACTTGCATAAAACATGAGGAAAAATGACTTTATGAAATTATTGTAAATCTTTTATTATATAGTTTAGTAGTATCTACTGTTAAATTTGGTCTAACAATAGTCCAGCAGTGGCTAATACCTTCAATTTCAATACTTTTTTAATTTCTTCTTCAATAATTTTTGAAGAAGCTGCTGCCACTTAACCCTCTTAAGTTAATTGGGTAACGGTGTGTTCAGAAACGCCTTAAACAAAATAACAATGATGAATGATGCCGGTCCTGTCCCACTGGTATATTTATATACCACCCAAAAACCAATACTGTCGGGCACCGATAGTACGAAAAGAACAATGGCAGGTGCCCATAAATTTTTTTAGTTGAGATTAAATTCCTACGTCTTTAAATGAAAAATATCTGGTTTAACTCAGGGTGATGTTCTGAATTAGTTTGTGCAATAATTATTGTTCGAGAATGTCGAGAATAATAGATATTCAGTCATAAACTTTTGTAGGTTATGTCTGGGTAACTTTTAATAATGTGTTTAATAGGTAATATTATTCAATTTCGTGGAAGTAAAAGGGGAATATCGCATTAGCATTTCCCTTACCTAGTTATTTCAGCATGAAATGTATAATATACTCTTTGAAAAGAGTATATTTATTTAAACTAAGCGACTTTGACGTTTATCAAAAGGTCGTCGTCCCCGTCAACAACCAAGCTATATTTTTTAAACTTAGATACTAGTCTTTTCGCCAATCATTAACTAAAAGTAATTCATTTATTTCTACAATATTCTTACCTACCTGCGAGGAACATTTATACTTAGACATAAACTGTATTGTTTACTCATTTACTGCAATAAATACATTAATTATATTATTAATTAATATAGTTACTACAGGGGGGAGACAGTTAGAACAAGCACAACTTCAGTAAAGAAAGAGTCGCCGTCTACTTTTCTTAACTGAGAAACTAATAGTTTCATAATTATTGATAGATGTCTCTGTAATCAAAAATAAAAAACTGTAATAAACTAAGTTCTCTAATTTAATTTAAACTATTGTTTTAGAGAATAATTATAATATTTTTAATCAAAATTATCTCATTATGATTTCATACCTGTCTAGAATTATCGATTATGGCAACCTTGTCACGTAAATCTTTTTTCTGTGATTTATTCTGGCTGGCGACATCACTCAATAATTCAAAGTTGTAAATGTCAAAGTGGCCGCCGCAACTTAAAATTTTCGTCCGCGCTTGTTTGTGTTGTGTGTCCATTTTGTGATTAATTATTGGTTTTTAAGTGTTTGTCTACATCAGAAGTCAAGTTGATTCTCTCTTCCGTCCTGTTAGTGGATTACTACCCATAAGCTAATATTTTTCAGTCGCTACGTTGTGACAAGCAATTTTCACAAAAATTGTGAAAAACTGTTGTGTTACTGTTATACCTATTTAGTGATATTCTTGCGAAAAGACGCTTATTTTGTGCAGTGTGTGTCTATCAAAATAGATACAATGCCTCACCGTTGCTATTTTGGATGTAAGGACACTGGTAAGTATTTTTTTACAGAACTGCTCAAAAAAGATTTTTTTTTATCATCATCATCATTTCAGCCGAAAGACGTCCACTGCTGGACATAGGCCTCCCCCAGGCGTCGCCACATTGACCGATCCCGCGCGTCTCGCATCCAGCGCCTTCCCGCAACCTAATCATGTTTAAAAACCTTTCGTTCTCTTAATTTTCATCATATTCTCAAAATTAACATTTAAAAAAATTGCTTTTCTCAAAGCTTCAAATGTCTAGATTTCGTTTACGTTTTATAAACTAATGTTTCGACTGGCAATTTGCAGACACAATTGATTTTTAATATTGTCCACTGGTGCTTTTTGCCAGATGACGAGGTAATATTCAATCGTCTGTCGTATTCCAACTGAGTTTTCTGTTTTTTCTTTTTCCAGTTCAATTGCATACCAGCGAGATCACTTCAGACAAAAATGAAGTATCTTCAAAATGAAATAGGAAACGAAAACTACTGCCCAAAAGTATTATATTAAAAACTAAAACAGAAGCTAATATTCCTATAATATTTTCTGTTTTTATTAGATTTAGAATTTCCTAAATAAGTGATAAAATTGTAACGCTGACAGTAAAATTTAAAAATATTCCTTCTGTTTAATTTCTTTAAGTAATGAGCTATTTTTACATATACATATAAACTAACCTCTTTCCCATGGGGCTAGGCAGAAACTACAGAACGCCACCTGCTACGATCCTTACATTCTTTTGCTTCACTCACGTTCATACAATTCATACATTCATTTTTAATTTAGTGATTTATTGCAACTTTTTAAAAAATTATGTTAATTTTTAAAATGGTTTTCTGATGATAGATAATATTTCCCAGTTACTTAACTTGTTTTCGTGTACTTGATGTAAAATATAACATAATTGTTACAAATTACAATGAATTGCTAGAACTAAATAGTAAATAGCTTCGAAGCAGCCGCCGAAATCCAAATTTTCTTATGTTTTTTTGCAGCCGTTTACGTCGTATTTTGATCAATTGTGATTCGCGAATTTAATAAATCGTGTATTGAATCACGATCATTAAAATATCAATCTCGTTGTTTATGCTTTAATGATTGTATTTTAGTATATGCACCATCATTATATTCGCGAATCGTATTTTGATCAAAATACGTCGTAAACACATCTAAAAAACAGGAAAATTTTAATTTCACGGGCTACGTACAAAGCGTTTTTTTTTTCTTTTTAGTTCCCGTTAAGATATGCAGATGGCGTTTCGAATCTACATGCTTCGAAATGACACAAGAGCGCTCTCTTCTCCCATATTATATTATTTTACTCTTTGAGTTACTACTTGTCACTTAGCAGATAAAATATATAATGGCAACACTAAGCTAAAGAAATTAACTGTAAAATCAAATAACTTTTTATTTATTATGATTTTTTTTATCCGTTTTGAACCAGCCCAATAATATATTTAAAAAATGTAGACAATTAATAGAATGTCTTTCGTATATAACTCACTTTCAGACGCTCAAATTCGTGACAAGCTAAAATCTCGCCATTGTTCTTTAGGGAAATTTTAGTATGGTGGTATCACTAAAAGTTACCTGTCAAATAAGCAACGCGGGCTTTATCTTTGTAAAACGGTACCGTAAGCTCGTTACCTATTGTCTTGTTCACTTCAAGAAAACATCCCTGCCATCACTTTAAATTACTTTTCGCATAAAGATGGCGATTATTTACTTCTGAAACGAATAAAAACACGGAATAAAACACACTCTCTTGACACCTGACATAAATGACAAACGAATAGTGCCGATTTTGGCCGCGCGCAGACTTATCTTGCGCGCACTCTAGTCATGATACTCGTTGTCAACCAGCACAAAGCACAAACCTGCAAAATGACAATTTAGAAAAGTACTCTGTGATGTCTATGGTATTGTTTTGTTTTATTTAGTCCATGGCGCACACTGACTTGATTTTGATTTGATGTCTTTGTCTTGTTGTCTGCTCTGCTCCTCTCCTCTTGCAATAACGTCAAACAGTTTGACAAAGAGTAAAATACAGTTTGAGTCAGTCGTAATAAATTCCATTTAGTGTCTTTTTATTCATTATTAGACCAGAAGACTTTTATTTACTTTGTGATAATTAAATTCGCCGCTTTATTTTGCTAACTGGTCTTTGCCCCGAATGTTTTGATTTTGCTGCATTCGTAGTTCGTACTTTACTGAGTGACTGTGACTTCGAAAGCTGAATAGGGTCAGTCAGTAGTCAGTACACTACCAAAGGAACTATAGATATTAAGGCGATGAGACAGCCAATTCATTGAATAACTACTTGCATCGTGTATAGTGTTTGTGACACAGTGATTCATAGTTTCATACTCAAGGCAGCCTCTCAACAAACAGATTTTGACGTAAGTAACTAATACCAGTCACTTTATTTTCGTATACTTTCTGATTAGCTAGCGTCTCAAATTGATGTCAATCGCAAGTTTTTATGTTCAAAGTAAGACGGAATACTTTGCAAATAAAAATACGTTTGCCTTAGACCAGGGTAGAGCGAGATTGAAAATTTTATTTTGAGTTGGAAAATGTTTTTCACTTTTTATTTTTTGGCTGCCCTTGGCACCTGGCGCCTAGAGCCCGCTCCTCTTGCTCTACTCCAGAGCCGGCGCTGGCTATTTAGTATTTATTTTGTTTACATTTTTTTTCTAGACACTAGTGTTGTTAATTGAGTGCTTGTTTTATTGAGGTATATCATTTAGAACAATAACTGGATTCACAGAATCCAATGATAAAAATGAAATTGATACAAGAAACAACAAACATTAAAAGATTATGCTAAATTTTTATGTACATATTTTTTTTATTATTATTTTTGTTAAATTATTAGTGATAGTGAGAAAATGATGAAAGGAATATTTTTATTAATTTAGAAAGATAAATTATGCTAAGTGATCTAGTTATCTTAGTACCTACTCACAATATAATATAAATAAAATATCTATAAAAATCATCATAATGTACATTTTCTATTAAACGGTCATCTGTCCATTCATCCGAATCGGATTAAAACAATGGTAATTTCTATTGTGTCTGCTTATTGACAGTTGAAGGTTTATCATTCATTATCCTTAGGACATAGGTATTAAAAAAAAGGTTAGTAT
The DNA here is from genome assembly GCA_949775005.1 of Orthosia gothica. Taxonomy (NCBI): domain Eukaryota; kingdom Metazoa; phylum Arthropoda; class Insecta; order Lepidoptera; family Noctuidae; genus Orthosia; species Orthosia gothica. Next base: position 22,344,150 of record OX459041.1, read on the forward strand.
CTATAGATAATCTGCCATTGATTGCTAACTGTAAATAAAAATAAGCTGATGATAAGACAGGTACCTAATTTATTGATATTATCATGAAATATCTAATCATTGGCTACTTCACTCTGCAGCTTATGCAGGTTTAATATTTTTATATTAATAGTCTGGGACATTGCAGTTTAAAAAAACATACCCAGATAAATAGTTATAAAATTTAAACAATTTTATTAACTGTTCTATTTAGTAGTACCACTACCTAATTGAACATTAAAACCCCGCGAGCATAACCTTTTCTTCACATTATAGATTTAATGTTCCACTTTCACTATCCATGACCTAGTTTTGGTCTACATTGCCTACTTTCTGTGAAATTTCTCCAATAAATTGTAAAATTCTCATAATAGCTATTAGTCATGAATCAAATATTTAGTGTCTTAAAAAATATGTCAATGAATCCATTGATATATTTTTTGTTGTCTTGTTCAGGTACAATCAGCAAACTTGAATTGTGTTTGTGTGCCAGAGGGGCTTAAATTTTGTACTTCGAAAATGTAGGCAACTACCTACCAACTAAAAATATATCTGATACCACAGATAATATAATACTAGCATTCTGATGCCTCATCCCATACAAATAAACTGTCTCATAACTAGAGTTTTTCATCGGTTTTCGGATTATACCAATTATTTTTGTAAATCGTTTTTGTTTGGTTCCATTCCACTGCGAAAGATAGATCACCATCTTATAATCAATCAATATCGATAGATAATTAAAATAATCAGTATAATCAGTACAGTATGTCGGGACAGTTTCTTTGTATGGGATGAGACACCACTGCTGATAGTAAAGTTTGGGACTAAAGCATCCATATTATAAAAGTTCTCCTTTCTCATTGCATTAAAACCTTCCTGTTTTAAAGATTTTCCTTTTTTATATTTTTTTAATCAAAGAAACATATAACCCCAGAATACGTATATTTTTTCAAGCAGTTATCTGATGAGTCAGGAAGTTAGTCTTTATTTACATGGCCTCTCGGGGTCATTTGTAAATAAGTTATCAGTAACATACGTAAAAGTATTGTTTATTGCAAAAAAATATCCATTACTACAGAACATAAAAACAAAATAAAATGTTGTAATCATTTTGATTTTGGAATCTTTTGCCTACTACTTTATTAGCAGATGTCTATCAATTTTTTTTACTATGATAGGTATGAGCAATATTCCAATTATTTGCAGAGACAACATCTGCTCAACATATTTCCCACAACTGTGTTTATTTTGGGTGTTGAAATTGTTACCATCAGGTTGTGTCCTCATTATTATAAAAAAACAGTTCAATCATGGTGGAGATGATTTTTAAATAACTATAATTTAGCAATTATTAACTGATCTATGAATGTGAGCAAAAGAAGTATGTTAGGATCATAGCAGATGGCGTTCTGTAGTTTCTGCCTACCCCTATGTATGTATGTATATTAGCCGATTTTTGATATAATATTGAGTATTTATAGAAGAGTTTTAATACCAATAAGGATGTTTATTGCTTGAAACATAATTGAATGTGGAATGGATATAATATAACAATAAAGTTGTTATGCCATCAAATACCCAACATTGTTCATTTAATCATTTATATCAAAACAAAAACATATTTTGTAAAAGTCCAGTCAACTGAATGAAACCAATTCCTGGAACAGTTTGCTTAAGTTTTAAACTTTTCTCACAATATTATCTAGTATCATCAGCACTATCTTTTGTTTATCAGTGACTCATCCCACTGTTTATAACTATGTACTTACAGCTTATCTTAATCACTCCAAGTTGTAAAATAAGTGCTAAATATGCATCTAAATGTTGCCTGTTTACAATGCATTTATAAGAATAGATAGCAAAGGAAATACTCTATCAGTAAGTAACCTTTGCATTAAAGTCTACTGAGAGTCTCTTTAGTTTTCTATGCAGTTACCAAATTCTGCCACCAACATTATTGTCAGTTGCCTATTTTGTGCTTGCTCACTAGCATAGTAGCTCGTAATAACGTAATGTTGGTGTGTTCTGAAAGAAATGTTGATTTTGAATTGAAATGCTGTAAACTGCGTAACGCACGTTCGTTTCATAGTTGGCGACTGACAGTATGTTTGGTGTGAACTCGGCAATTTATCACGTTTTTGGCCGCGCTCACACCCCAACCTCTTCTCACGTAGTCGCCGCGTCGATTGTACACTGGCTTACTGTGAGTCGACAATCCGCTATTCTGTTTCAATCTCATGCGTTAATTGGAATGACAGCTCAATTCACCTAAAGGTGCTCCCTCACTTGGAGCATTCGCCAGTAATGTAACGTTACAGAGTCGATCTGAGGAGAACCGAGTATTACCGTGCGCAACCGTACTGTAATACTCGGCACAACGACCGCTTCGTCTGACATTGTGGAATCAACGAAATGCTCAAAATCGATACTAATGTTACATTACAGGCGAATGATCTTCAGTCAAGTAGGCAGTATTTTAATGTAACGCTCAAAATCGAATCTAAATGTTACATTACAGGCGAATGCTCGTCAAATCAGGGAGCACCTTTAGGTGAATTGAAAACTCGATTTTGAGCATTATATTACAACAGTACTGTGTTGTAATATAATGCTCAAAATCGAGTCTGAAATGTTACATTACAGGCAAACGCTCCAGAATAGAATAGAATAGATTAATGATTTATTTGCACAGAAAGTAGGTACAGGATACAGATGTTATTATAATATTAAGTGATCCTTATAGGTACTTTCTACCTTAACTAAGGCATGCAAAACAGTTTTATTTAACAAATCAAACTTAATTAAAACAATACAGGCATAACACCAGCATAGTACAAGCAGGCAGGTGAGGGAGCACCTTAAATTTTCACGGTGAGTTTTTTTTACAGAACCCACCGGCTGTACCGTACGTTTACAATGCGTACACTCATTCAATGGTCACATTGAATGATTATGAGACCAAAGAAATTAGGTACTTACACGATATCTTGTCTGGCTTCCTCGTTGTTGCGTCTTGAAATTAAATACTTACCTACGCTAATGCTAAGGCGGTGTTTGCATTGGAAACACAACAACTGCACAAGGCTTTGAACGTTGTTGTGTCTTTCGGAAGTCCTGACTTAAATAATAAAAAGTGGACGCTATAATGTTTTTGGTATCTTCGATACATTATCATTACATCCTGAATGAGAGCGGGTGATGCGGATGTGTCTGTGGTGCACCCAGATCTCTTGGGTAATAGCTTATTGTATGTGGTTCAAGTCACGAACAATATCTCATTTACTGATTTTTAGCGATGATCACAAGTTACAGTAGCACTTCAGTAATGAACCTTTTGCTACTGTTAAAAGTAGCCGTAACAAATTTTTGCACATAGAACATATTACGATGTTGGCGATAACAGTAGTACAATTGTTTTCTTATTCCAGTATTAACAACGTCAATGTTATAATCGTAAGCAGTCCCTTTATTATCATCAACAAGGCGTTCGCAGTTTCGCACGAATACGGTATATCGCTCCACTTTCGCTCCTTCCACCGCAGGTCATGTCTGTGTACATATATTTACCCATGCCCACACGTTGACGCGGTGACCCGTTTAACTCGTGATGGACTCAATTGTTTTAGTCTTCAACATCGCTGAATCGTGTTTTGACAATATTCGCGACGACCATAGAATGTTACTTACGTTTCTGTTAAATAAGCAATCTGCATCGTTTGACCTACTTGTAAGCTTATGATGGGTGGATAACATTTGATTATCGTGACGCAATGCTACTGCCATTTATAATCTACTCCAATTATATACCAACCTACATATTGTATTAATAACGCTTATCGTGTACGTATTTTTGTATGTATTTGTTTTTTCAATTTTACATCAATTAAGACTTAGCAGGCATTGCGGTTTCTAGCTGCGCGAATTTTAATCGCGTGATTTATAATCCGCGTACGAATCATTTCAATACGCATTTTTTTCGCAACGCTTATTTTTTTTTGTCTCTTTCCACCTGTACAAAGAGCATAAAATATTCACGCGAATTAGAACCGCGCCGCGGTGCAGTAGATTCTGTGGCAGGATACAGATTTGTTGCGGGTTATTTACCGCATATGCGTGCAGCTTCATACATTTCTAAAATGTCGCAGAATCGGCGGCAAAAATTCGCGCGGCTTAAAACCGCAGTGCCTGCCAAGCCTAATATATTTTTTGTATCTAACAAAGCGGGGAAAAACCATAAAATAAATGTTAAATGTAAGTATATTGTGGGTACGTTGGCTATCACTAGCTTACAATATAGACACATTTTATTGTTCATACTTACTTTAAGTGTAATCCTCTTCGCTACTTGTCCTGACACAGAAATATACAGTCTTAAGTTTATTTTCAAATGTTAAATAAAAGTGGTTTTGGACGACGTGATCTACCTACTACCTACCATGCTCTCGACGAATTGCTGATCAGGTACAACTACATAATATTTTTTTTTTACACTTACAACGTAGTGTTCCAAATATGTTATTTTTACGTGGATAGGATATAGTTATTTATGATACAAGTGCGGAAGGTAGGTGATTTCCGATGAGTGGCATTTTTATTCACGAGCGAGCGAAGCGAGTGAGTGGATAAATCGACACAAGTCGGAAATCATCTTACGTACGTGTATCATACAACATTTTACTATGCATTGTGCGAGGAAATAAATAAATTAATAAAATAAAATTAATAAAATGTCAGGCTTATTCAAGCGCGTTCAGCATATCCACAGATTAACTAATAGTTCCTCGGGCATATCTACTGCGCATGTGCGAATAGCTGTCACATCGTAACGCAATAAGGCACGAGCAAAATATACGTTCTGCCAAACATATTTAATTAATATTTAAAATTAATTTATTGATTAAAATCTAAATCTAGAGCAATTAAAAACGCCTAAAATGAAGTATTAGTTTTATTCTACCTTTTATATGAGTGATAATCTGTACATAACTAATTTTTTTTTTTTTTTTCAATCAATAAAAACTCTATGCGTCGGGATGACGTTGGAGTTAAAAATTAAAAAAGTACAGGAAAGTAAAAAGCACTAGTGAAAAAAAGTGACACTTTCCGCACAGTTTGGCTGCTTGGAAAACCGCTCTTTTCGAGGACATGCATTGTAAACCATTTTATAAAACATAACCATTTTCCTTAAATTTTCAATGAACTGCATCATAAAATAACTTTTTAATTTTAAAGCACAATTTTACCTTTTTAATTTTAAAGCACAATTTTACTTTTTTAATTTTGTAGCTCAATTTTTCCTTTTAATTTATTGGCGCGTATGGGCTCATTGACTTAATGTAGAATAAAACTTTTTCACAAAAATTAACCGACTTCTAAAGCAAACTAAAAAGTGCAAAAATTACTTCGTTTTGGAAGTCAGTGTCTTTGGTACCTTTGTTTAAATATTTTTCAACACCGACTTCCGAAACGAAAGTTATTTTTGCACTTTTTTGTGTTTTGCTTTAGAAGTTGGTTTATTTTTCGTGAAAATGTTTTTATTTCTCTCTTTTTAGTTTTAGTACCCTATCACTAAAAAGTGAGCAGGCTATAGTAAGTAAGGTACCTATAGGATTAACAAAATACCCATAATAACTTAATTTACACATTCGTGTTATTTGTCGCTTGAAAACTGCTGAACCGATTTTGATGAAACTTCAAGAATGATCACGATCCGATTACTAGTTTCGGAGATATGCGTGGACAAACATACATACATACACTTTGGCACACGTGTTTAGAAACCTATACAGAGTACTAGATGTGAATATTGTGCAATGCCAACAATATTACATACAGACGTGTCGAATTGATATTACCTCCTTTTTTTGAATTCTGTATTAAATAGTGTCTATGGTGTGTGTGTGTGTCTATGGATGCACAAGCTGCGCAGTCATGCGCAATGAGAAACTAAATTACCCGCTATACCACATATTTTATCCATTTTCACTTTTGTTCTATTTCAACTGTATGAGTGAAGACAAAATAATGTTTTTATGACATAAACTATTAAGCAGTAATAGCTTTTTCCCGTGGCTTCGAACCGTGACCCAGCCTGCAGGACCCGTTAAAGTCGGGATGAAAAGTGACACTCTATAGGTACCAAAAGCTTCGTTTCAAAAGCTGCCAAATACAATCGAGTTACAGCCAGATGCTTGCCCTACCCTATAATGTAGAAACCAGTTAGCCCAAACACGCTTAATTCATCCAGAGACACCACTGTCCTAATATACAGGGTGTCCCAGAAATCGACGTCAAGCCGTAAATGGGTGATAGACCAAGTTATAACAGTTCTCAGAAAAATACAAAAAAAAAATCTATCTCATGTTTAAAAAAAATTATGGTCACTTTAATAATTTACTAAAAAAATCAATCCCTGTAATGGTTCTTTAACTCCAATTGCTACAAATCCCATAATTTATCTAATTTTTTTATTATTATGTAATCTTGAATAATGCTTGTGTAGATTTTTGCCTAAAATTCAAAGCCAACTCCTCCTACTTGGAAGAAAATTAAACTTTTTCAAAACCAAATTATTCAAATTTACTATTTCGCCCAACTTTAACTGACTGTACTGAAAAAAAAATGTACTACGCTAGTTTGGCAAGTAACATGAAAAATTGGCGCATTTAATAAGGATTCAAAAATGGTGTAACACTTGCTAGATTACGTTTTCAATAATTGGTCAAGTTTTTTTTTGTAAATAGTCTCAGTTTTTACACAAAATGTCCATACTTCCTTAAAATGACTTTAGCTTACCTAAAGCTTTGCTAAACTCCGTTTCTAGTTCGATAGAGACGGAGAGAGTCATTTTACGAAGTGTGAGCGAGACAGAGAGTGACGCCACCTTTATCAGTGACACAACCTTTATCATGAAACGGAGATACAATTTACCGATGAGTGCGAATGAGACAGCAGTAGTTATTGTTCTGTTTTGTAAGCGCAGACGCACACACAATTACAAATCAGTACGTTACGCTGCTTTGTTTACTGCGCATCTCCGTATTCGTTCATGTCGATTCCGTACTTACCACTTTTTGCGTTGTTTTCTGGACTTAATTGCTTGTGATTTGGACTGTTTAATTCCTCTTTCTGACGACCTGTGCTTTACTCTGGACTGTTGCTGATCCTGTGATTGTGTAGTACTACCATGGCCGTGTACACTGCATTGGAATATGCGAACATGCACCTCGTTTATGGGGAATGCAGATGCAATGCCAATGCAGCCGCTAGACTTTATCGTGAGAGGTACCCGAACAATCGTCACCCAGATCATCGAGTTTTTATTAATGTGCACCGTTCACTATCAGAGGGACGATTCCCTAACCAAGTACATGGTGAAGGAAGACATCGTAATCCGTACGAAGACGTCGTACTACAAGCAGTCCAAGAAGACCCAAGTGCTTCTGTACGTGGAATCGAAACAAGCACAGGTGTATCTAAGAGTACCGCCCACCGAATCTTAAAAAAGAACGAGTTCCACCCGTATCATGTACAGCGAGTACAATCATTACTGCCACGGGATTACGCTCCCAGAGTCGCGTTTTGCCAAAGGATGCTAGAAAGGCACAGAGAAGACCCTCGATTCTTAGAGAAGATTTTATGGACCGATGAGTCAACATTTAAAAAAGATGGCTACATGAATTTGCACAATTTGCACGAGTGGCATGTAGAAAATCCAAATTTGATGAGGCAAGATAAGTCACAGTATCGATTTAAAGTAAACATGTGGACCGGGATACTAAATGGCATAATAATTGGACCTTTTGAGCTGCCAGAGATTTTGAATGGCGCAGTTTATTTGGATTTTCTTCAAAATACTTTACCAGATTTATTAGAAGACGTGCCACTGAACGTTTACAGGGAAATATGGTTCCAGCAAGATGGCTGCCCAGCGCATTATGCCCGTTTAGTAAGAGAACATCTTGATGAAGAATACCCGCTCAGGTGGATAGGGCGCGGTGGGACAATCTTGTGGCCACCCCGTTCGCCTGATTTAAATCCCCTAGATTTTTTTTACTGGGGAGCGGTAAAAGAGAAAGTGTACTCAAAAACAATAGAGAATTTAGCCGAGCTGCGGGAAAGAATAACGGAAGCCGTTGTCTTTGTAAACAGGGGAAGATTTGCCCGGAAAATAACCAGATCTCTTTTAAGAAGATGTCGTGCTTGCATTGCCGTCGAAGGAAGGCAGTTTGAACATTTATGTAATAAAAAAAAAAACTGATAATTTGTTTTTTTTTTCTAAGATGAGAAATCTGGTCCTGACTTAAAGTAAAAAGGTTGAGTCACTATCATAACTTTGCTCTTAAATTACGTAAAATTTCGATTTCTTATCTCGCTCACACTTCGTAAAATGACTCTCTCCGTCTCTATGCCAAATCACAAGCAATTAAGTCCAGAAAACAACGCAAAAAGTGGTAAGTACGGAATCAACATGAACGAATACGGAGATGCGCAGTAAACAAAGCAGCGTAACGTACTGATTTGTAATTGTGTGTGCGTCTGCGCTTACAAAACAAAACAATAACTACTGCTGTCTCATTCGCACTCATCGGTAAATTGTATCTCCGTTTCATGATAAAGGTTGTGTCACTGATAAAGGTGGCGTCACTCTCTGTCTCGCTCACACTTCGTAAAATGACTCTCTCCGTCTCTATCGAACTAGAAACGGAGTTTAGCAAAGCTTTAGGTAAGCTAAAGTCATTTTAAGGAAGTATAGACATTTTGTGTAAAAACTGAGACTATTTACAAAAAAAAACTTGACCAATTATTGAAAACGTAATCTAGCAAGTGTTACACCATTTTTGAATCCTTATTAAATGCGCCAATTTTTCATGTTACTTGCCAAACTAGCGTAGTACATTTTTTTTTCAGTACAGTCAGTTAAAGTTGGGCGAAACAGTAAATTTGAATAATTTGGTTTTGAAAAAGTTTAATTTTCTTCTAAGTAGGAGGAGTTGGCTTTAAATTTTAGGCAAAAATCTACACAAGCATTATTCAAGATTACATAATAATAAAAAAATTTGATAAATTATGGGATTTGTAGCAATTGGAGTTAAAGAACCATTACAGGGATTGATTTTTTTAGTAAATTTTTAAAGTGAACATAATTTTTTTTAAACATGAGATAGATTTTTTTTTTGTATTTTTCTGAGAACTGTTATAACTTGGTCTATCGCCCATTTACGGCTTGACGTCGATTTCTGGGACACCCTGTATAAGTAGAATAAATATTTTCGTCAAGCTTAATGTCTCTCTGACCGGATATTTTCGCTAATCTAACCTCCCACGTTGGTATGCACACTGGTTATTGCGAACTAAGCTGACTCTGTTGCGGTCTGTTTTATTTATAAGTATGTTTCTACATATTTGCTGATCAAGAAATAAATCAAACGTAAAACTGCTATGTTCAGCAGCGTATTTTGCGCCAGAGTTCAATACGAAGTCCGTTCCGGTACAACACTATGTGTGGACTGTCGGTCGACTCTTCCCAGAACCTCTAAACCATGTCTACATGCCTTAATCTTTTATCTCATGAAGATCAAAGAAGTCGAACCTGAACAGATGATGTGCGTTAAATAATTTTACCTTTATAGAGTTATGTTGACATCTGAGGAATTCGGATTAATTCAAAAAACTGAATTGGATACTCGCCAACTGGTCTAGCCTTGGCCTGGCAATGTGATTGGCCCAGCAATAACTAATTATTGGTACCTAGTTGCACTCATCGAATCCGTCACTTGCTGTTCAAGCGATCCATGTCACCCATATTGATATATATGGCCAATCAATGCACTTTCATTTAATTAAATGTAGGTATATGAAGTTGTAGCACTAATTATGAATGCATAGTTAGTGCTACAACTACTAATTTGATAGCAGCAAATTTTCTAGCTGTAGGTACTATTTATTGGTACCGTTGTTATTGGCGCCTTTCAACCTTTTAAGTAGCCAAGCTAACGCCTTTGGTCTTTAATCGATAGTTATCCGACTTTATGGTACAAAATCTATAAATGTTGGTTTCGTAGCTGACCCTAACAATATTTTAGGTAAGGTCAGCAACAAAAGTCCTCCACACCACGCCAAGTTCATTTTACAGGTTTAACATTTTTCCTCGTTATAAAGTTAACTGTACAAACTGTAGATAGGTAAATGATTTGTTTCATGGTGCCTACAATCGAGAATTCATAGAATATGGTACAGAAGTAGCAAACGGCAAATACGAATTATTTGAAGTTATTTCTTACCGACAGTTCGATGAACAGTGCTTGAATATAGATAGACATTCTTAACCACAATCAAGTAGAAAATATAATATTACTGTTTACTGAACATAATAGGCATACTTTGCTAATGAGTATAGCATTACAAAGCCAATATCTTTATCTCGACATAATTGTTGTATTGTGGTCAGCTTACGTGCCTATACAGTGAGAAGAGGAGAAACCAAACATGATATTTATGAACTAATAAAATATGTTATTTTTACTCTTTTCCCATGTATATGTGGGTAAATTAGATATTTACACGAACAAAGGAAAACAAACTGTTCTGAATCATCTAAAAAGAAACTGTAAGCGTGTTCTTATCCTACTTCTGATTCCAATTTTCTTATTCAATTAACATGACAGTTCAGAGTTGAGCTAATTACCAGTGCAGCAAAGTTTTTTTCGAGATAATTGTTTTACCAGACATGTCTGATTGCCTGGCGCTGTTAACCATTGCACACACAGTGGCCAAGCATTGGGACCACGTTATGAAACATTGCCGTGATATTTCGAGGTGCATTGCATTTCAAAGAATGTTCGAGTACACAGCATTATAAATTCTCAATAAGTAATTTATTACAGTACAAGTGCGGTCTTACTGAACTCCATGCGTACACCTACATTATCTATTTTCTGTATCCTATTTTTAGAGCAGTTCTACTCACCCAGATGGTGCAACTAAAAACGAGATCGACTTCATCATGTCAACCAAGAAGCAAATTTTCAATGATGTCTCTGTGATCAATTCTGTGAAAACCGGGAGCGATCACCGCATGGTAAGAGGCACATTGAACATTTATGTTAAGCTTGAAAGGTCTCGACTGATGAAGTCCACGCTCCGTCCGGCACAGATCCAGGTCCAAAACCCCGAGAGCTTTCAGCTCGAACTCCAGAATCGTTTCGAGTGCCAAGGGAGCTCCGTGGACGAATACAGTGATGGGTTCGTCGAAGCTGTCCATACGGTCGGGTCTAAGTTTTCAAGACCCGCCGTACAGATAGGAACAAAAAGCTCTCTGATTCTTTTCTTAAGCTCATGAAGGAGAGGCGTGAGATGATCTTGCAGTCTTCAGATGATGCGTTGAAATACCGGCAGCTATTTAGACGGATCTCAAAGTCCTTGAAAAGCGACCTCCGCCGCTTTAATACCGAAAGTATTAAAGACGCGATTGAGCGGTATAAGGGCTCCAAGGTCTTTGCGAGAGAACTGTCTATTGGGTAGAGCCAGCTCACGAAACTGAAGACCGATGATGGCAGGATCGTGTCCGCCAAACCGGAGATTCTGAGGGAGATCGAGAGATTCTATGGGCAGTTGTACACGTCAACCAGTAAACCCGTCGTGAATCTAGCGAATGACCCTAGAGCTAGATTGACCCGACACTATACCGAAGACATTCCGGACGACAGCCTGTATGAGATAAGGATGGCTCTGAAACAGCTTAAGATCAACAAGGCGGGTGATGACGGAATCACGGCCGAACTCCTGAAGGCGTGTGGAAAACCAGTACTTAAGGCTCTTCAGAAGCTGTTTGATTCCGTCATACTCGAGGGGAAAACGCCACAGGCATGGTGCAGGGGTGTGGTGGTACTCTTCTTCTAAAGGTTGTCTGGTAGATATCGCTGTCAGCGATAAGATCGCCTTTGTACCCGTATAATTAAGTTTTTCTTATAAAATAGATGTGTAACTTTTATGGTGTACAATAAAGTATATTCTATTCTATTCTTCTTCAAGAAGGGTGACAACTGACCCTACTGAAGAACTATAGGCCTATCTCACTTCTTAGCCATGTCTACAAGCTGTTTGCAGTAGTCATCACGAATCGTCTCGCGCGCATGTTCGACGATTTCCATTCCATACATACGCTGCGGCAGGTTATACAGAAGACTGAAGAGTACAACCTGCCTCTCTGTTTAGCGTTTGTGGACTACGAGAAAGCCTTCGATTCGATCGAGACTTGGGCTATACTGCAGTGTCTCCATCGGTGCCAAGTTGACTACCGGTACATCAAAGTCGGGCGCACGGTTGGCGCAGTGGTTGAGCTATTGACTGCTGCGCTGCGTGTCGCGTGTTCGATTCCCGCACGGAACAACTATTTGTATGACCTACAGGTAGTTGTTCCGGCTCTGGGTGTTGTGTATGTGAGTTTAAATGTTTGTAAACGCACCCACGATACAGGAAGAAATTCCTAGTGTGGGGCAACGTTATTTAAAAAAGTGTTGAAGTGTTTATATAAAACGCCACCATGTCAGTTCGAATTCAGGATCAGGCCTCGGAACCCGTCCTTCTGCAGCGAGGTGTGAGACAAGGAGACGTCATGTGTCCGAAGCTGTTTACCGATGCACTGGAGGATGTCTTCAAGATTCTGGACTGGAGAAGTCTAGGCATTATCGTCAATGGCGAGTACATCACTCACCTTCGGTTTGCCGACGACATTGTGGTTATGGCTGAGACCATGGAGGATCTCAGTACAATGCTCGATGATCTCAGTAGAGCTTTCGAAAAAGAAAGAGATTCAAGAAAGAGGTCAACCGTCGAATCCGACTCGGCTGGGCAGCGTTCGGGAAGTTGTGCGGTATCTTCTCGTCCAACTTACCACAGTGTTTCAAGATGAAAGTCTATGACCAGTGTGTGTTGCCAGTGATGACATAAATATGGCTTTGAGACGTGGTCGCTTACAATGGGCCTTATTAGAAACCTTGTAGTCACTAAAAGGGCAATGGAGAGGGCTATGCTCGTAGTTTCCTTGCGTGATCGAATCAGAAATGTAGAGATCCGCATGAGAACCAGGGTTACCGACATAGCCCGAAGAATTGCCAAACTTAAGTGGCAGTGGGCAGGGCACATTGCTCGCAGAACGGATGGCCGATGGGGCAGAAAAGTTCTGGAGTGGCGACCGCGAACCGGAAGACGATGCGTTGGAAGGCCTCCCACCAGGTGGACCGATGACCTGGTGAAGGTTGCGGGGATTCGCTGGATGCGGGACGCACGGGACCGGTCAATGTGGCGACGCTTGGGGGAGGCCTATGACGTCTTTCGGCTGATATGATGATGATGAAAACTAGTCTGCACTTAAATAATAGATAGTAATGTCTCGTCTTATGTATGATCTTGCATGAAAGCAAATTAAAAAAAAAGAGTTTTTTTTCATTTAACTTAAAATCTAGGGTAAATTGAGATCAGACTTGGGATAGAACAAAAAATAGGACCTGGCAATACTGGCTATGTTACTAGCGAAAAGTTCTGGAGTGGCGACCGCGAACCGGAAGACGATGCGTTGGAAGGCCTCCCACCAGGTGGACTGATGACCTGGTGAAGGTTGCGGGGATCAGCTGGTTACGAGACGCACGGGACCGGTCAATGTGGCGACGCTTGGGGAGGTATATGTCCAGCAGTGGACGTCTTTCGGCTTATATGATGATGACTCACCCAGTACAAAGTCAGCTTTTCTTGTTTATATTAAATATAAATGCATTTAACTAACATGCATGATACGATACATACCTATCTACAATTCCACAAACCTACGTAAATATTAAGGTGAATCACTGTTTTTAATGTTTTGACGTAAATATTATGTTTTATCGTTCATATAATATACCATAGCCGTTTAATAATAAGCTTTACATGCTGAAACTGCTTGTTATTATATTTTGTCTGATGCTTCGTGTAAAAAGCACCCTACGTATATATGGAAAGCAAATACAAATGTAGGTAAATCTTATAGGGTCAAGATCCGTGCTAAAGAAGTCGTGCTAGCTCGTTATTTACACAACAGTAAAAAAACCTGTATTTAATGCGATTTTAAAATTGATGAGTTTACTGATTTCTCTGCTGACCATACTATCCATACTAATATTATACATTCGAAAGGAACTCTGTTTGTTACCTTTTCACGCCTAAACCACTGAACGGATTTCAATGAAATTCGGCAGGAGATAGATGGCATCCTGGGGAAGGACATAGGCCACTTTTTGTTTAAAAAAATAGTAGTTAGGATAGGGTAAGTAGGATGGTAGGTTTGTAGGTATAGGATAGGGTAGGTAGGAAGCTAATTGACGGGAGCGAAGCCGTGGGGGACAGCTAGTTCTAAATAAAACTAAACTATCCCATTCCTAGAAAAACCAGTCATTGGGTTTATCCACATTTTTTTTGTAATGCATTTTAATCATCAAGAAAATTTTCATATCAGTATCTCACACAAGCTATTTCCAATTCGCCTTCGCTGATTTAAATTGTAAATGCTATTTTTTATAACAATAAGAATACATACATGTATGAATGTTATCAACGATTTGCGTCCTGTCTCGTATTGTAATAAAGTAATAAATATATTGATGAGCTGACGATCTGTCGTCTGGTTGTCTGCAAAGCCGTCCCCACGACAATTTTAGCACTTACTTACTCTGATTCTGTGTTCAAGTCCTTCACTTAATAATATGAATCATAAATATCTTTTGTATTAAGAACACATACATTATTACCTCAATGATTACGAATAAAAATGCGGAATATTTTAATAAATAAATAAACAATGATAGAGGGGAAGCTGGCAGGGTTTTTCAGGACGAAATGTTGACAGCTGAGTAGGTGCAGCTTACTGAGAGAATACCGAGATTATAATTCTGGAAAATTTCAGATAGAAGCCCTTTGGACAGGGATTTCATTTTCAGTTTTCCAAAAAAGCACACTGAACGTGCTGGGCTGTTCATTTAAATTTGGTAGGGTGCGGCTTGACATAAAATGGCAAATCTGACAAACATTTTTTTTCTTTACGAAATTAAGAATGTTTCAAACCTTACCTTCAGGCTAAAGTAAAGTTTGCGACCTACTTAGAAGAAGGGGTCATTAAAGCTCGTGTTTTCTTTGAGTAAGAAGAAACAATTTTGTATTTACTATGATGATGCAAAAGTGAAGTTGTAACTGGGGCGTAGTCTATTCTAGTTATTACATGAGGTACTATGAGCAAGACAATGGAATAAACAAAAGCTGTAGTGTAAACATTTCTACTCAAATAGTGATCGTTCTAAATTATAAAGCGATACCATTAAAGCTGTTAATCACGTTTATTATTAAACAAATCATAGACTATTTAAACATAAGATTCTAAACTTCTTCAGTTGTATGTTTGTTCTTGTCCACATATCATAATTTTCCTACAAAAGATGCATAACACACGATCTCTTTATTTCCAGGTAAAATTCAGCTGAGCAATCTTCCGCAATAGTTGTAGAAAAGTGCAACGGAATCGCATTTGAATGCCTATTGTGACGTAAATATGCCAAAACAATAGTTTTGTTATGGAGATACGGCGCGTTATTGCGTGAACTAAACTCGAGATGTGGTCGGTGCTAAGCGTGTTGTTTGCGCTCGTGAGCGTTAATTATGCGCTGCTGGAAGGCCCCAATGTCTGTACTAGACAAGAAGCGTGAGTATAGATTTATCTATTTGTTGAGTCGTCTTAAATCTGTTTTCAATACAAGAATATTTCATTTTGTTATCAAGACTACTTTGTAAAAGCGTCCGTGAGTGAAGTACAGCTAGCTATTCTTCTGTATGTGTACTTGTTTTTCACTTGTTATTTATCTTAAGTTTTGAGAGGTCTTGATTGAGGTGAATGAGGAAAAGAGGCAAAGATATATCAGATTTTCTTGGTGTTAGACGCAAATTAGAATTATACGGTCGGATACCATGAATTTTGGAGCATGAAATTTAACCTATTCTCTACAGAAATTGTGAGGGCCCTGACTCTGAAAAACTCTTTTTTTATAGTTAATAGAATTTCTTCTCTACAAATAGATTTTTTTTATTTTAATAATAGTTAGGTTATGAATGTAAAAACACTCGATGGTATTTATTTAGGTAATAAAGAAATTCTTATTATTTGCAAGCAATCAATAACTCAACAAGTATTGTGATCTCATAATCTGTTGCGAAATGCATACAGCACATTGTATATTATGAAATATTTACAAGTTATGAATGAAAACCTGCACATCTTGTTTGAGGAAGTTGAATCAATTTAGCAAAGTAATAAATTTCAATTGGTTGTAGGTAGCCCACTTCGGCACCATAGGCCACTAGGTCACATGAATTTATCACACTAGCAACGCTAACATTTAAGCTGGTTTGGCTTTGGCTTATTATTTAATACGCATGTAGAGCTATTATTGGCTTATCTTTATTCATAAATGGCACTTCTGATGATTCATAAGTTTCAGTTACTAGTAGGTACGTCAGACAATATGAGCTAATGAACACACACAGTTATGAATACAATTCAATAAACGAGAAATGTACCTACATTCTGTATACAAAAACGTTTTATTTTGAACCATCCCTAACTTTTCGGTAATGTGTGGCTTTAATTAATTTATAAGCGTTATAGTTCCCGGCATGTAACTTGGCAAGGTTTTGAGCCAAGGACCAATCACCATATAGAGCGAATTGAACGCTAGACGCGACGCGATTGGTCAGTCGATCCTTGTGTCAACTGACTAACCAATCGCGTGCTCGGAACGGTGCTAAACGTTCCCCTTGATAACCAAACCTTAAAACCCGGCCAAGTGCGAGTCTGACTCGCGCACAAAGGGTTCCGTACCATTATCGCAAAAAAAACGGCATAAAACTCACGTTTGTTGTATGGGAGCCCCACTAAAATATTTATTTTATTCTGCATTTAGTATTTGTTGTTATAGCCTAGCGGCAACAGAAATACATCATCTGTGAAAATTTCAACTGCCTAGCTATCACGGTTTATGAGATACAGCCTGGTGACAGACGGACAGACAAACGGACCGCGGAGTCTTAGTAATAGGGTCTCGTTTTTACCCTTTGGGTACGGGACCCTAAAAACGATCTAACGACTCTTGCCAACTTACGTGCCGGCAACTTATACCATAAATATCATCACCACCAGTTAAAAAAAAAATTATATAATTATAATTAATAGGTAGGTAATTCATCAAATGTATGGTTTGGGTAAAGAATAGATCTAATCTAAATTCGTTGTTTGGCCTTTGTTTCCGTTTTCCTCCTGATAAATAGTTTTATCAACAAAATGGTTAGCGTTTGTTATTGTTGAATTATTCGATTGTAAAGTTAATTAATTAATTTATTATTGCTTGCCAGATTGTGGTAGTTAAATCAAGATAATTTAAATTAAATGCATGTTTTTTTTACCCGACTGCCGAAGGAGGGTAATGTGTTTATCAGTCTATGTATGTATGTATATATGTATGTATGTTTGTTCCTATATAGCGTTCCAGAGACCAAACGCGTTGGTCGATTTTGATGATTCATACGTCAATCGATTCGTCTTAACCCTGCGAGTGTCATAGGCTACATTAAAATTTGACAATAGAAAAATGGCGGATTTTGGGCGCTATATTGTGGGGACCCAAATTTTTTTTTTTCTTCCAAACCCATCGTGTGGGGTATCAAAATAAAGGGTTTTAAGAGGTGATTTCAATAACACTTATATGTTTAAATGTATCTAATTCGAAAAAAACTTAACTAAAAAGTTATAAATATAAAAAGTTAAATCAAAAAATCAATAAACCCGACTGCTTCAAAAGCGAACTAAAAAGTCGTAAACAAGGAAAAAAATCATGCTGTGCAGGAGGAGGATACATCTGGTTCTGGCCAGCCAGCTCGCGCGTATGTATCCCCCGACTGCACAGCATGATTTTTTCCTTGTTTACGACTTTTTAGTTCGCTTTTGAAGCAGTCGGGTTTTTTGATTTTTTGATTTAACTTTTTAGTTAAGTTTTTTTCGAATGAAACGTTATATTTTAGGAAGTAAATAAATTAAAACTAAGGTTCATTAAAAATATTTTATGGTAGCAAATACTTACGGATTTACAAACTCAGTCAGTAGATGCTCATTAAAAACAATTAACAAGGAGGATTTAATTTGGTTTTGTTAGTGCTTATAACCTTTTTATCATCTGATAATTACCATATAATTTAATTTAGCGACTTTTGTTATAATAATACAATGTTGAAAAAATTAATTAAAAAACCCGACTGCTAAAAAGCGAACTAAAAAGACGTAAACAAGAAGAAAATCATGCTGTGCAGTCAGAGGATACATGTTCGCGAGCTGGCTGACCAAAACCATATGTATCCTCCGAATGCACAGCATGTTTATTTTAGAATTAGGTGCATTTAAACATATAAGTGTTATATATTTTTGACATCACCACTTAAAACCCTTTATTTTGATATCCCACATGATGGGTTTGAAAAAATAAATTTGGTGCCCCACAATATGGCGCCCAAAATCTGCCACTTTTTTATTTGCCAATGTTAATGTAAGACAATGCTTGTGCAGACTTTAATTTTCCCAGTGGTCGACTATGGTGACGTGTGCTACTTCGACTTGAACGCGGTCTTGCTTGATAAACTAGAGAGGGTCTTGAACAACTGTATCAGATTTATATTTAACCTCAGAAAATATGACCATGTGTCGAACTACAGGTCTGAGTTAAAATGGCTGCCTATTCGCCAGAGGAGACGTTTACGGGCTTTGACCACACTTTTCTCCCTACTCAATTCTCCCACCCCTCCTTCCTATCTTATGTCTAACTTTCAATATCTATGTTCTTCACATGCTCGGAATCTGCGTTCTTCTAATAATCTCCTCTTACTCTGTCCTCCTCATTCGACTGATTTTGTTCACTCTTCCTTTCATATACAGTCCATTCTTCTTTGGAATGCGCTTCCTCCCGAGATCAGGACGGCCACCAGTCGGTATGCATTCAAGCGGAAATTGCGGATTTACTTTCAAAACAACTAAGTAGAGTCATCTCACTTTCTTCTTTTCTTTTACTTTATAAAATATATATTTATATAAGTATACATATATTATTTTCAATATATATGTATGTATATTTTACCTATTTTATTATGTTATATAATAACTGGTATTGTTTTTATTATTAAAAAATGCACCTGCCATGTTATCTCTTCACCACCCTTGGTTGACTGGTAGAGAATGCCTAAGGCATTAAGTCCGCCTTTGTACCTTTGTGCATGAAGTCTAAATAAATAAATAAATAAATGTAGTCAGCGACACTCGCATTGCTAAGACGAATCGATTGACGTAAGATTCATCAAAATCGGCCAACGCGTTTGGTCTATAGTACGCCACATAGGAACAATCATACATACATACATAGACTGATAAACACATTACCCTCCTTCGGCAGTCGGGTAAAAAGACATCAATTTTGTAAACATGTATTCAATCCTCATTAAGTTGATATAAGTGCTTTTTATGGTTGTGCATAGGCACAACACTACAGTAGGTACATACAGTACAGTAGGATCCTTTGGTTCCAAGTAATTGTTTAGCATGTACGTAATTCTGTCCTGATTAACAGTTCGAATAGCCGCCGCAAGACACAAATTAATGATAAAAGTGAACCTTACTCATATAAATTTATGGTTAATATTATAATTGCTAAATAAACCAGGAAAACTGTTATTCTGTAAAATGTATTCAGTATTCCTTGTTTTTTTTTCGATTGTGAAATATATTGTTATTAGTGGGCTAGTAATAGCTATTGCACTATCAACAAAACATTATATTTTTTATTTTTTTTTATTAACAACAGACATAATTCCAGTCCATAGTTATACATATATCTCGTTTTTAAACAGATTAAAACCAAAAATAAAATAAATGCATAATTAAATTTTAAATAGTCAAAAACTCATTAAAAGTAATAATTAAAACGGTCCAAATTTTTTTAAGCACCATCAACTTGACGATTGGTATAATATTCTAGTACAAGTAGCAAGTAAGAACCAAAAAAGTATGTAAGTATCGTAGCAGGCGACGTTCTGTAGTTTCTGTCTACCCCCATGGAGAAAAGGCATAACTATATGTATGTTTGTATGTAGTAGAAGTAAGTAAAGTGTCTGATGATGATGTCTGTCGCTGAGCGACGCTGACACTTAAAAAAACTTACAAAATCTAACCTAGAACTGTAGGTACAGTTAAGGGTCAAAAGTGCAGTCAAACTATCAAAACAGCAGCGGTTTTTTTTGGGCAGAATAATTTCAACTTTTCACGATTAGTACGTAGGTATAATCTATACTTTAATTTCTATACAACATATTAAACCAGTTGTGAATAATTTAATTTCATCTACAAAAATTAGTCATTTGAATTTTGGGAGAGTAAGACTGCACTTTTGACTTTAACTGTACTTTGCCGAATCTGCATGCAGCTTTATCTACATACAATGTGAAATTCTTAGAAAATCACAGTTATGTTGAAGTTATGTGCATGTCACGTACTTATATTTGCATGATAATGCATTTAAGAGAAGAAATTCTTTCCGTGTTATGTTCTTTGTAACCAGACATTGGTTCGGCGAGGGTCTGTTTTATTATTTGCTTTCGAATGCTGGGGCGACTGATTGTCACTGATCAGTCGTTAGTCATCGGGTCAGTTAACTTTATCGAGTTTTCCGCCCCGCGCCCCTTTACGTCCTCTTGTTGACGATGTGAACATAACAGTTCAATGTTACTATTATCGATATCCGCTGCATGCATTATCAGTTGACAGTGAAGCTTAAGACTTGTTCTCTGTTTTCCCTATATCTCTCACTTGAGTCATTGCAGCTGTTGATTCTAGATATTTCTTGATAGGTAGGTAACACATCTGCAACGGAAACAATTTGCCAATCATTATATTGTGGCAATTAATTACGTCACTTAATGTAATTAACATGAATTATATTGTTCCAGATACACAACTACGTTACGGGTATCAGAGAAACAGCCGTACCAGGTGAAGGAGTACACGTGGTGCTTCAATGTACCACCTAAATGTTCGAAATATAGGATTAAGTTCAAGGAGGTGTTCAAGACTCAGACGCTGGTGAAATATAGGCCCGTTGAGGAGTGCTGTGCGGGGTACGCTCCGGATTCGCAAGGAACGCAATGTGTGCCGGTGTGCGTGGAGTCATGTGTCCACGGAAAGTGTGTAGCGCCAAATACATGCGCCTGCGCGCACGGCTACGGAGGACCCGCCTGCGACATATGTAAGCTACTTTTTCTTACTCCTCCGCTGTTCTTTCCTGATTAATTGCGTTCCAAGAAAGTTGAATCGTTTCTCCGGGCCTCGTCGAGCTGCATTGACTCGCCGCTTTTCTGGAGGTTGCCTCTGTTGATTTTGGCTTTCAGGAGTTACAGTAGTTGTGAATAGTGTGGCGGGCTTGTCCCAATAAAAAAAATGTAAGCTACGTTTTTATATATAGATAGGAACTTTCAATAGCGTAGCGAGTTCCCCGTACTCCACTACGGTTATGAATAACAGGATGTCGCTAATGTATTGTTGCTGTCACACATGTGAGTTCACATGGATAGTATCAGCCATAAATAGCGAATTCTATTTTTCAGTTTTAATTAGGAAAAAGCTATTAAAACCCTTCGGACAGAACGTCTGTATTGCATTACTTGAAATAGTATGCTACGAAACTGATACGTTCAAAGTATTCAATGATCTACTTACTTACAAAACAAAATTTACACCTCTGTATCTTCTTCAGATATTTGAGACTTATAGTGATCCAGAGGCAGATATGATTTTTTATTCTCAGATATCGCAATCGGAGTTTATCTGAGTAAGAAATGAAATTTTAATTGCGTGAATCAAAAAGTCAATCGATTGGAACATCTATAAATCTTTTACTGTAAAGTTATTTTTTAATTTTTATGGTAGGATGAAGTTTAAATGAAAAGTGGAATATTTAGTCTGAAAAAGTTATTCGAAAACCGGCGATATGCTCTACATAACACGTTTCAAAAACAATGCCTCGGTTTGTTAACGATGTTTGTCTTTTTAGCGTGCCTAAACTATGTACCTGATCTGATCTGATCTGCACTGATTGTCAGAAAAACGTGGCAATAGTTGTCAAGACAAAGATTGTTTATAAGTCATCGATAGTTCACGGTCACACGACAGCGGAAAGTATGAATCATTTGTATAAAAATCTTAGTAACAAACACTCACTAGGTACTTATTTTAAGGAAAATACAGCATTGTTAACAAAGCATATAACAACAATTGAAGTTTACAAGGAATATGCATTGTGTCCTGATGATTGTTTTAAATGATATTTGGGTAAACAAATCGAGGCTTACGCTGAAATATAAAAAGAAATGTTCGTCTATTATATTTATCGCGATTCATAAGCATAACAAATGTCATCGATTCGGGGTGATAAAACTACTGGTCAATTTTGTAGAACACGCCACTCATTTTGACTGTTGTCACAACCTATGTTCCTTTTAGGACAGAGGTAACGAGCCGTTTCAAATTCTTACCCAACGTTCTTCTACCATAATCATCTAAACTGAAATACTTAATCATCATTCAACCTTTTTATTTTTAACCCCCGACGGAAAAAGAGGGGTGTTATAAGTTTCACGTGTGTTGCTGTGTATCTGTGTGTCTGTCTGTGGCATCATAGCGCCTAAACGGATGTACCGATTTTGATTTAGTTTTTTTTTGTTGGAAAGGTGATTTTGTTGAGAGTGTTTTTAGCTATGTTTAAAAAAGAATCGGTTCAGCCGTTCAAAAGTTATGGGCCTTTTACTGTTTGAATCGGGGTATTTTCGCAAGATAAATGTGTCGGGGGTTTTTCAAATTTTACTTGTTAATGTTATCACTGCTGGGGCACTCTCATCAAACACCTCCTCTCTGAAGGATTTGGTGGGGCACAGACCTCCTCTCTAAGAGAGAGGGTGGGGCACAGACCACTTCTCTGAGAGAGAGGGAATTACACCTCGCGGGCCCAGTGCGAGTTAGTGGATGTCACGTTTCTTCAATTTTTTGTTTCTAAAGGACATGCTCTACAGTGGTGATTAAATCATTTACACACAGCACAGTATAAAAGCGCCTGCCTAGGTTCGAACCCACTGCCTACAACACGTAAATCGTGGCCGTTACCACTGGTCACCACTGTTCCAAATAAATAAAGGTAATACAAATCCGACGTTTCTTTTGCAGCATGTCCTGACGGAAAATGGGGACGGAACTGCCAGCACGAATGCAGTTGTATGAACGGTGGTACTTGCGAGCCTTTGACCGGCACATGCGCTTGCACGGCAGGCTGGCGGGGAGACGCGTGCGAGCGGGCTTGTGCGCCTCCAACATACGGCGACAACTGCGACGAACTCTGCCAGTGCAAGAACGACGGAACCTGTGACCCTGCTACTGGAGCTTGCAACTGTCCGGAAGGATTCACTGGTCCTTTGTAAGTTTATGATTGGTTAAAGTGCGTTGAATATAATATTCACAGCGGATCTTTGTGTCTCTGAAGTGGCCTTTGTCAACTGTTGCGCACGAAACAGATTAAAACTGCATAGATGCGACAAACGTATACGAGTGAAAGAGACAGTTATACAATGCTATTTTCACTTTCAATATTGACACAAAATAGCTATTGCGCAGCCTCTTGCAGCCAATTCATTGACACAAAAAGCCGTTGTGAGTATTATACAAACCGGTGAATAACCTCTTCCTTGTGACGTAATGAAAGGCTTTTATAACCGGCCTTAAGATTCCCCTAGTCGAAGGCACGAACTATTTTGTGCGCGATGTTAAAATGCATGCTATCTCATCCGACAACACGTGCGAAAGAGATAGATGCTGTGATGAGCAGTAAGAAGCTAGTTCGTGTACGAATTAGCACTTTTGGAAGTTTTTAGCAAAATGGGTGATGATTTAGGACGAAAACGAGCATCGTCGAGAATATTTTCAAAATAAAACCATTTGCATTCTTGAACTACTAAACTATCACTGTATGGAGGCCGTTTTGCAATTTTCCTTTTTCTTATAGTATTTATTTCCGCCCAAAGATGCGTTAAAATTTGTGTTGAAATATGGGACTTTCGACGCTCATAACAATCAATATATTTTTTTAACGTTTTTGTTTCTATACAGGGCTAGATAATGATGAGACAAATTGATATCATTTTTTATTTTGAACGTACATCGTCAAACAGTGGAGTAATCCCTAGACTTCGTTTGTATGGAATAATTATCGACTAGTGTAACCTTAAGGCAAATATAATTGCATTCAATTATAACTGCTGTATCCGAGTATAAATGATGAATGAAGAGTAGAGAGGTAGCCCTTTGTAGTAAATTAATCGCTTTTACCATAATAAAATATAATTAATTGTTTCTTTCTGGTCCTTATAGTGCCGCTTATTTTCTCATGGTTAATACAGATAACAATAAAGTTCCTGAGAAGCTTTTAACACACTCAGCTCAGTTGCCAATTGCCAATATAGATAACAGTACCTACCGTGCCAATATCACACCAATATGCTCGATGTATTATGAAATTGGATCACTAATGTTTACAGTTCTCGCTACTAATAAGTATCGTATTACTCCACGCGTGGTATATAAAGATAATATTCGGCGATGTTTAATAAACTATTGCGCAGGTATAATTATATTAAGGATCTCTCTTTATCTTACTTTCAGATGTGAAGAACAATGCCCAAAGGATGAGCCGTGCCCAGAAAGGTGTCGATGTCAAAATGGAGGAAAATGTACCTTTATTGGTACATGTGACTGCCCATCAGGATGGACTGGGAAAGTTTGTGCAAACAAGTACGTAAATAGAACTTTCTCCAAAAATAATCTTTATTGTTTTTTGTCTTTGGAGGAGCTCGTGGCTAAATAATAACAGCCGCACGGGTCCTAGAGGTCGGTCCGTGGATGAGTGACCATTTCAACATACCGAGTTCCCTCCGTGCCTCGGAAAGCACGTTAAGCCGTTGGTCCCGGCTGTCATTTGAAGATCTTTGACAGTCGTTACGGGTAGTCAGAAGCTTGAGATCTGACACCAGTCTTTCCGAGGGGTACTGTGTTACCCAGTTACTGGGTTATGGAGGTCAGATAGGCAGTCGCTCCATGTAAAACACTGGTACTAAGCTGAATCCGGTAAGATTGGAAGCCGACCCCAACATAGTTGGGAAAAGTCTAGGCAGATAGATAGATTGTGTATGTCTTTGATATGTCTAATATTGTCTCATTACCACTTTTAGATGTCCAGCTGGCAGATGGGGACCGAAATGTGAGAAGACCTGTGAATGTGCCAACGGAGCCGGTTGTCATCATGTGACTGGCCGCTGTCAGTGCGAAGCAGGCTTTACTGGAGATAAGGTAGTTATACTAAAACACAAGAACTCTCTACTGCCATTGTAAAATACTGCAGCACCGCCCAGCAAATGATTCAGCAAAGAATGAACCACTAACAATCGAACCATAATCTGGCCAAGGGCATCTTCCACCGATCTCTAACACAGTGCTAGTGTGTAACCCTTTTATAAGACATACGTCACCTGCGTTGCTGCTGTTTTTGCACAACTACCTGCATCTTCCAGAATTTAAATGAGGCCAAAGATAGTGCTGTCACGGGGTGCACGAAATGCATCGATTTGTTATTGAATTGTTTGTAAAATTCACATTTTCTAGAATTGATCATAAAAATTGTATGTTATTGTTGAGTTAACTCTCCTAAGGACAAAATTCTGGTATATTGGGCTCTTAATTCATATTTCAAAGATTCTTTGAACAGATAATTTAAAATTGACTCGATTTTTAATTTTGTATTGTAACACATTTTGGAACAATGAAACTCTAAAAATGTGCAATACTTACTATAAAACAAATCGTCACTATATTTAAAGAAAAAATAGTCACGAACCGAGAAAACCCTTTTACTTGCAAGTCACTGCTAACACCATCTATAGCCATGGAACGGCAGGAACCGAATGCGATCGATGTTCTGATAAAAATAATCAGACGAAAAAGCTAGTTCTGTCAGCACGGTTTCTGTGTATGGGATGAGGCATGGGTATGTTAGTATTATATTATCTGTGGGACTGATCCGAGAAAATTCGTCACAAAATGACCTCACAACACTCCTTTTGTTGAGAAGTTCTGTAAGACATGGTTGTTTACTACAGGGCCTACTTTGGCACATCTTTGAATATGTGACATTATGTTTCAGTGCCTTGAAATCTGCGCAGTGGGTACTTGGGGCGTGGACTGTTCACGCCAATGCAACTGCCAGCACAACGGTGAATGTTCGGCCAAGAATGGGTCGTGTACGTGCAAGCCTGGTTGGACCGGCGACCAGTGCCAGAAGCGAGCCTGTCCGCCTAACAAGTGGAGTGCCAACTGCGACCGCGACTGCGAATGTGACCCTAACACTACTGACATGTAATTATTATTTTTATATTTATTTACTAGCTTTATTTACAAGGGAATACTTTTTCGTGCCTGCAGCTAAGGAGAGCATTTCCTGCTGGAGTCTGTGTTTGAACAGACGGACAGTGGAGTCTTAGTAATAGGGTCCCGTTTTTACCCTTTGGGTACGGAACCTTAAAAAGAAAATAACTTACGATTATTATACCGACTTTCATAGGAATGATGGTAGAATAGGATGAACAAAGGCCGCCCTTACCACTTGCCACACACTCCTATAAATAAATAAATAAAATGTTTTATTCGTTAACATCATCATCATAATAATTTATCTTAAATCTATTTTATTGAGTTAATAGGACAATTTACAAAGGTCAAAAGTAGGTGAGTGCGCACGTGTGTGTGGAAGTGTGAGTGTGAGTTAGGGTGTGCGTGTGTGTGCAAGTGTGAGTGTGAGTTAAGGTGTGCGTGTATGTGCAAGTGTGAGTTAGGTAAGGTTCTCTTCCAGCCCCCCCTAAATGGGTCCATAGGTGATGGACTCGGAGAAGTCCGTCGCCCCCCACTCATCAGGACCCGAGGTGGCGGCGCGTAGTGTTCCACGTGCGCCCCTCTTAGACGTCGCGGGGAGAGTCTAACACCTCACTCCCCCCTCAACCCGAGATCGAGACCCGCTGAGGCGGGTCGGCACTAGCCGGGGGTTACGGAAGTATCGCTGTTCCCGCGACCCCCAGCGTAGGTGTGAGATAGGACACCGGAGGGGTTTTTAGTCAGTATGAGTTTGACAGACCCAGATGGAGGAGGACATCCAATGAGGATTTTCCACACCATATCAAAAAAAAAACAGGTTAGGTTGGGTTTGGTTAGTTCCCCTCCGGTGGGTTCCCGCATTGTCGAGGCGGGGGGGCTCAGTAGCCGTGGCTTGGACAACCACGGTGAAGCCAAGAGGAACCCGAGGAGGGGCCGCTCGTCAGGGCTTTTGCCGATAAGCCGACGACGTAGCGGCCAACATGTAGGTTGCGGTGTTGCCTAGGCGACATCGCAACTGAGGCGGGCCGCGATGTGGTATGAAAGGCATCGCGGCTGAGGGTCGGAGGCCGCGGCGGGAGAGGAGTGCCGGTATTACGGTGCGCCGCTCGCCCTACCCTCCGCGGCCTGCACGGGGTCGTCACCGTCTGATGGCGGACGCGGTGGGGCCGCAGGGGAGGAGGAGTGTCGGTATAGCGCTGGCCGCTCTCCCTATCCCCTGCGGCCGAAAAGTGGTAGGTGGCGGGGCCACTGTCCTGACCCGTCACAGGGGGACCAAGGGTGCCATACACGGGGTTGTCTGGTACCCATAAGCTGGTTTGGTCCCCGGGGTGGTCACGGCGTACTGTGTGTTTAGACGGACAGCCGCGGCGGGTACGCGGATGTATGCTAACGCGTTCCCGTGTTCCCGCCATAAGCGGCACAGGAGGACACCGTGGAGTTTTAGTGGGTTAGAGTCCCACATAACTGCGCTATCTCCCCGTGGTAGCGCAGTATGCATGAGCATTTCTCCAGGCAAAAAAAAAAAAAGGGTTTGGTTAGTTAGGTTGGTTCCTATATTATCTACTATTGTATCCAGTCCTTTTGTTAGGTAGCAATAACACCAAATATATTTATATTTATCTGATAGCACTCCACTTGGAGTGTTTAAACAAATATTAAATATTTCACTTAGAAAAATAAACCTTATTTGAAGAAGGATAAGGTATAATTTTGTATTAGACAAATAACGTAAATATTTGGAATTCCACGTGCCACTTTTTTAGAACACTCTCGACAAAATCACCTTTCAAACAATAAACACTAAATTAAAATCGGTTCATCCGTTTAGGCGCTATGATGCCACAGACAGACACACAGATACACATATACACAGACACACAGATACACAGCAACACACGTGAAACTTATAACACCCCTCTTTTTCCGGCGGGGGTTAAAAAAGGCTGCATCTTTTACCTTTGTATTAGACAAATAACGTAAATATTTGGAAGTCCACGTGTTGGTGCGCGTGCAACAACTGGTTATATAGCTTTTTTTTGTACGTTTTCGCTGGAAAAATATGTTCCGTTGGATAGTATTGTCCGTGGTTAGGTACATTTTTGATAACAAATGTAAACATATGCAGATGGAGGATGTCATGAGATTCGCAACGTCACTTCCTGCGTTTTTGCGAATAGTGTTTTTTTTTTATCAAGAATGGTGGCAGATGATAAGACTACTTAATCAAATTAAAAAAAAGATTTTCGTGTTTAGTCACTGACTGCCGAAACTAAAGTTATTTTGTACTTTGCAGTATTTTGCTTTGGAAGACGGTTTAGTGTTTGTTTAATGGTCTTGCTAAATAGTGAGGCATTTCTATTATTATTTTAAGCAAATTTGCTGTATATTAATTCACCATGTCATAGATTTGAAGAAGGACACAATTTTGGGTTCTGTATCCGAAGGGTTCAAACGCTGCCCTGTTTTGTCAATTTTAGGTCCTTTCTTATTTTTAATATACATAAACGATTTACCCCATTTATTCGAAGGCAAACTAAATATGGTGTTATTTGCTGATGACACATCTTTAGTTTTTAAAGTAAATAGACGTACTTGTCAGGTTGACGACGTAAATAACGCGCTACGGCAGGTTCAGGATTGGTTCACTGCCAATAATTTAGTATTAAATGGTAAAAAAACCAAATGCGTAAAATTTTCGTTGCCAAATGTCAAAAGTACTGATAGTGACATTATATTAAACAAGGAGAAGCTCGAATTCGTCGATAAAACGGTTTTCCTGGGGATCACGCTAGACTCAAGGTTACAATGGGGTCCTCATTTAGTATCACTTGCGGGGCGGCTGAGTTCGGCAGCTTATGCTGTCAGAAAGATTCGTCAATTTACTGATGTGGATACCGCTAGGCTAGTCTATTTTAGTTACTTTCATAGTATAATGTCTTACGGTATCTTACTATGGAGAAGGGCTGCAGACATTGAGTCTATTTTTATTCTGCAAAAACGAGCCATCAGAGCGATTTACAATCTTCGCCGCCGTGATTCTCTAAGGGAACTGTTTAAGGACATTAACATCATGACGGTTCCTTGTCAATATATTTATGAAAACATCATGTACGTGAGAAAGAATTTACATCTTTTTAGTAAAAACGGAGACAGACATAATTACATTACTAGAAATAGGGATCAATTAGTTCAACCAGGTTTCAGACTGGCAAAAGTGGCCTCATCTTTCATGGGGTACTGTACGAAATGTTACAATAAAATTCCTCCCCATATTCTAGAACTGAATGAGACGAAATTTAAAAATTGTATAAAACGCACACTATGCAGGCAGGCATATTATAAGTTGGGGGATTATATCACTGATAAAAATGCTTGGCTCAATGCTAGTCCTGCTCCACAACCACTAGGGCGCAAAAACAAATGATATGTTTATGTTTGTGTTGTATAGACTCGATTTCTTTTAGTATTGTATAGCTGCACAGCACGTGTGTGGGTACTATGTACCCAACTGTAAATCTACCATTTGCTATACCTATGTGTCGTTCGTTGACTTGTGTGTGCCCTGGCAGTTGAGTGTGTCATGCTCTCTCAAATGTCTCTCTGATGGTGGCGCGTGTGTTGGATCATTCGGTTCCCTTCATGATGGTTGAGCTGGGTGGTGCCGATTCATGCGTCATGTTCGTGAACGGGCGCCGTCAGTTGGGATTGGTCATAACTCAACTGCTTCGGATGTTGATGTTTTTCTAGTACCTATTGTATAACTGCACAGTACATGTGTGAGTACTTTTAATACTTTATACCTTTACATAGTATAGTGTGTAGTGCTATTCTGGGTGCATTGTCCTCACATATGTGAATTTATTAATGTATGTACTCATGTACCTAAATATTGTAAAAATCATTTTTTTTTAAAAGAGTAAGTATGGAGTTTCTTGTGCATTCTTCTCCATAACAAGCTACTTTCCGAATGCACGGTAGAATCTTTTTTTTTTTTTTTAAAGAGTAAGTATGGAGTTTCTTGTGCATTCTTCTCCATAACAAGCTACTTTCCGAATGCACGGTAGAATCAACTTTTATACCATGTAAATTTAAAAAGTATGGAGTTTCTTGTGCATTCTTCTCCATAACTAGCTACTTTCCGAATGCACGGTAGAATCAACTTGTATTCCATTTAAATTTAAATTGTGACATTCAAAAGTGCCGCTTGGTGGCCCAGTTGAAATAAATATCTTTTTTCTTTTTGTCTTTTGTTGTCGCACAATATTGTTCCGAAGATTTTTTTAACTTACCATTGAAACTTGAAATTTGTGAAAATATAAAAAAAAAAAAAGATTTTGTAAGCTAAATGTGCAAAGTCAGACTCGCACTTGGCTGGTTTTTATAAACTGATAAAGAAACAATCCAGATAATTACGTTCCCTCACTGTATAATACGTTGATAATAATGTTGCTTACAAATTATATTATTTTTGTAGGTGTGATCCCTGGACGGGCGCATGCGAATGTTCTGCGGGCTGGGCCGGCGAATCTTGCGAGCGACAATGTCCCCTACTGACGTACGGGAAAGGCTGCACATCTACATGCCGTTGCGAGAACAGCGGACTTTGCTCTCCTGTCAATGGTAATTATATCTTCACTAGTATTTTTTGGATATAGCAGCTACCCAATAATATTTCCGGTCGACCAGTTTTCAACTTTATTGATAAGCGTATAAGGGCGAAAAATCAACCAGGACAAAAGTAAACAGTATTCTCTCGCCAGTAAATTCAGCTAAGTTTTGTTCGCGGGCGGTAAGGTAAATCAAATACAGTTTTTTTTGCGACCAAACTGTCTATCCCCGGCTTTCTGAATTAAGAATTTGAAGTCAAGTATTTGTGAAACTCGACTTTACCCTCAAAACCTGTCAAAATTGGGCACTAAAGTACGACTTGACACATATTTAACTGCAAATACTCAAATCAGAAACCAGTCTCATGTCATCTAATTAGCTGTACACCTAACTGTCGCTTTAGGGAAACCAGAAAATATTGATTTAATAATACAGACATGTAAATCACTGTCTTTTGTACTTACTATTTGATCCTTACTACTGTAAGTACAGAGTAAATCATTACAATATATCTTCACAGGCTCATGTCTATGCGCGCCGGGCTACCGGGGTATACGCTGCGAGGAGACGTGTCCGTACCCGTACTACGGCGACAACTGTTCCGACACTTGCGACTGTTACAACAATGCGACTTGTTCTCCAGAGACTGGTCTCTGCGACTGCAAACCTGGGCAAGTATTCCTTTATGTTATCCTTCATAGAATGGAATAGAAAACATTAAATCGACAAAGGCACAACACAAAGCAACAATCACAAAGTATCAGAAAGGAATAGTAAAAATGTACAAACAAGGTTCAAGAAACTGGGGCGTTCCCACACCGAAAGGGTTACCTACTCAGTATGAATTGCTAGGCGCCAGACACCGCGCTCTAATTTTCAGTTGGCACCCCGCTAATGATACAGGGATGTGGGTAAATTAAATAGATACTTAATATAAGGTTTATATCATGTTCGTATCGTGTCATTTAAATCAAATTTGGCTACTTGGACAATTCTGTCATTTGCCAAGTTCAGATCCTGTAACTGTATGGTGTTAGTGGCTGAGGATGACGGGCAGATAAGGAGGCGAGTTATTTCCTGCGATTGGGTTACACACTGGCACTATTTTGGATGGCATACTCAATTTGGCCCGGTTTTTCCTAAAGCGGCCAACCTGCCTCTGAACCTGATGAGGTTCCCTCATCAGGTTCAGAGGCAGTGCTGCCAACTCGTTTAAGCAAAAACGCGCTGTTAGCTCTTTAAAAAAGCGCTAGAACGCGCTAAATGATCGCTGTCAAAAAATCGCTCAAAATCGGCACCAAATTCAAACGCCCAATAATTTGAGACTAGAAATGCGTAAACGCATTTTTTATATTTTATTTAATCAAAATATGTCATATATAAGAGTTACTTACATTATAGTACTTGTTTAGTAATAATAAAATAAAGTAGTAAACACGTTACTACTTTATTTCAAAGTACGTGTTTTGTAAAAAAATTATAAAATAAACGGATTAAATTCATTCATCATCGTCTGATTTTACTACAATTGCTTCTACCGCCGAAATAAGGTTGTTCTTGATCGGTTTTGGACTTGAATTTATATTTTTCTGTGGATGAAATTTTGCTCAACACGTCGTTGGGAGGTTGATAGTTTGCGCAGTAACTTTTTTTTTTGAGAAATTATAGAGTTTCAAAACGCGCTAGATTTAGCGCTAGGCGCTAGAACGCGCTATTGAACAAAAAAAGCGCTAGATCTGGCGCTGAAAGCGCTAAGTTGGCAGCACTGTTCAGAGGGTTTTATGTTATTCAAAGGAAACGCTTAGGAGAAGACCATGTCCAGCAGTTGACGGTTGACGGCTTAAATGATGATGATTGAATGGCGAACAAGCCGACGGCAACCTGCCCCCGTACCATGACGTGTCAAAATTATCATAGTTCGACTGTGAAAAAGGGACAGATGTATACAAGTCATATACATCTGTCCCTTACGGACACTAAAAATAACCTTGCTCTAATAGCTTATGGTCACCCCCAGATGTGTGGTTACTGCCGCCTAAAACGTCTGCAATCTGTTGCCATCCCCGATACAAATCAGTAATGTCCTAAGTGCCAGAATTTTACTGAGATCTTTCAAACCGTAAGTCAGCAATACTGCATGTTGGTCCAGCATGCAGCATTCAAAAAAAGTCGCAAGAGTTACTAATTTTCCGTTTGTTACTCATTGTCACCTACGCCTAATATTAATCTTTGCCCAGCTGAGATTTTTAGTTATAAATTTATGTTGAAATATGAAATTTAATTGTGAAATAGATGATAGCACAGTAACCTCTTCCTTTATATAGTTAATCTTATATAAACATGGCGTCATTTGACACGTGTATTTGTTTGATTACATTTATGTGTCACTAAATTGAAATATAAATGACACGGATACGATAACCCTAAAACGTACAATGTGCGTTTTAGTTCGCACAAAACTCGTTTAGGTTACAATACATTGTGCCCAACCTTGGGCTCAGTCCATTTGAGGGTCATTATCCTACTAGTTTCGTAGCTCAAAAAGAGTTATACTACAATTAGTTTTTAGGGTTCCGTACCCAAAGGGTAAAAACGGGACCCTATTACTAAGACTCCGCGGTCCGTCTGTCTGTCTGTCTGTCACCAGGCTGTATCTCATAAACCGTGATAGCTAGACAGTTGAAATTTTCACAAATGATGTATTTCTATTGCCGTTATAACAACAAATACTAAAAACAGAATTAAATAAATATTTAAGTGTGGCTTCCCATACAACAAACGTGACTGGTTTGCCGTATTTGCGATAATGGTACGGAATCCTTCGTGCACGAGTCCGACTCGCACTTGATCGTTTTTTTTTATTGCAATGAATTTAGAGAGTTATAGTTTTCATCAAAATCGGTCCCGTGACTCCATTGAGTGTGTTTTTTCGCTATTCCTCATTTTCTGATTTGGCCACCCGCGCCCTCTTAAATTTTATTCACACAATACGCGTATTGTGAATAAAGTTTTAATAAAGGCATTAATATAAATGAAATACTTTCCTGTTTTTATGGCAATAAAACAAATAGAGAATGACCTCAGGGATGTTTTTCTGACCTCCTCCCTCCATTGCGATAATACTTACATAATTACTCCATTATCCTTGTGAGTTAGCTTGTTTGTCTCAATTGATTCCTGTAATCCTGTTGTTAACAATTCGTCATCTGTCCTTAAGAGCTTGTATGTTTTATTTATTAGTCATGTGACTGGCTGACAAGTACTTTTATACAACTTAAAGAACCAAATTTATTCCAAGTTAAAATTGAGTATGACTTAAATATTTTTGCTTAATTTGATTTAATATTCATTGCAGGTTTGAAGGTCTCAAATGCGATCGCCCATGTAACGGCAAAACGTTTGGATTAAACTGTCGGCAACCATGTAACTGCGAAAATGATGCTCCCTGCAATCCCGTTAATGGTACGTATAATGATGTTAGTCATTACTTTTCAAAATGAGATCTTCATCCCGATATTTACCTGATAGTGTCGCTCATAAAGATCTCTTTCTCATTCTGAGAACAGAATGAGATTTTTAACCTCTGCCGAAAAAAGAGGGGTGTAATAAGTTTCACGTGTGTTGCTGTATATCGGTTTATCTGTGTGTCTGTCTGTGGCATCATTGCGCCTAAACGGATTAACCGATTTTGATTTAGTTTCTTTTGTTTCAAAGGTGATTTTGTCGAGAGTGTTCTTAGCTATGTTTGAATAAAATCGGTTCAGTCGTTCAAAAGTTTTGGGCGTTTTACTGTTTGAATCGGGGTGTTTTCGCAAGATAAATGTGTCGGGGGTTTTCTAAATAAAATTATGAAATTTTTGTTATTATGAGCGACACTATCGGTTGGTGTACTGATATAAAAAGATGAACTACTCAAAATAATAATCGTATTCGCAAGATAATAGGTTTTTTCTATTATTGAAATCACTTTTAAATTTTAATCAAATGCGCCTATGGCCTGCCGGCCGTCTGACAATTGTTTTTTGTATTGAGTTCGTTACGCGATCTTCAGCACCCGTTGCATTTGCTACGGATCTAGATTGTATCCTCCCACACCGTTTCCGCTACCTCCTTCGCGACCATAACTTCCTCGAAGAAGGAAGAGTCCTCCTCCGTCCCACACGCAGGAAGAGCTTTGCACTGTCCAAACTATACTCCATTTGAGATAACATTAGACATTTAAATAATCCCATTTTACAGCCAGTTCAACCGATATTGACTTCTATTGCGTTGGTGATATGACAAAGGGCAGCTGTATTAAACAGTTAGTTTTGATAACAGGTTTATGCTTTTTATGCCATCCTTATATTTACGGGATAGAACTCAAAATCGGTTGAACGGACTGTAAAAAGGGGTTGTACAAATTTCTAATGTTATTTCAAATGGAGTATAAATTAAATTATCTTTATTTCAGACGAATGTCAATAATTTTTTACAGATATAGCGTTAGTAGGGTTGTTAGTAACACACACAAAAATAAAACTAAACGAATAGTACGAACGACGTACGTAACGTATAGTCGAATGCCACGCAAAGGCGTGGGTGTGGTGTGTTCCGCCGTTCCGTCGAGGCGAGACACCGACGAAGGCGACGCTTGCGTCGTTCTCCGGCCTTTGTGAGACTGGTACTTCACTCTCTCATAAGGGGTCTTAACGCCCGATGTTGCAGCGTTTCCTCCTACAGTTCCCCTAGTGGCGTCCCACGACCCAGTCTCACTTTATCAGGGCCGCAATACCGTTCTAATTAAGCACACAGCATTGCAGATAATAAAAATAGATATGTGATGTCTAGGTGAGTGCGTGTGCGGCGCCGGCTACACCGGGCCGCGCTGCTCGCGCCGCTGCCCGGCCGGCCACTTCGGGCACGCGTGCGCACACCGCTGCAACTGCTCCGAATACGCGCGCGGCTGCCATCACGTCACTGGCCAGTGCATTTGTGAGAGCGCTTGGAGAGGTAAGAAAACTTTTCTAATACCCGCTAAATGTTTTGGGAATACATTGATGTAGGTATTATAGGTACTGTACAAACATTTTCTTAATATCCTTCGGCAAACTTCGTGTTTCGTCGATCGTCGGATTTCTATCAGTTGTCCTTTGCACTTCGTGCAGACCGGACGCTCTCAGCTGCTAAAGCTGCTATTTTTACAGCTCTATATATTTCACGCGGAAATCAAAACAAAACAACAATAAAGTACTTAATTCTGAATTCAAAACATTATACACGATAAATCTAATAATTAATGGACAGGGAAATGCGATGATTGCCGAGATACATTATGAAAATATGTAGTTGAACTGTACATTCAATTTGCGGACAGCAAAAGGAGTGAAGTCCCATACCGGTTATATGATTCTCGATTGCTGTAACATAGGAGTCTTCAAGTCGTAAGTGGATACGTTACTTCTAATCATGCGTGCACCTTCATCAACCATATCACCGCTTACCGAGCTGAAATAGTGGTCGAACATTAGTGAACCCAAAAATTACAAAAAAGGTTACAGAGCTTGATTGTTAAGCAAATTAAAAATCAACTGATATGATCTGTAAATTCATACATACCTGAACTGTCAGTCAAATTATCGCAGTTTATTAATTTAGTCAACAATCAATTTCTCTGACTGTGCAGTCTAGATTAAAGTTTGACGAAGACACTAGTCTAGCAATCATGTCGTTAGCAATAAGGTTTTCTCAATTTAAGTGTTACTCAAATGTGCGACGCCATCTATACAGGTATGTACTATTGGTAGAATCTTGTAGATTTATTTTTTATTTATTAATAAGACAATGTTTTTATTCAGGTCTTACTAGGATAGGTATGTATGATTCTTATAACGCTTCACTTAATGTTCTTACCTTTACGACAGATTTGTTTGGGGCCTTTACGTACGACACTGTGTGTGAAAACAACAACACAATACTAACGGCCCACGAAGACAGAATCATTATGAACAGGAACGTTACCAGAAGGACCGAGATGTTACAATTGATTCACTTGAAAAACAGAAATGACGTCATTCCATCCGAATTTAACACTAACGAATATGAATACGTTGCTACGTCTCAAGAGTACAATCACTTATTTAAAGTACCTATAAAAAATTGCGCTTCCTGGAACTTTACTAAATATCACGCTGATCCGAATCTCGTCATACCAATGGTAATACATGCCCTCAGTCGTCTAGACGTGCCGAATGCCAAAGTGATAGTAGCATTGGTCAGTCAAGAGCAACGTCAACATGACACCGCAGCGATATGGGAAGTTGCCATCAATCAAGGACAACCTTCCGTGACTCAACTATCTGCAGCTTTATTAAATAGACTTTAGTTAAATTTGCCTTTTGTTTGTTTGTCTGATCTGTCTATACCAATATTATAAAGGAGAAAGATTTTTTTGTTTGTTTGTTTGTACCGAATAGGCTCCGAAACTACTGGACCGATTAAAAAAATTCTTTCACCAATAGAAAGCTACATTATTCCTGAGTGACATAGGCTATTTTTTAATCCCGAAAACGGGTCCTGTGGGGTGGACCACGGGAACGAAGCCGCGGGGAACAGCTAGTAATGAATAAAAACAATTTGTGTTGAATCGAATTGTTGTGATTTGTGTTTTGGATAAACTATCTTATTTATTTATTTTAACTTCATGTACAATGGTGATACATAGGCGGACTTAATGCAGCAAGGCATTCTCTACCATTCATCCTTTGGGTTAAAAAGGACATAACAAATATGAACAATCGGATATTAATAAACTACCTAACTTATAAAATACATAAAGAATTTCTAAAACAATTGACTAATAAATACCAAATTCTAAATGACACTGTGAGTTTCAAATATAATAACTATTAAGCTGGGAACAAATTATCGAACGCGGCTGACTGACGCGACTTACAGCCGCGGCTGATATGTGTGCACACTCGTATGGGACGTGGCTGCCAGATCTCTATCAGACGTCCGAACGCCCAAGGTCACGTCCGCAACTTACGTCCGATAGTTTGCACAATGTAATGTACATTCATTACCTAGATACTCTATAAGCCGCGGCTGTCAGTCGCGTCCGTAAGCCGCGTCCGATAATTTATTCCCAGCTCGACGAAGACCGAGCTATGTATGAGAGGACAAATAATAGTTCCGGATTCTATATTTAAATGAAAAGTCACTCTCAGCTTTTTTCATGTCACGTTCCAGAGTTTTATAGATGAGGTAATGTAAGAATTAGATAGAAATCCAGTGCGGTGAGAAGGAATATGGAGAAGTAACTTTTTGGAAGCTCGAATGTTAAGATCGTGAGAACCGCTCAACACTTCAAAATATTGTTTTAATTAATCGCGAGGACAAGTACGTTCATGATGGTGAAAAGCATGTAGAGGGATTAATAATGCATATGCCACCTGAAGCTTGCAATAATGTCATTTTCTTTTGCTATTTTTTTTTTTTTTTTTTGACTAAACCTTAGGTAACGTCATGACGTAGTATAATCTATCTGTGCCTCATGTAGGTAAATAGTTTATTGTTAATATTGTTTTTAGGCCTTACTACTTAAGCAGCTCTTGCACCATACCAATCCAAACAGGACGACTAAATAGTTTT
This sequence comes from Orthosia gothica, assembly GCA_949775005.1. Lineage (NCBI taxonomy): Eukaryota > Metazoa > Arthropoda > Insecta > Lepidoptera > Noctuidae > Orthosia > Orthosia gothica. The sequence goes on from OX459041.1 coordinate 22,382,983, forward strand.
CTTTGCGTTTTCAATAATGAACCTTATTTTAATCGCAAAAATTTCGAATTTGCTGTGTCTTAAAATATCTTACGTGAAATAAAACAAATAACTAATTGTCACCTTTTTATTAATCATCCCCTCATCACCTCGTTGGTATTGAAACAATGCATCTAAAAACGGCAATCAGGGAACTCCTCATCCTTTGGCTTGTTATAAATATTTCAAACGACTGATGTAATGATATATATGTGCCGCAAATCAATGATTTGATAATAATATTATAATAATAGTTGTTAATATTAATAATAATATCAATAATAATAAATATATTATTAATAATAATATCGTTTATTTATAATATAAGGCACATTTTACAATAAAATATCTTAAACATATAAAAGAAGACAGTTTCTTATTTGCCTGAACTAGGTTGAACCTGTGTTTCAGGGTATAAAGTGCTTAAAACTTATAGTAAATAATAATAAATTAACAATAGGTATGGTATATGAATACTTAAATTAAAGACACAGCAAAATTATTATTTTGTTACAGCCAGGAGATCCTCTGTCTCTCCGTAAGAGATGCCAAGTAGATGTTCAAGGATAGTCTTTTTACAGCTAAAATAATTTAATTTATACATTCTTAATTTTCTATTTAATCTATTGTACAGAAATGGACCTAAGAAAGTAAAGAATCTATTTACAAATACATATTTTGAGGATGCATTAGAATCGCAGACAATGTCATTTCGTCTCTTATTATTTATGTATTCGGCGTTATAGGAAAGCATGGTGTGTTGTTTTAATACTAAGTGCATAATGAAAAGCTGCCGAACAGTCAGCACGTTGCAGGATTTGTAAAGCAGATCAGTGGGGTAGAGAAAAGGGTGGAAATTGGCTACTTTTAAAATTGCTCTCTGAGCCCTTTCAAGAGGCAGTAGATGCGTTTTTAGTGCGCCACCCCATGAGGTGATACAGTATAGGATTACAGATTGACCTAGGGCCAAATAGACTTGTTTGATCAATTTTGTATCTGCAATCGTTCTCAACTTTTTAAAAACATAAATTAGTTTGCGCACTCTATTAACTAGGCTATCTATATGAGGTCTAAAAGAGAGTGTTTCATCTATAATAACCCCGAGATATTTTATGTTGCCTGTTTTGAGGATGAAAGGACAATTACACATGCTGACTGGGTGGAAACCACATTTATGGGCATACAGATGAGAGTTAGTAATGTTAACTTGAGGCTTGCGCATGGAGAAGTGAATATATTTTGTCTTCTCAGCATTTAGTGTTAGTAAATTGCTTTGTAGCCAATTAGTCACAGTATTGAAACCTTGTTGAGCGAATTCGTACAATTCATTACTGGTTTTCGCGGTAAAGATTAACGCCGTGTCGTCGGCATATGATATGAGTTTGCCTTGTTTAATATCTAAATTACACAGATCGTTAATGTAAATCAGAAATAGGGTTGGGCCCAGTATGCTTCCCTGAGGAACACCATAACCAGTACTATTTTGCTCATCGCTAGTAATATCGTCTATTTTAACATATTGAGATCGATTGTCTAAGTAGTCAGCAAAAAGTTTCAGCGGTGTTCCCCTAATTCCTAAAGCCTCTAATTTTTTTAGAAGCATAGGAACGGACACCGTATCAAAGGCTTTGGCTAGATCAAGGAAAACTCCCAGGGTCTGGTTTCCTTTGCCAAGTTCTTCTGCGGTATAATCTGTCAGACTATGCACCGCATCGGCTGTGGATAATTTGGCTCTGAACCCAAATTGCGCAGATGATAATAGATTGTTTTTTTCTAGATAATTAACTAGTCTATTGTTTACAATTTTCTCTAGTATTTTAGATATTGAAGGGAGTAAAGATATCGGTCTATAATTATTTACTAAGTTTTTGTTTCCGGTTTTAAAGATAGGGATTACAACTGCTTTTTTCAGATATCCAGGGAAAATACCTTCAGATAAACAAATACGAAATATATGCGTTAAGGGAGGTACTAGGATATGCTTAAAGGTTTTAAGGATCTTATTGCTTATATTATCCCATCCAACTGCACAGTCATCTTTTAGACCAGATATCATTCGGGTTATTTCGTCTTCGTCAGTATCCAGCAAGCCAAAAGATTTTAAAGCACATCTATTATTTTGGGAACATGGAGGAACACAGTAATGTTTTGGAATCTGTTCGGCAAGAGTTTTCCCGACATTTACAAAAAAGTTATTAACGTGGTTGGCTGACAAGAGAGGTGATGGATTAGAAAGCAGCAAGCTCGAATTTGATTCACGCTGTTTTGTCCTGTAGGTGACGTTCTTAATATGTTTCCAAAGTTGCTTACTATTGTTGCCTGCTCTATTTAATTCATTTCTATCGTAATTAATTTTTAAGTTCTTTAGGAGGTTGTTGCAAAAATTTCTGTATCTCTTATAGGTTATTTTAATGATTAGATTATCAGGGTTACTCCTAGATCTCTGATGAAGTTTATCTCTGTGTCTTATACACCGAATTAGGCCAGGAGTCATCCAAGGCTTGATGTTACGAAGTTTTTTGTTTACTATAATAGAAGTCGTATTACGTAATATTGCTAATTGAACATGTTTTATTAAGTACGATAAAGCAAAATTAGCGTCAGCAGTATTGTAAACTGGGTTAAAGTCAAGATTGCATAAATCATATTCGAGTTTGTTTGTGTTTAATTGCGTTTTCGTCTGGGGACGATTTAGCTTAGGCAGCGTTAATTTAAGGGTTAGTAGAACAGCGTGATGATCTGTAATAGTTGAGTTAGTAACAAGCGTAAAATATGAAAAGTTGGATTTGATCATCGTTGTGATTTTAATTTATGAACAATTTATATTAATTGTCGATATACTTATTAATAAATTGAACTGCCCGAAATTTACTTATAAGTAACTCTAAATATAATCCGGGCCGCTCCACTTTCGGCATGAAATTGTTCGTGCCTCGCCCAAAACTGCCGGAACAAATCCCCCTATGTTCACTGCCGACCTGTGTCCTATTATTGTAATTGTTTCTTGTTCCTGCCTAGACTAGATATTGCGCAGTTGCGCACGTGGTATTAAAGCGGAAAGAGGCGCCCCAGAAAATGTAGACTCACGTGTAGTTACGTGAATGCGTTTGTGCATGATGTCTCTAAGACCATGTTCTCTTGGACGCTTTTTGCTAAGCATAGGGAATTCATTGGGCTACAAAAGCAGTGGGCGTTCTAACGCACTAATGATGGGCTCTAGTGATTAGAATGTCAACGCTCGGCTCAACTCCGAAGGTTGAAAATCCAGTGTGTTTTTTCATGGTCTCGTTAGAAAAGTGCCCGTGCCTACGTGGGCTCTGTAATAATACTAAGTAGTAGTGTGAAATGAATGAACATAAAGAGGGTAACATTTATTTCTTTCCACCAGGTGTGCGTTGCGAGACTCAATGCGCGGAGGGCCACTACGGCGAGAATTGCTCGGAGAAGTGTCCGTGCGGCAACAACTCTTCGTGCGATGCTTCAAGCGGGCGATGCGTCTGCGCGGCTGGGTGGACCGGCGCCGAATGCACTACGCCCTGCGCACCTGGAACGTACGGCGCCGGGTGCTCGCAGATCTGCCCTGAATCACCTGCTGGTAAACTTGGAATTTAGTATACAAATGTACCGTTATACGTGCGTGATAAGGTTGACATTCCATTGGCACCAATATTTATTCAAGGACTTTTTATCACAAATGGTCTCCCAAAATTAAATTAAACATAGATACCTCTATTCCTCTCTCCTTTTGCGCTTTTCCGATGTCTAACTGCTGGAAATGGCCTTTTCTGATAATCATAGCTGCAATGACAAATTCAGTGTTCCCTACCTAATTCGGGATTGCCACGATCTTCACCATGTCATTGGTCCATCTTGTGATAGACCTTCTCGCCTTCTTCCAATTTGAGTGCTTTTCTAAAATGTATGTTCCTTAGTGAGATGCAAGCTGATCACATGTTTTAGGTCCCAATTAAAATATATCACTACACTGATTCAATTACTAACGTTGATGAACAGCACTCCAGTTCCTTGCAGATGTAATTATTACTCTTGAAACAGGTAAATCACTCCGCTCATAGCGAGTGTTTACAGACTTTTGAAACACGAGTAAATGGTCAAGTTGACATTTCAGATTACAAAAGCAAACACTGCTGAGTTTTATGTGTATATTCCACAGTGAAAGTTTGTAAACTAACTGGTAAATGCTCGTTCATAACAATGTTATCTTTGCTAGGTAACACGACTTGTGATCCCGTAACGGGTATGTATAGCTGTCCGAGTGGGTTTACTGGCGTTACGTGCGAGTATCCATGCCCGCTCGGGACCTTCGGCGTGGGATGCAAGGAGAAGTGCAAGTGTATGCATGGCGCTGATTGTCATCATGTTACCGGTGAGTTCTTTTTACTTTTTATGTAATTTAAAAAAAAAACTTCTTCACCTAAAAAATCTTATAGGGATGTTGTTCTAGTGAACAGTAAGGTTTTTCATTCAGACAAAATATTGACGGTTTCGTGCGCCGGCGCATTTATATCTTCATTTTAAAGTAACCATACAGATATTCAGATATTACTAATCTATCCAAACGCAGTACCACTTCCTGTGCGGCGCTAATCGTTTAAACACTCATTAGGTCGTTTCGCGTAGGTGCACGCATTCGTTTAGATTGATCTAGTTCTAGTTGAGAAGTTCCGATTTAACACTTTGTGTATGGCCAGGGCCTTTAAGGCGTATACACTCCCCAATGTTAACGCAGTACTGGCTGTGCGCCCGCTCGGAACCAGAATATCAATATTGAACCTCCTTTTGGACAGTTTTGTTTGCAGAATATTTTTAGTTTTTACATATGCTATTTCAGTTATGAAAAAAATCTAGCTATCAAAGTTTCTGTATACAAATATTTGTAAACATTTTAGTCTTTTTGGAGGAGTATCCGAAAGTAGCGAAAAAATATCGTGTGGTTAATTATTTTTTTTATAGTAAATATATTTGTTATTCGAAAAAACCATGTTTCACAAATAATGTACTTGAAACAATAATAAATATATATTTTTTTTCAAACCTTTTAACCTTGCCGTTACAAATAAGTATGCTTTAGAAAGTAACGGTTTTACGGCACTCAAGCGGTTGTAGGCCCTTAAGGAAAGCGTGTAATATGTCAATCAATCTACACTCGATTTGAGATAACATTAGACATTTAATTATTCCTATTTTACAGCCCGTTCAACCGATTTTGACTTCTATTGCGTTGGTGATATGAGACATGGCAGCTGTAGTAAACAGTTTTGGTAACAGGTTTATGCTTTTTATGCTATCCTTATATTTACGAGATAGAACTCAAAATCGGTTGAACGGACTGTAAAAAAAGATGGTAGAAATTTAAAATGGAGTATTGCTAACTTTGCCCATTATTTTACATGCAGCGACTGCCTGTCTAATCTCACAACCCAGTACAGAACAACTATTTTCTTAATGTACCTCGGCAATCATCGCATTTCTGAGTACAAACGAATGCTAATTTCCATGTCCTTCAATGATTAGATTTCTCGTGTATAATAATTTGTATTCAGAAGTACTTTATTGTTATTTTGTTTTGTTTCCTTGTGAACTATATAGACCTGTAAAACTATTTTCCTTTTTAACCGCGGCAGCTTTCCTTCCATTTTTAAAATAAATTACATTAAGTTAAAAGAGTATTAACAACTCTATATACTTCCAAGTTGATTTAAAGCGTCCGGTCTGCACCGAGTGCAAAAGGCAACTAATAGAAAGCCGACAAGTGATGATACACGAAATATACCGAGGGACATTAAAAAAATAGTTGTACTGTAACTAGATAACACGATACCCCTTTGCTAGACTGGTGTCACATTTTTTGACCTCTGACTACTCTTAACGACTGTGCAGAAGCGTGTAATATGTATCGATGTATTTAACATAGTTGTATATCCACAGGCGAGTGCCAGTGCCAGCCAGGTTGGCAAGGCACGCAATGTGAGACAGCTTGCAGCGCGGGCTGGTGGGGCGCGGCGTGCACTCAGCCGTGCCGCTGCGCGCCCAACGCCGCCTGCCGCCCCAACGATGGCTACTGCCGCTGTCCACCTGGATACACGGGCCACTACTGCACGCAGTGTATGTATACCCAGCCTAATATATTTTATCTTTTATCAGCCCGGTCCTACCATTAGGTACCTTTTCTTCCTACCATTTCTTCCAGTTTCGAGGATATAGACTAATCGTGACAAGACTAATGTGCGTCAATCTTGTCCCGCTATCTTCGCCTGAGTCTGCCGCGATGTCGACGAACATTTTACTGGACCCTCATTTTGGTGTATTTAGTCCATGAAACTTTCGATATGCGGCAGACCTGTCGACCAAATCCCATTTTAGTTTGGCTGCTTTTTGAGTGACGACGGCTATTCGTGTTTAACAATTGTTATATTTGGTCTACCCAACTTTTTCATCTTTGTAGAACTTATCGGTACAGTACAAGAACAGATTGACTCCGTTTTAATTTTCACTCGCCACTGTGTAAACGTGTACCAATAGGCAGTCTCTGAAGAAACATTCAGAACAATATTGTACTCGTTACGCTGAAAAATTTAAAGGATAGTAACACAAACCGAAGTTGGAGAAATTTCAAAATGACGGATATGAAGTATTGAAAGATGATATAGGTTTCTGTGAATTTATAGGGTGCTGATGCCGTAAATAAGATGCCGATAATTACAATGCCTTGAAATATCGTGTGACGTCACGCCGTTAGTACTCTTTATACTGACATAGTGTCGTCACGAGACCCCACTCCTGAACTTAGATGCGCTTTATCTTTGTAAATGTTTATGGATTTGCTAAAGCAAAAAATACGTGTGCACGGACTAAATGGAAATATAATTTTTCTACTTAGGGAACATCCATATTACATCAATGTCTATTGTATGACTACAATATTCTGTATTTTAATTGACAGTCTGCCCTGAGGGGTACTTCGGCGACCACTGTATGGAGCCCTGCAAGTGTCCGGCGGAAGGCAACTGGGTGTGCGACCCGGTTGCGGGATGCATCTGCCACCGTGGCTTCATTGGGGAACACTGCGATACACACGCACAGGACGAACAAGTTAGAATTAATACAAGTAAGTTTAATTTGTTACTCGTTGTCTGTGATATATGTGTAAACTTTAATGAACGTCTACGCTAGGTACGAAGGCTATCCAACATAGGGGATTAAGAAGATTAAGAATAATGTGCCATGATTTGTCAGAATAAAAGTGATGAAGAAAGAATTTTCCAGATAATACAGCAGCCTAATTGCTTAACTGAATTCGGCAAGGTAAAGGGTTTTGACCCCATCAGACGGAAATCCACATCACGTCTTTCATCTTAATTCACTTACGCGATTAGACTGTAGGTCACGTTGAGTCATCTTCAGTGCAGAGAACTTGAAGTATTAGAACAACTTTCTTGATGGCTCAGTAATAAACTCAACCGAGTCCTCTAATTTTCTATCACAGAGGCTTTTATTTATAAAAGTTGTGTATATTTTCAGCAGAATCCTCAAGCTCCAGTCTGACAGTAGTGATGGTGATATTAGCGTTCATCTGCGCTGCTGCGGCGATCTTAGTGCTGATGTACTATCGCAAGCGCGTGCGCAACCTCAAGCGAGAGATCGCGCATGTGCATTACACTGCAGATCCGAACTCACAACCTGGTTAGTAACATTTTTTGGGTTTGGCTAAATTATATTAAAGTAGCCGCCTATTTAAATGTATGCAATACCAGAGGCATCGTTTGATGCCATCCTAGAAACAAAGCTGAAATGCCTTTTATGCCTGTAACACCGGTACCTATATGCTTCAAATTGAATAGCAACTCTACTTCACGGCAGAAATGGCTATGGTAGCAGGCAAAGAATGGAGTACATGTACAACCTCATGACCCCCAAAATAGCGACTTGTTCCATTTTGCGGATAGGCTAAACTTAAATACATTTTTTACTTCGGTTTATTTTAAACTCCTCTTGATTAAAAAGTAAATCACTATTCAATGTTTTTTTTTTATACAGAACAACAACATTTCGACAACCCAGTATACTCGTACCAAGGATCGACCCGCAGCGACGACTCAACCACACTACTCAACAACGGAACGCACATACTCAACAACTTGGGGCCGGGAAGTAAACTGAACAACACTACCATGGAGAAACTGAGAATGAAGGCGACTAGTTCTTCTGACAGTAAGTAGAAGTACCTAACTTTCTTTTTTCAAGTAGACACGATTACGCTGAAAGTAAAATGTGATAATATTAACAGTAACAAATGAGTTCTTCTGTGAAGCTTATACCGGTTGTTGATAGAGGTGTGTGGAACAGGTGGAAAGTGCCGCATTTTCTAATGAAAATGGAATTACCTTTGACCTGATGGGTGTTTGTTTGTTGGGCAATTACCCGATGATTGTTTGATTGCGCGATATAGAATTTGTGTTACGTCAGGACTTTTTACCCGACCACGGCGAAGCAAAAGGGAGGGTTATGTTTTTGACCGGTATGTGTGTATGTATGTATGTTCATCTGTTTCCTCATAACTTCTAAATTACTTATCATAATTTGACAAATGAGGTGTCGTTGGAAGCGTCTTGTTTGTCCGCTGGTTATAGGCTATGTGTGCTGTGTAACTTATACATGTAAAGAAACAAACCCTTAACAGAAAAAATGTGATGTGGCTCTGCAAAAACCTCAAAACACTTAAGTTCAAAAAAATATAACCAGTCTACTGAAAAATTAGTACCGTAACAAAACATTACATTTTGCAAAGTAGCATACGACCACGGTTATCCTCTACGGAATAGTTTGTACATAACAATTTCAAATGAGAATATTTTCTTTTTTTTATATTTTTTAGAGCGTGATTTTTCAGTAGTCGGGTTTTTGTAGTTCGTAATATAGAATCCGAAATAATAAGTCATTTTATTGTTAAGTTACATGTATCACAGTGTACACACGCAATAACTTTTAGGAGTTGTCTTAAGTTGAAGTTCTTATTTGCCGCAGACATTCAGTATTCAAGTGTCATAAACATGTTTTTGCAAATGGATCCACCATTCAATGATCAAAATCTTTTCAACTAAGGGGGCAAGGACCGAGCTGCTTCAAAATATGAATAATAAACAACAACTGTGTCTAGTAAACTAGCAGATGAACAAAAGACATCACTTATTCATGATATTAAAACTGTCTTTATTTGGCGAAGTAATAACTTGGAGCCTAATCACGAATGCATGTGATGCTAATTTATACCATTTTAATTTCAAGGCTACGACCCGCTGTCATCTTTGAAGAACAAAGACGCAGACGCGAACAATCCTAACTTGTACCAACAGTACGAAGATGACAATAAATTGGACCATGTATACGATGAGATCAAACATAAGGAGGGATATGGTAAATATGACATATGACATATAAATCTTATAAAGAGGAAAGATTTTTTTGTTTGTTTGTTTGTACCGATTAGGCTCCGAAAATGATGATCTACCTAGCCTTTTTCCCAATTATTGTTGGGGTCGGTTTCCAGTCTTACCGGATTCAGCTGGGTCCAGTGTTTTACATGGAGCGACTGCCTATCTGACCTCTGCAACCCAGTAACTGGGTAACACAATACCCCGTGGCAAGACTGGTGTCAGATCTCAGGCTTCTGACTACCCGTAACGACTGCCAAAGATCTTTAAATGACAGCCGGGACCAACGGCTTAACGTGCTAGGAAATAATAATAATAATTAATAGGCTCCTAAAATACTGGACCGATTTAAGACATTCTTTCACCTATGGAAGGCTACATTATTACATAGGCTATAATTTTGACAGGAGCGAAGCCGCGGGGGTCAGCTAGTAATAACGTTCTAGAACATTAAAAAAATGGATGCTTTATTTCAGAAATGCAATACGATCGTCTAAACTACACGCCGCCTGCCAACAAATGGAAGCCACACTACCAACGCATGCCCAACGGCTTGTCTGCGGGCAACAGCACGCAGTCGCCGCCAGAGCGCACAGAATCGCCCGTCCCACCGATACCGCCGCTGCCCAAACTGAACATCGCACCGCCGCCACCCCCCAAGAGGGACGACGAGCCTCTCGACATACCGGAGCCTCCCAAACGTGAGGAACTGCCGTCAGCACCGCTGACCCTCGCGTCAAGCGACGAAGAAAATGAAACGACGCAACCTTGACATAAAAAGTGGGTGAAGTTCATAGATAACTAATACCACTCTAGCAATAAACTAGAATCGTACTCGATGTACGTATTAAAGGTAATACTACGACAAAATGAAGATTTATTTTAAGAAAATTTTATATCACTAAAAATATTTTGATATAATGATCTTTTGCATTGACCCGTAGTTGTGTTGAAAGTGGACATTGTCTGTAAGTGAAGTTTAGGAGTGATCTCGTTTACTCTTTTGTGCGAACCTTAGATAAGAAAGATAGTTTTAGTATTGAATATTCAACTACAACATATAAGAGAAATTTAAATTAAATGGTGTAATTTTATAGATTAAGGGTATATTTTATCGTTATTATAAATCAAAAACCCATCGTGACTGAACGTTTCCCCGTAAATTCAATTTGACCTTGTATAGTTCAGGAATGTTAAACATAATTCTAAAATATTCGTTGTTAATTATATTATGCAATAAAACTAATGCTCCCTATCCACGCATGCTCAGTTTTATAAAATTAAATAGTTTTCTTGCCGCGTGTTGTGACTAGTTATATTGATTGGTGAGGAGAGCAATCTATTCTCTGTTTCTAATCAGAATGTTTGATTAAAAAAAAAATATGACAGGTTCATCTCGTTCTTTCCTTTCGTATGAAAATAAAATCCATGAAAAGTCCCACCGTGATGTTTTAAATTTGGATCTTCTCATAAAATACCGACACTATCAAATTTTTTATATTGACTGACTTTTGTATAACTAATATGTCTCCCCACCGCGGTACGAAAACTTTTATCTCACAGTTTATGACGTATGATATGCACATTTGTAAAGCAATATGTAAAACAGTATTTAGTTTTAATTAATTAAGAACAATTATATTTGTATCGTGATTATGAACCGACGAAGCGTGGGAGGTACTGTGTGCATGATGATATGAAGAGGAATGTTTATATTAAATGCCATATAATGATATAATCGTAACGTTGAGGGTCTTTAGTTATTTTTTTTTAATATAACTATGGTTGTATTAGACGTGTTCAAATTAAAATACTAGAATACGTAGGTAGTTCAAGAATAAAGTTCGATTATTTACATATCATAAAGAAAATCACACATCATTAGGGCCTACGCTAATGTCGCTATTTATAAATTATACTTATAATTGAATAGCTGTAACGCATTTAATTCAGAAAGTTTTAGACGTTATTGAAATCTTATATTTTATTCGTATTTTTATTAAAATAAGTTAAATATTTCTCCAGCAACTATTTCAATATTTACCGTATTACATTATAATTATTCAGTTATATATAGCGCTTTAAATAACAATAATTCTGCGAAGCATTTTCACTGTGTATATTAAACAGTAATTGCTAACACCATGATGTAATTTCTTTTGTTTTATCTGATACTAAAAATACAGGATGTTTTGAAGTCCGTAAACAGAGTAAACTTATTGCAAACAATGCACTTGTTATATTTGCATAAATCCGTAAAATATACAATAGATAATGTGAATTATTTAGAGTAGCGTCTCTGGCCTACAGGTTTCAGTACAATAACCTTGGTCGGATCGAATAGGTTTGGAATGCTCACATCAATGTAAATATTTTTCTCGCATTATTTCATGTCTTATGTTGCCAGTAAGTAATTAAGCATATTTCAGTGTTCTTGTTCATTCTTATGTATAACATGTGGAAAATACTCAAATACTTTACATTCCACTTGTTAACAGTTATGCGCTTTTACAATTACTTTTAATATTTATTTACAATCGTTTACATTTTGTTTTGATAATTCAGTATTTTTACTATTTTGGAGTGTTAATTTTATTTACCCTGTAAATTTTATTTATTTGTTTACATTAATATTTTAAATCGCAACTATATCATTTACTTTACATTTTAAAAATGATATTATTTTAGTATGCCATGGTCTGTATTTGGATACTAAAGATGTTCAAACTTCACTGTGATCATTGTCTAATTTTAGATTTTTGTGAGATTTTTCAGAATTGAGAAATCCACAAAACATCTTATTTAATGTCATAGAAGCATTATAGAATTAACTCTAAACAGGAGTGTGTTCAGATATAGATAAGGTAGAAAAAAAATTGCTTTAAAAAAATTGGAAAACGATTATTATCTTATGACGAATAGAATCTGGAAATATTGCTCAAGAAGTGCCAAATTCTTCCGTATTTAACGAAATTGGTGACTGAAAACACGCAGCTGGCAATAAATGTCTTATTGTTTAAATTATAGTATCTTGTATGGCTAAAGAGCCGTCTATTTGCTATGTGTAGCACATTCATTGTTTTTAACTGTCGCAAGAATAAATTAGGTTTATATTGATAATACTGTAATAGTGTGCATTCATTTAAATTTGCATTTTGAAACTTATCGGGAAAAGGTCGAAACATATTTATCATTATTAGTTGTCATTAAATATAATAATTATTATTAAATACTATCTCGCTAGGTATTACGGAAGGCATGCTATGGATGCAGCTTTTTTACGTAAACCCCACACAAGCCGTGGTAAAAATCATCTTCACAGTATACAAAATGGTAAATATGGTTTTAATCTTTACGCTAGAGCCCTCCAACAGTAGCAATGTTTGTATGAAATTGTCAGTATATATCTCAAGATGAAAAATCTGACAATAAAATATTTATGTACCTTTTTCAATAACTAGATAGACTAAAATATTTCTAATATATTAATTGTCAAGGTTATACATTAAGATTGGTCTATCAACTGCTGAACACTTTATAAGTGTTGTTTATGGAGTTAAGAATTATGTTTGTGATATATTGTATTAAGCTACTCAAAAATAAACAAACTTTCATTATTAGTACGTAATCTTATTTCGGTATCCAGATGACCACTTTGACTTACTTTAAACAATATAATTGGTTATAACGCTGTGACGTTAAATATTAGAACAGATGTATGAACGTAACAATAGCGCGTGTCTTTCTTGATTGTACAAATAGACGTAAACCCATTGTATGGAAAGGACGGCCATTCCGGACGCGGCGAGTATGTCTGCGTGTCTGAAAACGGTCGGTGGTGATACGGTAGATACTCCAAGTGATAAAATCAGTGCATCATGAAAGTATCAGTGATTATTACAACTATACTGGTCGCGCAGGTGCGTCACTAAATTGAATATTTAAATAAAACATACGGTGATACAAGATAAACATGTAAGTAATATTAATTTTTTGTTAATTTCAGGTGTCGGCCTCATTTTTCGACGTATTTCACGGCGCGGTACTATCAGTCCAAAATAGTTTTGGAAAACTTTTAAGTGACGTAGTAACCGATGTTAAAGATACAGTAGACTGCACTATACTGGCGGTGGAACACGTACTATCTTTGAGTCCCGATGCAACAACACGTTATTATGAAAAATGCGGAGGTGAAACTAATAAAACTGAATCACAAAAACTGAACAACACGGTCACTGAAGCTCCGCCGGATGCAAGTGTCCCAAAAGTTGAACTCACACTTAATTTACAGAATAATGAGGAATACCTAAAAAAGTTATTACCTGCCGAAATAGATGCAAGAATTAATGAAACACTTTCAAAGGTTCTTGGTAATTATAAGCCTTATGATAATGTTCTAAGTATTGATAATGTGCTGGCTAAAGAATCTGAACAGTTGGCTGACGTTAGTGGTTTAGTAAAGAAGGAATTGGAGAAATTGTCTAATGAAGTTACATCTGATTTAAAGAACATAGAGAAAGTAAGAGATCCACAACCTTCTGTAGATACCATTTTGCAGGAAATAAAGGTTTTAGAGAAAAGAGAACAAAACACAAAAAATAATTCAGAAGCGAATGAGATTCATCAAGTAATTGATCAAGTATTAGGCAAATTAGATGCAATCGAAGCAACCGAAGCGAACGAGAATGTTAAACTTGAAGAAATCCTGAAAGATTTGGAAAACAATTCCAACAACAGTTTTGTGGGCTTAAGGCGCCAATTTGAAGAATGGAAAGAAGAAGAATCAAGACATTTAAGCGAAATAAAGAGTAAAATAGAAGAGCATGAAAAAATATCCGATCACCATTATGGATCATATAATAGGCATGATTATGTTCAATCACAACCTGATTTATTTAATACAGACATGAATAGAGTCGATGTTGACTCGATATCAAGTTCTCCAGAAACGTCCAGCAAGAACACAAGTCTGCTCAAAGAGACACTTGACAACAGCTCGAGCTCTAGTACGATTGGAGATAGTAACAACAAAGCCTTGATAGCGGTTGCAAATGAAGTTTCACCTTCTCCAAATAACACATTGAATTATAGTGCACTAAATGATGTCGTAATAAAAAGTAACTCATATTCTACCACAGATAGCCCAATTGGAAATGAGGTAATTCATCCATTCCAAAGGGCTATCTCAGACAGACCTAGTGATCTTTCAACTTTGTCTACAAATCAATCTGCGACTGCTCAAAACAATGTCACTGGCGATAATACTAATGTGACTGTGGCGAATACTACATTGTCGATTACAGACAGTGTATCTGTAAATGAGACAATTCAACCCGTTGATTCTATTGCAGATTCAGATAAACAACAATTATTGGCTACAATTGAACCCACATCCACAGATAAAAATAATCAATCTGTGATCATGATTAATACTGTACACACATCAGACGCCACAACCACAGAAGAAGTAGTATCTTCTGTCAATAGCAATATGGACTCTGGAAAAGTGGAATTATCTGATTTCGTTAGAAATAATGACACCATTATGAAAAGTGCAACAGAAACAGTGGTGACAGAGATGACTATAACCTCTCAAAATAATAATAATTCGAACGATACAGTGATTAGTCGCATAACCAATGCGGTGAATGAAAACACATTGGTAAATGGAACAAGTTCTGGAAACGAATTTTCAACTTTGACTAAAAGTACAGTCGCAAATACTCTTGCAACATATGTTGACATTGAATCAAATGGCACCATGATAACGAGTACTTCATCTTCTATTAACTTTAGCACACCTGTAAATGAAACAATGCTACTCACCGAATCCAGTACAGCTGCTTCAACAGTTGAAACGAAAATAGATAGTGACCATGATTACAACAAAACCATGTTACCGACGACTTTTTCACCAATATCAGAAAGAACAATGAGTGAGAATATTCGAACCGAAGAAACCGCCTTAAGTTCTGGTAAGGACAAACCCACAGCGGAATGGTCGAAAATAATTAATGACACTACGAAAACTAGTACATTACTAACTAAAGAGGGCTCAATTGTAAGTGAAGCTAATCAAATCGAAGACATCAATAAAACTTCTATAATTGAAGAATCATCAACAGTACCAACGACAAAAATGTTTGACAATGATTCGAGTGACACGATGATAACTAATGTTTCGTTACCAATAGTGGAAAATACACTAATCAGCGAGAATACTATCACATCTAGTACTATTGAACCTAAAGAAACCGGAACTAATATGGCTTCTTCTAACGACGATTCTTTAAATGGTTTGAATGAAACTATAGTAGCGAGTACTTTACTACCAATTAAAGAAACCGCACTTGTAACTGAAGTTATTCAACCCAAAGATATGGCTTCTGGTTATGAAGAATTTTCAAATGGTTTGCATGAAACCATAATAGTGAGTACTTCATTACCAGTTATAGAAAGAGCACCTGCAACCGAAACTATTCAACGCGAAAATATGGCTCCAGGTCACGAAGACTCTTCAAATGGTTTGCATGAAACCAAAATAGTGAGCACTTCACTTCCAATTATAGAAAGCGCACCCGTAACCGAAGCTATCCAACCAAAAGATATGGATTCTGGTAACGAAAATTCTTCAAATGGTTTGCATGAAACCATAGTAGCGAGTACTTCACTACCAATTATAAAAAGCGCACCTGCAACCGAAACTATTCAACCCAAAGATAAGGCTTCTATTAACGAAGATTCTTCAAATGGTTTACATGAAAGCATGATAGTGAGTACTTCACTACCAATTATAGAAAACGTACCTGTAACGGAAACTGTTCAACCCAAAGATTTGGCTTCTGGTATCGAACATTCTTCAAATGGTTTGAATGAAACTATAATAGCAAGTATTTTACTACCAATTATAGAAAGCGCACCTGTAAACGAATCTTTTCAGCCCAAAGAAACCAGCACAAGTTCTGGTATATTTGAATCTTCAATAATGATTAAGAGTGATTCGAATACCACTTTGGTAACTAGTGATTCTTCACCAACAGTAGAAAACACATCGGTTAGTGTAACTATTAAACCGGAAAAATCCACTACAGCGTCTGGTTACAAGGAGTTAACAGATACTATAACAGAATTGACAACTATTTCAAAATTAGAAAATGTAAGCAATAGTGATACCACAATAACCAGCACGCTAACCCCAAACATAAGCTTAACTGAAAGTGAAAATATTCAAAGCATGTCGGTTAGTGTGACTCTTAAACCCGAAAAAACTACTACGGCTTCTGATTACAAGGAATTAACAGAATCGACTACTATTTCAAAAGTAAAAAATGAAAAGAATAGTGATACTACAATAACTAGTACACTAACCCCAATCGTAACCAGAACTGAAAGTGAAAATATTCAAGGTATGGCCACCACTACTGTTTCCTCAAGTGAGGAGGAGTCTTTAGATTCGACTGCTGCAGAAACTCCAAAAGCAGAAGATGATGATGATGATGATGATTATGATGATTCGATCGTAACCGTGGTAACGAGTACAGCAGAAACGATTGCAGAAAGCAAACCCGAAGAAAATTATGGTGGATCTGAAAATGATGAAACTTTCGCGGCAACCACAAATCCACAAGTAGCTTTTCCGGCTTCGTCAAAAGACGCTGATTCCGATAATGATGCTCCAGACGATGATTCAAATGAAAACATCGATGACTATGACACCGTAAAAAGTACTGTAGAAAAAACGAACAGCGCCGTTGGAGCCGAAAGTAATAAAATAGATAAAACTACTACGTCTTCTGAAGAACAAGATTTGTTATCAAAATCAGCGAAACATGCAATTGTGACAACACGTTCTAGAATTGAAAAGAATTCGGGAATTTCACCTAAATTTGAAGCAAATACATTTTCAAGAACTCCAGATATGCCTGATCTGAATCACTTGATAAGGAGTCTACCATTGACGATTACAGAAAACCCTCCTGTAAACAGAGAATGGTTGACGCCAAATAAGCTTGACCAACAGAATTATAATACAAACCTAGCACCAATAAATAATTATGACCTCACTGCTGCGAAACCATTAAGTGATCGTTTGTTGCAAACTAGACAACCACTTATTAATCCTGAAGAACCATATAAAATGCCTATTTATGATCAAGTAACGATGCCTACTATAACATTTGACGAAAAGCTAGACCAAGCAAAAGCGTTTGCTATTTTTGACGCCTTGGATGAACGATTAAGGAATTCGGATTCGCCATTTGGCCCAGATGAAAATATTCCAAAAACAGTGGATGTACCTTTAGCACCTGTAATAACTAATGCTCCAACAAAACTCATAGATCCTGGAAGAATTAATGTCAAAAATCCTTATGTTGGACCAACAGCTTTCCGTCCAATACGTCCGCTTAATTCATTTGATGATAGAGCCCTAGATAACACTTACAGACCACAGGGCTTAACGACACATAGACCAAGAACAGGTCCTCTTGCACACAGTTATAAAAACCCACCAATGGACTACGATTCTTTTTTTCATACGCCTCCAAGGAACTCCGAAGCACATCAACGTGCATTGCAAGAAGCTCGACAACTCATGGCGAACAGTAAACGTTCAGATCGGATTATTAATAATATCATGAAAAACAAAAACAAATTCAATGCAAGAAGTATATTTAGGTAAATGAAATCACATTTGTTTTATTCTATCAATATAAACGGGTTGGCCACCAGTCCACCACTGCACTATGCGTTGTGTCGAGAATGCCAGATGTCTTTCTGTATCAAGCCCTTATTGACCAGGATCCAAGTGCTCGTTGTTCGAGCGAGCACCACTTCAGGGGGGTAACCACAAGCTCTTAGAGTAAGGTTATTTTGAGATCGAGTAAGTGACAGATGTATACAAGTCAGATACATCTGTCCCTTACTCGATCTCAAAATAACCTTACTCTAAGAGCTTGTGGTCACCCCCCAGGTATTGTTATTCAACTTTGTTATTTTATACTGTTGACATTAAAGCTTCATTTTTGAAAAAAACCATGACGATAGGTCTTCATACATTGTAGACACCAAATTTTACCTACGTATATGCATCTATTTCTTTCAGTTTTGTATTCTTCAAGATTTTCAAAATTTTGTTTGTCTTGCAATTCATTTTCGAAGGGATAAGAAAAGAAAATTCTATATAATAACGATTTTATTAACAATATAAATAAGTACTTACAAACTTATACTTCTACAATTGAGCTGCGCTACTCTACTGCGAGCAGTCAATGTGTGTTAGGTATATCTTAATTATTATATTGGATTAATAATGTTTTACAGGGTACTATACTATGCACCAGTACTTTTCTATTCGTTTATTGACCGTTATAATATGTACGTATAGCCGAATATTTAAACGCCGTAGGAGAGGTAATATTGTATATGGTCTACGAGCACCATCTAATTTTATATCATTCAGTCGTGCTGACGGACTTGTGATGAAGTTTTTCCGTAAACGGGTTACTTATCAAGTAGAATTCTAATAATGGGCGTAGAGGTATATTTAGTAGCTTTTCAATATTCGACTATAGCCTCGCATTTCATTAGTGACTTTACAACATACGGTAGTATATCACCTACCTATTTGTCTATGATACTATCATCATAACTTCATTTTGTTTCATCTCAGTACAATAAGCTTTTTATCTTAATGTTTTATATTCATTATTTATTTTTGTACATATTCTTTTTTAAATTTGGTAATTTATTGTGTATTGTTCATATTCAATTAATAAATAGATTCAATTCCTGTCCAAAAGTTTGGCACGGTCATTGCTCGAACGCGTGCCTCCAATATAATTATTATATTAATTTTATTTACAGTGACTTAAGTATATATAACAAACTTAATGTCAATAACATAAATATATCAAATAAGGTGTAGGTAAAGGTATACATAACATCAATTTGATAAAGGTAGGTAAATCACATGTAAGGTAACATAAAGTGTGTGTAGGTAATACAAAATCACTCGCTATATTAAATTATCAGTAGCAGAAATAAAGAAGTTACGGATTTTAAAATTGAGCAATTATCTTCTTAAATTAAATTATTATGTTGTACTTATTATCATAAGGATATTTTCTTCACACTGGTCTTGTAAATCTTTACGATATAATGTTGAGTCTATTAACAGAATTTCGTTCTTTCAAAGCCAACAATAAAATTGTTTTATAAATACGTTACTGTATTTCATAGGTTTCAAATACTATTTTTTTTTCTTATAAATAATAAAATCGATATTCTTATTTTAAAGTACATGTTCTATTCTACGACAAATTATAGTAATGTTCTTAGAAATAGAAGAGTCGGAAGAATATCTATAGTTGATAGTTTCAGCATGATTTCAAGATAGACTAACACTACCTCTAGTGCCTATGAATTCCTTAAAATTATTTTTGATTTCGATGTCTACAATTAGCACTAATGTTGACGATTTGTGCAGGTCTGTTATAAAAATCTTAATGGACAAGCGAGGTGCTATAAGCAGACATGTCGGGCTGTCACTCTGGGATGAGCTTAGATATAGATAATGGTGCTACTACTTTACGTATGATATTTAGCTAAATGACGTTTTTGAACACAGATACATTTACCATGGTGGTGTTTCGTTCATTTTCTTATTTCTATTCATAGAGACTATAATATCTCTAGATGATTTTATGAAGTCGCTTTGGGGTTTTGATTCTACAATGCAATTAGAAATAGCTACAAAAACAATTGCTACTCGTACATTTTATTGTCACGTAAGACTGGTGTGAGCAGTTTGAGATGCTCTCGTATTGTTGCTTGTGAGAACAGGATGAGTGTGTATGGATATGTGCTAATACTAATGTTCGGTGCAAGAGTAGATATTATGAAGAGATATGAAAGTACTTATGATATATACGTAAACTTTAGAGAGATAGTTACGTGTCGTGGAATAGAACACGTTCCGGGAGGGACGGGTGTGCGTTGGGTCTTGTCTTGTAATGCAACGGCGACGCAATATGTCCTACGGTCTTACTGCAACTTGTTCAAGAAAATCGTTCAGAACCGCCAAATGTTGTAGATTCTGAACTTACTTTAAATAGGTATTTTTGATGATTAGGCCAAAACCGATTTTCCTAAACAAATCACTGCACCTTTTTAAGACACCGTTGCTTATACTTACATTATTGAGTAACCATACTATTAGATAGACAAGCTTATAGAAAATATGACGTCAGCATTTTCTGTTCAGACGACAATTCGGAGGTATTTAGGTAGGTATTCATTTCATTTGGAAATGTTTTGGGTATTATTTTAGCGTTAACAAAGCCTTCACAGGTCAGAGGTGTGTAACAAGTCATTGGTACCCATTGTTCAAAGAACTTAGAACACAGATAAAACTTGCTATACTGACGTCATATTATTACCATAAACACGAAGTCAAGATTTCCAAATTACGAAGGTGGCGGACACCGCACTAGCGACGAGGTAGCGTACTGGTTGAAGTGCTTGTCTATGGGCACTCGGTCGTCGTAAAGTGTGGGCGCCTGCAGGATGATGCCTGCTGTGCCCACTAGCACAGCTAGCGTGAAGATCCACAGGAATAAACGGTCAAGCACCATCGCTACGTATTTCCAGTCCTCTTTTACCTGTTTAGAAAGTAATATTTTAAAATCTTCTGAGACTTTTGACAAGTGAAACATTTTACAAAAGAAAGCTTAATGGGGAAACCGCAAAAAATTATGGGATTGCCAATCACTGTCGAAATGTCACTCAATCAATATCTCATATTAATTTTGGTATTTCTACCATCGTTATAGCTGGAAAAAAAAATTGTGTAAAGGCAGGCAGACCTTAACTGATTAGTGTCTAAAATCTATATCAAATGCAATAAACTTTAGGAGGCAGTCTTTTAAACCCTGTTGATACCCTTTTCTAGTAAAATGTTGAAATATTCCACCAAGATATCCAAGTACCATTTGACTGGATTATCGCGTTACCCTGTATGTAGCAATATCAAATCTTATTGCATCGTTAAGCTCTCGATACGCGGGCGTTCTGTAAGCGATGCATGGTTGCTGTGACGCCATTTATGTTTAGTACCGGTTAGGTAAACGAGGTGAAGAATAAGCATGACTTTAAGCGAGTATAATGAACTGTTATGCTCGTTAAATTATGAAGTCGACCTCCCGATTTATAAATGAAGAATTTGAATTATAGTGTTGTCAAAATCCTACTTTTGTCTAAAAACCTGTTAAACTTTGTCATTATATAGGTCACTAACACGTTCATAACTTCAAATTCTTAACTCAGAAACCGGTACATAAAATATTAATTCCATTTACGAGCGATATTCTAATGGATGTACCTATCGGATGTATGGAGTTAAATATATAGGTAAAACTTACAAAATAATCTAAGCCCAGTTTTTTGATCCGTAGTTAACCAATGGATATGCTACGTACTATACCTACCTACCTACATTTTTTCATGAATTTTTAGGCCTTGGTCATATAAGTTTAAGTAATTATTTGACCATTTGTTAGACCAACAATTGATGAATAGAGGCGTTGTTAGACCAACAATATTGATGAATAAATGAAGTTATTTCATCCATTGTTAGCCTATCAAATAAGTTGAAGAATTCATTTTTCACCATTTCCTAGACCAACAATTTTATTGATGAAAAACCCGTTTTACAGAAGTTTCAAACCATTGGTTAGCTTATTTAACTATTGGTTGAGTTAACTAGGGATAAAAAACTGGATCTAAGTGGTGATCGCTACGATTACCTAAATTTTTCAAGCTTGCAAGCAGCAAGTTGCTGTAAAATACTAACCTTAGTAGAATCCTCGAGCATCCTCGTGTGTTCTGCGATGAACCGCACACAGAAGCATGTCTTGTGAACCTCTGGCGGGCACGCAGAGTGGCTAAAGCCGGGTGGCGGGTCGGGCACGGGGCTCAAGGTCTCGTCCTCGGCCATTCCTCCCGCCAGCCCGCCCGCTAGACCCGCGCCAGGACCCACGCCCCCCTCGCTCGACCCGTGCACCAAACAGCTGCCGCCGAATCTATTGCTGTCACCCATCCTGAAACCACGCGGGGAAGTGAAGCTGTCGGCAGTTCCCCTGTTCGCAAGATTTTAATTTGTTTGTATTCCTAGATCATAGACAAGTATTGTGCATCACAGTTCTGAACAAATGTTTTCTGCGTAGAGACCTCACATAATATAATGCCTATATTCTTTGAAAGGTTAAGCATAAGTACACCTATTGTACACCCACATTTCACAATTACGTTTAAGTCATATGTAATAGGAACGAGCATATTGCCAACAACCGGCCACAAAGTCCAGACTACGGGCAGAACTATCTGGCCGTGCAAAAATTACCAGCATCTTCTACACTTTATTCAACAAATCTGAAACTTACCCAGAATTAAGGTAGGTGGTATGTGTAAGGTCCTCCTTGCTAGGCGTCCTCGTGAGAGGCCTAGGCGGCGGCGCGGCAGGAGGCGGCCAGGCTCCAGGCGCGCAGCAGTCATCATCTGCCGCTGCTAGTCTGTATGGGTACAGAGGCCGCGCCGTGCCCCCGCACCGGACCACAACGCCGCATGCTGTGTACCGCGATCTGTGATACCAGATACCAAATTTGGTAAATGGGGTAAGTAAAGTTTATTTAATATTGACTAGCTACCGCCAACACAGAATTAGTTAGACATTTGTCCAAATATCTTATAACTGCCTATGTTTTATTTTGATGTTATAAGCTATATTACTGTTAAGTTCCGTTCAGTAGTTTTTACGTGAAAGAGTGGCAAATATCCATCCATACTCATTAACTATCACATTTAAGATAAGTGATGGTGTCGTCGACGATGGAGCACGCTTGCCTAGAATTAACCTATTCACTCTTGACTTAAAAACCCTTTACATCCCCTGGTTACAGCTATCAGGAAACACTGACACCAAAAGGGAATTCCACTCATTAGCTGTACTCACAATGAAAGTATTTCCCTAAACGTTTTGGTGGTCGGTCTCTGCTTCATACGACGATCGAAAACGAACGCATACAGACAAGCTAAAACGTATCTACAGCGAATGAAAGCGCATTCGCAAGTAGCTAAGCTTCCTAAGCAAATAAGAGAAATAGAAAACATCAATCATTTTAAGAAAAAAATATATGACTTCTTGGTAAATAGACCATATTATACAGTACATGAATTTTTGTCCGACAGATTCGTGATGAGCTAGTACCAAACTGTTTTTATGTTTTAATGCAAAATAAGTCTGTTCTATTCTATTACATTAACATAAATCACATAAACTTATGTCTAAGATAACACATTTTTCAAACTTTTGTATGCCTAACATGGTGGAGCAGTGCAAACGCACACAAAAATCACTCAATAACTACTCTGTAACCGCTGTCTCTCAATAAAGATTCTTTGACTTTGACCTTGTCTTTGAGCTTATCTTTGAGATAGGTAGTTTGAGATCATCCCTGAAAGGAATCTGGGACTATCACCGTCTGAAGAATAGGATAGAATATACTTTATTGTACACCATAAAAAAAATTACATCTCTTTTATAAAAACTTATGGCGGTCTTATCGCTGACAGCGATATCTACCAAACAACCTTATTTGTGCGTGAGTTATCGCTCGTTGTAATGAACCTTTATATTGCCTTCCTATTCCTATCCATCAATTATGTGAAGTATTGTGTTCCTTTGCATCTGATGGTATCTTCTCGTGAAAGGTAGTGACAAAATTGAGTCCAAATCATATACGCAAAATTGTTACCCGCGTTTTCCATACTCAATAACGCTCTAATAATTGTTTACTAATCTAAAAACGATAAGTAGCTAAACACTATCACATAATCCTTGCTATACTCTTAATCCGATTAATAAACGATACTCTAATCTGATTAATAACTACCAGAAGGCACTTACTTTGGGATATTCGCGTTAAGTGAGTTTTGCGATAACAGAGGCAACGTATAACCTGTTTACTTCGCAAGTACCTACTCGTGAAAGCCAGTTAATGTAAAAGGAAAATAAAGCGCAAGCAAATGAATATGAAAAGTGCGCTTCAATCGTTTACTATCATTCAATTTGTTGGCTTTATTTTCTGCGAAACGGGCAGTACCAGAAAGAACAAATCGGAATGAACTGGGATCTGTAAATTCGGTTATTTCATTGTTATTGCTTGCCTGTCGTTCACCACGTAATCTTTTTAAAAGGATTAATTCAAAACAGCCCACACATATTCTACTTAGATTATACTAAACCTTATTCAATGAGGGGGTTACGAAAGGTCTTACGGTAACTCTACGGGGAATCGTTTAAAGCAGTTAACGTTTGGTTATCACCAATAATAATGATTTTATTTACAATTCAGTTAGTGTTGTAATATTTTCGGCAGGCTGTTGTGGTCGGCCAAGCCGCAGCGGTAAGCTACCGTGATATTTATTATTTTTACATAAAAATTGCTACGCGACTACGCCGTAGCGCCGTAGCCCGTAGAGGCTTGACTACGCCGAGATATGGCTACGATTTTACCACGATTACAAGCTGCACGATCCATTTTCACTTTCAAAACATTTTTTAACTAAATACCTTACTGTTTTGTTATATTAAACTAGTTCTACTGTTAGAGTTAAAATAAACAATACGAATCCGTTCTGTTTGTTTTAAAAGTGATGAACTTTGGTCATGGCGGGGCCGGTCAATAAATCCTAAACAATCTGTATGTGACCCAGTTCTAAATATCCCGAAGTATATTAACAAATATTTACATTCGAATTAATAGTTTGTCGTAGGAAGGTATGCAGTATGTAGGCGTATTTAGGTAATAATAATTTTAGCTTTGACACAACACATTTCAGAATTATTTGTTAACAAAGGATAACTTCTCTTACATCGGCTAGTGTTGAGTTTTCTATATTAAGTCATCGATAGAAATTCACATGAAAATGAACTAAGTAACCTTTTATTTAATTACTTGTCGAATGTTTAATTTCAATGGATACTCTCTGCTTTGTACAATGACTTGCTGAAGAACGACACTCAAACATACATAAAGTTTAAACCAATCGCTTGAATCGAAGTCCCCACATTCGTTGATAGATTTAGGAGGATCCCCACAGATCCGAGCATGTGATCTACCTCAGTGATCCATTTAATGTTCGGTAAGTCGGCAACCGCACCGAGGCGGGAGCCATTACACCTCTAGTCTAGTTTAACAGACATTCATTCGTAAGTGAATTACGATACCGACGAGCTATCCGCACGAATAACTTGCAAGCCAGTTAACTGACATATATACTAAACAACAGCTATGTGGCATTCTATTGTAATCAGCCACTGGCACGAGTGGTAAACGTTTGTGGTTAATAGTTCAGTTACAATCAACAGTTCATGCAATAACCTACTTATAAGTTCCATATACCAGGGGAAGAGCTACGGGTTGATAATGTGCCGGATTTTGTAAATAAAGGCAAACATGCTGATAAAAATGGTTGATGTCAGGCCGTAAAATTAAAACATTAGCTCAGAATCTCGCAGAAATACCTTAAAGTGATGTAAGCTCGTAAAACCGGCGCACGCCAAGCAAAATTGTCGCCTCTAACACGCTTTAAAAAATTCTCCGGTACGCAATCTTTACAGTTCGTACCGTCGCTTTTTACCCGACTGCCGAAGGAGGGTAATGTGTTTATCAGTCTATGTATGTATGTATGTATGTATGTATGTATGTATGTATGTAAGTATGTATGTATGTATGTATGTATGTATGTTTGTTCCTATGTGGCGTTCCAGAGACCAAACGCGTTGGCCGATTTTGATGATTCGTACGTCAATCGATGCATCTTAACTCTGCGAGTGTCATAGGCTACATTAAAATTGGATAATAGAGAAATGGCGGATTTTGGGTGCCATATTGTGGGGTCCCAAATTTTTTTTTTCTTCCAAACCCATCGTGTGGGGTATCAAAATAAAGGGTTTTAAGAGGTGATTTCAAAAATATATAACACTTATATGTTTAAATGTATCTAATTCGAAAAAACTAACTAAAAAGTTATAAATAAAAAAACTTAATTAAAAAATCAAAAAACCCGACTGCTTCAAAAGCGAACTAAAAAGTCGTAAACAAGGTAAAAATCATGCTGTGCAGGCGGAGGATACACCAGATTTTGGTCAGCCAGCCGGCGAATATGTATCCTCCGACTGCACAGCATGATTTTTACCTTGTTTACGACTTTTTAGTTCGCTTTTGAAGCAGTCGGGTTTGTCGCCTCTAACACGCTTTAAAAAATTCTCCGGTACGCAATCTTTACAGTTCGTACCGTCGCTTTTTTAACTTTCAACTTTGTTGTAAAGTTGAGCAAAAGTGAGAAATAAACGCCTGACTCCTGCGGTCGCGACCGGCGAGTCTTTGAAACTTCTAATTAATTTAGAGTTGTTACTGATCCGCGGTCGGATTTACGAGTCGGCCGCTCGGACTCAACAACGTTCATTCAGAGATCCAGATAAGAACAAGTAAAGTCCGAATTAATTTGACTTTAATTGCGAAGATTGCGAAACTAAGTTGAGCGAAATACTGCAAGTTTGGACTCACCTTGCTGTGTCAAACTTATACTGCGGTCGTTTCATGAAGAGCAGTCTTGGCAGGATGTGAATGAAAACTCGCTTCACCCAAGGCGCCATCCGGTGAGTCTGCGGCGACCGGAAGTGGACGTTTAGGACCACTACCGTCACACATATACTAAAAGCAATAAAAGGTTTTATTACTTAAGGACATGGGTACAATTAATAGCATATATGGGCGGGTAGAATTAACCGATAACGTTCGGGTCGGCTTTATTTGGTTGCTTTTCGTTGCCATACATTAGAAAAAAATATCAATAGGTCCGAATTGTAAAAGTTCAAGAACAAACTTTATAAAACACAAATATGAGTGGAATTAACCGATAACGTTCAGGCTGGAACTTAATTTGAGTGCTTTTGGTTGCCATATATTAGAAGGAAATATCGAGAGGTCTGATTTGAGAAAGTTTAAGTACATCTTTGTAAAACACAAATAGAAATCACTGATTAAACAAAACATATCGTGATGTCGGAGTTTCCAATGTTTATCTTGCTCATGTGTGTTCAAAGGATCAATTACTAGCAATCCGTACATTTAGCTAAATTATTAATGCTAATAGTTTTATTCATGGGTTTACACAATAGTGCTACTAACAATGGCGGGTAATTTGTTAGTTCCCTGCTGAATCAGATAGTTCGTGCCACGGTCGTGTTGGTGGGTTATTTATGAATAGTTAACTTGGTAATAGTGTGTTAACAATGTATTGTACATATATTTGTAGTTACTATAATACATGCTCGCAGCATCGGTACGCATCGAAAGGACAAAAAGGGAATGTTAATAGTGAAACATTATTTAAAAAGCTAAATGACTCGGTATCTACTTACTTTAGTGAGAACTTAATCACCTTGGTATTTAAAACCAATTATTATGATCATTCACTTTTTTACAAGCTTTTAATTAACTTGCAATGTGTGATAGGTAAGTGTGTACGAGTCAAATTTTGCAACTGATTTTTTAAGCAGTTATCCTCCACCGATTAAGATGAAATTTTGCATACACGTTTAGTTTGGATGACAATGCATGGTTAAATAAGTGACGTCATTCTAAATCCAATATGGTGGACGGCCCAAGATGGTGGACTAGTTCTTTTTTGTGCACTGCCATGATATGGGTATCAAAAGAAAAGGATTTGCTGAGAAGAATAAGAAAAAAGCTAGATAAAAAAAAAATTTGTAAATTATTAATTTGTTGCTTATAATTATGCTGCAAAGTTTTTAGCCGCTGGGACATTTATAAATAGTAGATTGTTTATCTAAGGATCAAACAACTACTTATTTTAAAGGCGAGAGTGTTTATTTTGAATCCAGAGCGGAGTGAAGGATTCTAAAGTAACATCACTCGAACTTAAAATAGTGTTACTCCCGAGGTGGACGATAATTAAAGAAGAGTTTCTTTAATTATCCTCTATGAGGAAATAAGTAAGTGCAACATATGAAAAAGAACTTTACGTTTATTTAATTACATATAATTAGGAACCATAAGTCATAACATATAAATAATTAGAGGCTAATGTTTATATTTGAACAATTATGAAAAGGCATCGTAACTATTTTATTAGAACCATCCGTTACAGTTTTAGTTTTATTTTTTTGTTGGCTCGCGCGCGGTTTTCCATCCAGTCACTTGTTCAACACAATGTTCCCGTGCGGTCCGAAATAAAATTACAATCGCTCATTAGCCATTCACCCCATACATTCGTCGTAATCGATTTTAGCGAGGTTATCCTATTTTGGACCGCATGGTTTATGTATCATCTCTTTGCTGATTGGAACATTTACTAACAATATTCACATTCCAAATTCAAATCAATTTTAGTCCCTAGGGGTTAATGAGCTATTTTCTCTCTGTTTACGAAGAATACACTGGCTCTTTTTGAATAGATGTGATAAAAACAATATTTTTTCAAGATTTGTTGTTGAAGTTGTCTAGTAATCAAAACATATAATAAATCTGTTGAAAAGTCGTTTTTAAACATATAAAATATTTAAAAAAATAGCCAGGGTTTTAAAGGATAAGCAACAGAACTCATTTCCAGCTTTTTTGGATTTTTTGTCTCTTTGTGTGTTCATCTTATAAAAGTTGTCTGGTAGATATCGCTGTCGGCGATAAGACCGACTTTGTACCCGTAAAAAAACTGTTTAAAAATATGTGTAACTTTTTTTTGATGTACAATAAAGTATATTATATTCCATTCTATTTATCTGTTTGTCTATTTAGTTGTGCACGCATCACGTAAAATGTCCGAAACCAATGTAGATAACTTTTATACATCAACATTGTGCTTAACTTGAAGTATTACTTAGTTTTTGTTTCATCGGAATCGGTTCACGCTATCAAAAGTTAGAAAAGGAATCTAAAGTATTCAAGAAGTAAAATATCACAACAAACGCAATTCAGATATTCAGACAGTTGAACTCCATATTCGATAGATGACGTTTTGCATTTGACGTCATTTTCTGAATGGCGGTGTTAAGATTCTCCGCGGAAGAAAAACCCTAGAAAAAGATCGGTAGGTAGGTAGGGTAGGTAACAAGGTAAGTAGGGCGCATGGTTGGCGCAATGATTGAGCGATTGACTGCTGCGCTGCGTGTCGCGGGTTCGATTCCCGCACGGAACAAATATTTGTATGATCCACAGATAGTTGTTCCGGCTCTGGGTGTTGTGTATGTGAGTTTATATGTTTGTAAACGCACTCACGATACGGGAAGAAATTCCTAGTGTGGGGCAAGGCTTTAAAAAAATAAATAAGGTAGGTAAGTAGGGTAGGGTAGCGAAGCCGCGGGCAAAGCTAGTGTTTTACATAAAATCCTAAATCTTTATTACCTAAATCGCATACACGTTTTCACTGTTTGTAGTAGTTACATAAAACTAGTTAACACCTCCTTTATGTACATAAATATTAATCCTAGCCTTAGCTCAGACTTTTAGCAACTTTGTAGCGCGAAAGGTTTCAAATTATCCTAACTCAAAGTTGGAGGTTAGAGAGTTAAAAATTAAATTTTCTTGAAGCTAGAGCACCCAATCAAATATCTTGTTTAGAAACCAACTTTTAATTTATATGGAAATGTGGTAGCGCCAGTCCCCAACCGAGCCATATTTAAATAAATTACTTTTCTCCAAAATTTATTATTATAGCCGCTTTGATTTTATAAAATTGAACTCGAAATAAGCTTTGATGCTTTTTAATAACAATAAAGTTGTTTTACATATTGAGGTTAATCCAATATCGTAAATAACTTTGCGAAGTTAGAAATTTGTAAAAGTATTTCAGTCTTGTTTTAGATAGAATGTATTAAGGACTCAATGATCTATCTATGTATATATATAAAAGAGAAAGTTACATACTTTCGTTATAGACTCCGAAACGGCTGGACCGATTTCAAAAATTCTTTTGAAATCTAATTTATTATTTTAATCTATTTTATATATCTTAATTGAATAATTTAAAATTATCATTTCTTAGATTTCACTAAATACAAATAAATAAACGCTGCGCTACGATACTGAGTAACACTGATTCCTCCACAAAGAATATCTTTGTTCAGAATTTTCCTTTGTCTTGTTTCACAAGCAGAGAAAGAGCTCTCGGAACCAAGGATTACTGTTAATGTGTAATAAGCCGAGATACACACATATAGGTACCTAGTCGTTTCCTCCCATGTGACGAGGATCAAAGGGGCTGAGAATTAAATTAAACACCCTCCACTCTCAATTTGCGAAATTATTACATTTACCAAATAAACAGAGACGGACGGGAGCATCCTTGTTTATTTATTTTTAATCACGAGATAGTTCGTGCGACTCAATGGTAGTTAACTGCGCAGTTTCCTCTTAGAGCTATAAAACTTTTTGAAAAATTGAAACAGTCGTAGCGTAGCGTCTTGGCTATCAAAGTGCACATTTCTGGTATGGACAACTTGGGTGTAATCTACAGAGATAGAAAATGCTCGGATAAAGACCTAACATCTTTCCACTTACGGTTTATATTGAATAAAAAGAGTCGTGTAGAACTGTATCTGAACATTAATAAAGAAATCGGCACTGGTGGCGCATGAATTACAGTAGTGAATACGCCCAGATTTAGGAATAAAATCTTTATAAAATCCAATTTTGTACTTTTGAAAAAAAAAATACGGATAAAATGTTCGATATTAAATTGTCTATCCATTAGAGAAAGTACAAAAAAAAATGAACATTTTAAGAGAAGATGCATGCTATCAATAATTATTTCTCATTTTTATGGTTTTGTTAGAAGGAGATTAGTGAAACCTCTTTAAAAAAAAAGTATACGGCCATTTTAGAATCAATAATATTCTACATATTATTGATTCTAAAATGGCCGTATACTTTTTTATACCGTATAATTTAATGTATTTTATTAGTTGATATTTCTTTTTAAATAACGAGTAGATAGCTCCTAAAAACAGCACGAAAAACGGCTAGCGCAGCGTTTTGCTCGGGGTACCGCCTTAAACTTAAAACTAGTTTTCTGAATACATGAATATAAAGTCACCTTTCAACCTGTTACATAATTATGTAAACACATATTTTACACATGAACATTACGCCACCATTGTCGCTTACAAGGAATGCCATCGTAAATATTAATTTAGCCTTCAGGGCACATAAAGCCCGCTTGTCATCAAATAATAGACATTTCGCGATATATAGAGGAGTAACTACTCTTGTAGACTATGTAGACGCGAGGGGAAGTGTACAATAAATTCCTCTTACGTCAAACTTGCGGACAGGCATTGTGGCCTTACAAGATGGCGGGAAACTTAGTGCAAGAATTACGGAGCTTTACTTCACGAAGCCAAATGAGTTGCCGAACGGGGCATGAGAAAAACTACAAATCTAAGGCACGAGCACTCATTGCGAAAAAAGAAAATTTGGTTAAAATTAATTGCTCTAGATGGCGTGAAAATCTTTGATTTTTACCCGACTGCCGAAGGAGGGTAATGTGTTTATCAGTCTATGTATGTATGTATGTATATATGTATGTATGTTTGTTCCTATATGGCGTTCCAGAGACCAAACGCGTTGGCCGATTTTGATGATTCGTACGTCCATCGATTCGTCTTAACCCTGCGAGTGTCACTGGCTACATTAAAATTGGATAATAGAAAAATGGCGGATTATGGGCGCCATATTGTGGGGGCCCAATTTTTTTTTCTTCCAAACCCGTCGTGTGGGGTATCAACAGGGGTTTTAAAAGGTGATTTCAAAAATATATAATACTTATATCTTTAAATGTACCTAATTCGAAAAATACTAACTAAAAAGTTATAAATCAAAAAAGTTAAATCAAACAATTTTGATCAGCCAGCCCGCGAATATGTATCCTCCGACTGCACAGCAGGATTTTCTCCTTGTTTACGTCTTTTTAGTTCGCTTTTGAAGCAGTAAGGTTTATTGATTTTTCGATTTAACATTTTTTTTATAGAGTTTTGTGAAATATTAAGATTTTCTAGAGACGTTTACAAAAAAAAGTATGTTCTTGTTTAATTAACTCTCATAAGCACAAAATTATGGAATATTGGGCTCTTAATTCACATTTAGAAGATTATTGGAATCATCATCATCACCATCATCATATTAGTCGAAAGACGTCCACTGCTGGACATAGGCCTCCCCCAAGCGTCGCCACATTGACCGGTCCCGTGCGTCTCGCAACCAGCGGATCCCCGCAACCTTCACGAGGTCATCGGTCCACCTGGTGGGAGGCCTTCCAACGCAACGTCTTCCGGTTCGCGGTCGCCACTCCAGAACCTTTCTGCCCCATCGGCCATCCGTTCTGCGAGCAATGTGCCCTGCCCACTGCCACTTAAGTTTGGCAATTCTTCGAGCTATGTCGGTAACATTGGTTCTCTTACTGATCTCTACATTTCTGATTCGATCACGCAAGGAAATGCCGAGCATAGCCCTCTCCATTGCGCTTTGAGTGACTGTAAGCTTTCTAATGAGTACCCATTGTAAGCGACCACGTCTCAGAGCCATATGTCATCACTGGCAACACACACTGGTCATAGACTTTTGTCTTGAGACACTGTGGTAAGTTGGACGAGAAGACACCGCGCAACTTCCCGAACGCTGCCCAGCCGAGTCGGATTCGACGGTTTATCTCTCTCTCGAAGTTGGCCCTACCCAACTGGATCGTTTGTCCCAGGTAGACATAGTCGTCCACAACTTCGAGTGTAGAGTCTCCAACCTTGATAGGAGTGGGTGTAACATGGGCATTCAACATCACCTTGGTTTTGTCCATGTTCATTTTAAGACCCACTCTTTCGGAAGCTCTACTGAGGTCATCGAGCATTGTATTGAGGCTCTCCATGGTCACATGGTTATTGGAATAGATCATTTAAAATTTATTCCAATAGATGGCACGGTTTTAAATTTCTGAGCATCCACTCGATTTTTCATATTTGTTTTGTAACAAATTTTGGTAGTTGCATTCTATAAACGTGCAAAAAAATATTATAAAACAAATCGTCGCTGTATTTAAAAAAACAAATCACGAACCGGGTAAACTCTTTTACTTGCAAGTCGCTGCTAACACCATCTATGTATATCCGTGGAACGAAACCGAACGCTATCGATGTTCTTAGAAAAATTATCAGTTTAATCAGATGAAAAACGCTAGTTACGTCGGCACGGTTTCTTTGTATGGGATGAGGCATCTCTATGCTAGTATTATATTATCTGTGCTTGAGGTAAGAAAGGTACGGTGGTCCCTAAGGACGTTTTTGCCGGGATTACCCTTTATGTGGTCACAAACAACCCGATTGTACATGTCAACTGGGCTTACTTTTTTGGGACAGGTTTATTTCATTACGGTTGGTAGGGTACTTACCTGATAGATACGAGAATCATGGCGAATATAAGGTACTTCCCCAAGAGGGGCACAACCAGGGACGTAGGAGGGATGATCTCGACGACTAGCAGGAAGAACACGTGGAGACTAATCAGTATCGAGATTGATAGGGTTACCTGTTGACAAAAACATTCATGTTAATTGATGATATCCCAAATCACCTCATTGCTCTCACAGAGCTTTCCTCTTTGAAGTCAGAGTCATACAAAGCGGTAACAGTTATTTTTTTTATTAATTTTTATTTATCGATATGCTCGCGTTTGACCACCATCTCGCCCGATGGCAAGCGATGATATGGTCGACGGTGAAGCACGCCTACACTCGACCAACGAAAGCAAGGTTGCTTTCGTTGGTCGAGTGTAGGCGTGCTTATTAGGCGTATTTATTCACTCTTAGTAGGCGTATTTATTCACTCTTGACTTAAAGACTCCAAGGTTGTAGCTATCAAGAAACAAAGACTCCGGCAGGGAATTCCACTCCTTAGCTGTGCGTACGATGAAAGTATTTGCAAAACGCTTTGTACGCGAATTAAGCCCTTAAAGTTAGTCCGTAGACTAACTTTCCACATGCTCTAAAACAGGGAACCTTTATTGGCGAACAATTATAATGCGGTCATAAATATTATTAGAGCAAAAGAACTATTTTGTCATTAGTTCGCCATCATCTAGTAAATAAGCAAAGGCTTAAAAAAATATACGTTAGGTATCTAATTATTTTTTTATTTCAGTTTGATATACGTTCACGTTACATACTCTTGTCACCATCCGCATAACCCGATAACCAATGATTTCATCGCAGTGATTTACGACTTTTATCCATCCATGCATGCATACATGCCATAAACTATTTTTGATAGAAAAAATCCGCTAACTTCGCAGATTTATTTACGAGCTATAAAAAGCCCTGAAATTGTTCATGTGAAAAACAATCTTGCATAAATCTAAACTATAATAATATCTAGCAAAAAGGTAAGATTGATTAATTTTTTAACCTTAAATAGTGTTTGTAAAAAGTATGTATACATTTTGCATTTTGTTACTCTTGGTGAATTTTTCAGTCTGGATTGCCATAATGTTGGTAAATCCTAAGGTTAATTATATATAAGCAGAGTCTTTTTTATAAGTATGTCATGTTTTGATTTCTTTTTATATGTTTTACTGTTCTGATAAGAGTTTATATTTTAGTTTCTATTAGTCGATAATCTAAAACGCATGCTGTGGCCTCCTATAATTGAGGGAGTGCACTTGTCATTACTTCATATTGATGTGTTTTTTGTTTACATCTTTCGTTGGAGCTCCTGAACCTGAATAAATAAATAAACTTTTTTATTAGGTGGTTTTAGTCTATGCTCGTGCCTTCGATACATTCAGCCTTTGCCCTGTAGTGGGACAGTTACAGGCTGGTATTATTATTAAATGTCATTATTCGAAATGTCAAAATTTTTGGGATTGACAACGTCATATTTCGTTAGCCCCGAGGCCCTAGCTAGTTATGTGACATTCTGTCATCGAAATCGTGGCGATAGCGATTGTCAAAAAAGCAAATTGTAAGGGATTGACAAGTGATATAAAAAAATCACGTGATTAATCCCTTATTATTTCAACTATTGCCTTCGCTGAGATCGAAAGCCACTTGTCATACATTTTAGACTTTTCGACAATCGATCTCGCTGAAAGAATGTAACTTTGTCGAGGGGCTCTGATCGGATTATGAAAATTCTTTCACTGGTATGAAGCACACTATTGCTGAGTGCCTCAGGGTATATTTTC
This sequence comes from Orthosia gothica, assembly GCA_949775005.1. Taxonomy (NCBI): domain Eukaryota; kingdom Metazoa; phylum Arthropoda; class Insecta; order Lepidoptera; family Noctuidae; genus Orthosia; species Orthosia gothica. The sequence continues at coordinate 22,418,756 of OX459041.1, forward strand.
TTCCCGAAAAAATGCACGAATCCTGTGGGTATTGCACGGGTGTAAATACGGGGGAAAAAGCTGGGAGTTAAAGTTGATTGTCCGTCGAATGGCGACTGATTCGCGATGGATGGATCTTGTAATTACATACTAGAAACATTCTGAATGTGGAAAATTATCACATAACTTTACGTACCCTACACAGGGGCGTAGCTACCGCGGTATCAGCCGTATTAATGATACGGGGCCCAATCCACAGGGGCCCCAACATGTGGCAGCATCAATTTGTAAAATGATGTCCAAAACCTCCTATTTTAATAGATAAGAGGGATGTAATGTAAAATAATGGATAAATTAAGATGATGAAAGCTGTTTGTTATGATGACAGCTTAATCTATGCGAGTGGGGGATACTCCAATTTCTAGTTTCTTTTGCTCGCTCAAAATTTTTGCTTATATAAAACAGCTGGATTTGGATTCAAGAATCCTGACTTGGATAGCTTAAGCTTTCATTGTGCTTTTTTATTTATTTGTAAAAAAAACTTGTCTTTGTTTTGCTTTATTCAGGTAAGAAAATCTGTGACAGGGTCCCCTTAAGACTAGCTACGCCACTGACCCTACATATTATTACAACGCCATACATATACATGTTATTGACAGAAACGTAATCACAATTCCACATTAGAATATCAGAGAACGTAATGAGAATGAAATATTTGCCGCACTGTGTTATCTTACATAATTGATTGAACTTCTGCTCTATCTTACTGAACGAATAAACATGCTACTCAGAGTTAACTCAAATTATGATTTCGGTGTCTCTCATAATGGTTTTCCAAAGTAAAATGGAAAAGCCAATGAGGTATTTAGCTGGTAGTTAAATAATGCAACTACTGGCATCTCATCAGCCTTATAATGTTCCCACTGCTGGGACACACGCATCCTATCTGTAAGAGAGGTAATGTGTAATGGTGTGCCAGAAAGCGTTTAATACCATTCTAAGATTACTTTGAAGACATTGATAAATACAGTTGAGGGCTTGGGATTGAGCAGCTCCAATTAATTTTGATTTTTCCGTGAATTTGGTTTTCTTGCAATGACTAGAATATTTACTTTTTAAAGTATTATCACTTCACCGTTGTCATGGGGGACTTCAACGCGAAACTGGGCAAACGAGACGAGGATGAGCTGCAAGTGGGGCAATTTGGAGTTGGACGACGGAACCACCGGGGTCACCTACTGGCCAGTTTTGTGGAGAAGGAGGGCCTCTATATGATGAACTCCTTCTTCAAAAAGCGTGAACACAGGAAGTGGACCTGGCAGAGCCCCGATGGTGCAACAAAAAATGAGATCGACTTCATCATGTCAACCAAGAAGCAAATGTTCAATGATGTCTCTGTGATCAATTCGGTAAAAACCGGGAGCGATCACCGCATGGTAAGAGGCCCATTGAACATTAATATTAAGCTTGAAAGGTCTCGACTGATGAAGTCCACGCTCCGTCCAGCACAGGTCCAGGTCCAAAACCCCGAGAGCTTTCAGCTCGAACTCCAGAATCGTTTCGAGTGCCTAGGGAGCTCCGTGGACGAATACAGCGACGGGTTCGTGGAAGCTGTCCATACGGTCCGGTCTAAGTTTTTCAAGACCCGTCGTACAGATAGAAACAAAAAGCTCTCTGATCATACCCTCAAGCTTATGAAGGAGAGGCGTGAGATGATCCTGCAGTCTTCAGATGAGGCGTGCAAATACCGGCAGATCAATAGACAGATCTCTAAATCCTTGAAAAAAGACCTCCGCCGCTTCAATACCGAGCGTATTAAAGACGCGATTGAGCGAAATAAAGGCTCCAAGGTTTTTTCAAGGGATCTGGCTATTGGGCAGAGCCAGCTCACGAAACTGAAGACCGATGATGGCAGGATTGTATCCGCCAAACCGGAGCTTCTGAGGGAGATCGAGAGTTTCTATGGGCAGTTGTACACGTCAACCAGTAAACCCGTTGCGAATCTAGCAAACGACCCAAGAGCTAGATTGACCCGGCACTATACCGAAGATATCCCGGACGTCAGCCTGTACGAGATCGGGATGGCTCTGAAACAGCTTAAAAACAACAAGGCGCCGGGTGATGACGGAATCACGGCTGAACTCCTGAAGGCGGGTGGAAAACCGGTCCTCAAGGCCCTTCAGAAGCTTTTTGATTCCGTCATACTCGAGGGCAAAACGCTACAGGCATGGTGCAGGGGTGTGGTGGTACTCTTCTTCAAGAAGGGCGACAATGCCCGGCTGAAGAACTATAGGCCCATCTCGCTTCTTAGCCATGTTTACAAGTTGTTTTCAAGAGTCATCACGAATCGTCTCGCGCGCAGGTTTGACGATTTCCAGCCTCCCGAACAAGCCGGATTCCGAAAAGGCTTTAGCACCGTAGACCACATACATACGCTGCGGCAGGTTATACAGAAGACCGAAGAGTATAACCTGCCTCTCTGTTTAGCGTTTGTGGACTACGAGAAAGCCTTCGATTCGATCGAGACTTGGGCTGTACTGCAGTCTCGCCAACGGTGCCAGATCGACTACCGGTACATTAAGGTGTTGAAGTGTCTGTACAAAAACGCCACCATGTCAGTCCGTCTTCAGGATCAGACCTCGAAACCAATCCTTCTCCAGCGCGGCGTAAGACAGGGAGACGTCATTTCTCCGAAACTGTTCACTGCTGCGCTGGAGGACGTCTTCAAGGTTCTGGACTGGAAGGGGCTTGGCATCAACGTTAATGGCGAGTACATCACTCACCTTCGGTTTGCCGACGACATAGTGGTCATGGCTGAGACCATGGAGAGCCTCAGTAAAATGCTCGATGACCTTAGTAGAGCTTCCGAAAGAGTGGGTCTTAAAATGAAAATGGACAAAACCAAGGTCATGGTGAACGCCCATGAAACACCCACTCCTATCAAGATCGGAGACTCTTCACTCGAAGTTGTAGACGATTATGTTTACTTGGGACAAACGGTCCAGTTGGGTAGGTCCAACTTCGAGAAAGAGGTCAACCGTCGAATCCGACTCGGCTGGGCGGCGTTCGGGAAGTTGCGTGGTATCTTCTCGTCCAATTTACCGCAGAGTCTCAAGACAAAAGTCTATGACCAGTGTGTGTTGCCAGTGATGACATATGGCTCTGAGACGTGGTCGCTCACAATGGGCCTTATCAGAAAGCTTAAAGTCACCCAAAGGGCAATGGAGAGGGCTATGCTCGGAATTTCCTTGCGTGATCACGTCAGAAATGATGATATCCGCAGGAGAACCAAAGTTACCGACATAGCCCGAAGAATTGCCAAACTTAAGTGGCAGTGGGCAGGGCACCTTGCTCGCAGAACGGATGGCCGATGGGGCCGAAAAGTTCTGGAATGGCGACCGCGAACTGGAAGACGATACGTTGGAAGGCCTCCCACTAGGTGGACCGATGACCTGGTTAAGGTTGCGGGCAGGCGCTGGATGCGAGACGCACGGGATCGGTCAATGTGGCGACGCCTGGGGGAGGCCTATGTCCAGCAGTGGACGTCTTTCGGCTGAAATGATGATGATGATGAAAGTATTATATTTTTTTATTTATTGTGAATGTGAAGACTATGTGGATCATTCCTTTTTTACCCGACTGCCGAAGGAGGGTAGAGTGTTTATCAGTCTATGTATGTATGTAAGTATGTATGTATGTATGAATGTATGTATGTGTGGCGTTCCAGAGACCAAACGCGTTGGCCGATTTTGATGATTCATACGTCAATCGATGCGTCTTAACCCTGCGAGTGTCATAGGCTACATTAAAATTGGATAATAGAAAAATGGCGGATTTTGGGTGCCATATTGTGGGGGCCCAAATTTTTTTTTTCTTCCAATCCCATCGTGTGGGGTATCAAAATAAAGGGTTTTAAGAGGTGATTTCAAAAATATATAACACTTATATGTTTAAATGTATCTTATTCGAAAAAAACTAACTAAAAAGTTATAAATAAAAAAACTTAATTCAAAAATTCAAAAAACCCGACTGCTTCAAAAGCGAACTAAAAAGTCGTAAACAAGGAAAAAATCATGCTGTGCAGGCGCAGGATACACCAGATTTTGGTCAGCCAGCCCGCGAATATGTATCCTCCAACTGCACAGCATGATTTTTTCCTTGTTTATGACTTTTTAGTTCGCTTTTGAAGCAGTCGGGTTTTTTGATTTTTTGAATTAAGTTTTTTAATTTTAATTTATCTTAGTTAGGTTTTAATCATGGTCTGGCAGTTTGAGTAGTTTATGCGGCCTACCCGAATGTCCTTTCTTTGGTATTGTTCGTCGAATCGTTGAGCTACTGACTGCACAGGTCCACTCAAACTGGCTGGATCTTTCCTCAAAAAACCATTTCAGACATCAGTCTACATGGTCTTCACATGATCTAACCAAGATTTTGTCTGGACTTCATAAGAGTCTGTGACCTCTGAGTTTGTTTCGGCCTTTCTTCTCAGAGTAGTCAGATAGGAAACGCCGACCTCATCTAGTTTTAAAAAATATGATCGACATGTAAAAGTGTTTGTAAAAACCAACTTAAAGAAATAAAATCATTTATCATTATTGGGCCTTAATCCACCACACGGGCCCAGTGCGGAGTGGTGAATATCACATGTCTGCGAATTTTTAGTTCAACAATATGCCGGTTTTCTCACGATGTTTTCCTTCACCGTTTTAAGAGCAGTGGTGATGAAATAATTTACACAAAGTAAAGCGCCTGCCTGGATTCGAACACGTTACGACTGGGTCGCCACTGCTACCGACATTACCGACTAATTATTATTTACTAGCGAACTGACCCGGGTTTGAACGGAACAAATCATATAATACTAGCTTCTGCCAGCCGCTTCGCCCGCGTGTAGTGGTTTCATCCTAAAGGAAAATTATACCGGGATAAAAACCTATGTGCTATTCCAGGCTTTAGTCTATCTCTGTGCCAAATTTCATCCAGATCCGTGATTGAGTAACAAACATACATCCATCCATAAAAACTTTCACATTTATAATATCAGTAGGATTAAGAATTAAGTAAGATACACATACCTCCCTCGTTTGTCGCTCTTTCTATAAATGAAAACCGAACCAAAATCCATTGCGTGGTTTAGAAGAATTAAGTCGAGAAACGGACTACGATCGCGTTCGGTTCCGTTCCAAGGCTAGGACAGAGCCAGACAGCGACTTTGTTTTATAGTATTTAGAGAACCCTTCACTATTATAAACGCGAAACTTTGTGAGGATGAATGCAAGTTTGTTACTCTTTCACGCAAAAACTACCGAACGGATTTTGATGAAACTTTACAGTAATTTAAACACTAGAATAACATATAGGCTACAATTTATGACGATATAGGTAAGTACTGTTACAAGATAGGGCAGCGCCATCTAGTGACGAGTAGAAGAACTAAGTAGTAACTAGTGGCGCCATCTAGTATCGAATAGCGGAACTAATGTTCTCGAAAGTTCGTGTCGTGTAGAATTTTTTCAGAATGTTCGAACCGAACATTCTGGAAGTTTCTAGTCGCTTTGAGAACGATGAGTTCAAAAGTCGATTGTTCTGGAAGATTCTCGAAGTACCTAGAACAGTATGGAACGTTCTAGAAACATCTTCCGGGCTATATAAAGAGCGGTCGGGTTCGTCATGGGTCAGTTTCGATTGAGAAGCGATAAAGAGCGATCAAAGCGGAAAATAGTGCGAAGTAATAGAATTGTTTAAGAAGTGTTTTTGTAATTAACAGTGGTTAATTGAAGTCAGCTGTTTAAATAATTTATCCTTGAACCCCAGCTCGTAACAGTACTAATACAACGCAGGCGGAGCCGCGGGCGGTAGCTAGTAATGTATAAGTTTTCACCCGACACCACACTCAAGTTTTATGGTGCATTTTTACGGGATCAAATTGCCTATATCCAAGCCGTGCAGAGAGTTTGAGCCATTGGATAAGTTATTCTAGGAATTAACCCTTTACAAACTCAAACAATTTTACCTTATAAAAGTATTAGTTTATATATAAAAACATATCATGAACGAGTATTAAGTATTGTGGTTTCAAACATTCATCTTTTATCTGCACCACAAACTCGGAACTTTTAGGGAATTGAAAAGTTACATCCAATGATGTCCCCAGAGTCAAATAAAAGGGACCCACATACTCTTAGGTACTCATATATGTACACCGATATCGAATCGATATCGTAAACGTATGTAGGTATGTATGCTAGTGAAGCTTTACGACATAGTGTAGGGTAGATGTATATTTTTCATCAAGTTCCTACAATCAGAAAATGAAGAAAAGACCACAAAACTTTCTACAAAATTTAAACGATAATTTGTTATAGCTACAAACGTATTTTTTTTAATATACGTTAAATGTTATTATGTTATGTCATTTCATAAAATGCGATAAAATGAACACTGGTTTGCTAATTCAAACAAAAATCAGAAATGAAATAAATAACTAAAATGGCGATTTGGCAGCATTTGTATAAAAATATACCAAAACGCCATATATTTTCTTCTGATAAAAGTTATCTGACTAATGAAAAATCGGCCTCTAGTAAAATTTCTGATCGACTAATATCATAATTTATTAAACTTTTTAATGTAACCAATACAGTTTCGTTTACAAATCGTATATCTTTAAAATTAATAAAGTCTACTAATAAAAAGCTTTCCTTCAGTCTTATTCGAAATGACAATAAGTAGAACAAACAAAAAGCGGCAGATAATAGCCAAATCTGATGCACAAGAAAAATTACTGATCTACGGCGTAGCAGAGCCGTAGCACATCGGCTACGAAACTGGTTACGTCGTAGCAACAATACTCATTCTTTTAAAAGAATCTTAAAGTGTCTTGCTTATTAAAAAGTCTGTTCTTGAGCAAAATAACTTGGTCACACGATGCTATAGTACCTAAATGACGGGGAATTTTGACTAATAGTTCGGAAAGTATTTTTGGTATTCAAAGTGAGTTTCTGTAAAGTCAATATAATGACAAAGTATTCAAGAAATGCGTACAATCATACAAATAATGTTAAAGCATTTATATTGACATATCCAGGATTTTGATATTATCATTTAAAAATGATTAACAAACAGTGCCATGAAGCTATTAGGTGTTTCATCGTCGTATTTCTCTTCAATCTCAAGACCAAATTGCGTAAATTGTCTTGAGTATGCGGTGGTTTATGTAATGTATTCCGAAAATATGAGCTTATATCAGCTTCAAATATTCCACAGTCTCCTTAACCTGATCACAATTAGGTGTAGGCATACAATATTGGCAAACCTTCTTAGGGCCCTTACTCCGCTTTAGTTCTGTAAAACGTTTACTTTCTAAAGCATACTCTTTAGTAACGGCTAGGTTAAAAGGTTTGGAAAAAATATTATTGATTCATGTACACTATTTGTACATCTTCGCTTAACATCAGGTGAGATAGTGGTCAAGCGCGAGCCTATAGTGTATAATAACAAAAAATGTGAAATATGGTTTTTTCTTATGACTAATTAACAACATAAAAAGCTGAAAGCTTTTTACCCGACTGCCGAAGGAGGGTAATGTGTTTATCAGTCTATGTATGTATGTATGTATGTATGTATGTATGTATGTATGTATGTATGTATGTATGTATGTATGTATGTATGTATGTATGTTTGTTCCTATGTGGCGTTCCAGAGACCAAACGCGTTGGCCGATTTTGATGATTCATACGTCAATCGATTCGTCTTAACTCTGCGAGTGTCATAGGCTACGTTAAAATTGGACAATAGAAAAATGGCGGATTTTGGGCGCCATATTGTGGGGTCCCAAATTTTTTTTTTCTTCCATACCCAGTGTGTGGGGTATCAAAATAAAGGGTTTTAAGAGGTGATTTCAAAAATATATAAAACTTATATGTTTAAATGTATCTAATTCGAAAAAAACTTAACTAAAAACTTATAAATAAAAAAAATTAATTCAAAAAATCAAAAAACCCGACTACTTCAAAAGCGAACTAAAAAGACGTAAACAAGGAAAAAATCATGCTGTGCAGGCGGAGGATACACCAGATTTTGGTCAGCCAGCCCGCGACTATGTATCCTCCGACTGCACAGCATGATTTTTTCCTTGTTTACGTCTTTTTAGTTCGCTTTTGAAGTAGTCGGGTTTTTTGATTTTTTGATTTAATTTTTTTCTTTAAACAAATGGTTAACATCAAAAGGACTTGGATGTTTAAAATATTTTTAAACAGAAAAAAATACGACTGGTTACGGTCCCGACTTACGAGTTGTAGGTCGTGGATTCGAACCCGAGCAGGCGCTTTACTTTGTGTAATTTGTTTCATCACCACTGCTCTCAAAACGGTGAAGGAAAACATTGTGAGGAAACCGACATGTCCTAGAACCAAAAATTCAAAGACATGTGACATCTACCATTCCGCACTGGGCCCGCGTGGTGGATTATAGCCCACTCCCTCTATGAGAAGAGGTCTGAATCCCAGCAGTGGAAACATTAAAAAGGCTGATGATGTGATGTGATGATGATGTGAAACCGAAAAAAATAAGGTTAGAATTTGGTTTGAAATCCTAACTATAAATTTTTCATTTGCAAAATATAAAATATTTTGCAAACTAAACTGTTCGAAAGGAGTTCCAATATTGATATTCTGCCACCGAGCGGTGCGCCTCTAGTACCGCGTTAACATTGGGGAATATAGGCCTTAACACATTTAGAGATAACAGCATAATGTCATTAGTTTCCATCCCCTCGATACAATCGCTTGCTAACTCACGATACTCACGAGAAGGGTCATGTAAATCATAACTAAGCTCGATTTGAACGCTTCACACACAAATGAAATACATTTTTATTACGTTGGGGAGGGTAATCACAAGAGAGCAATAAAAGAACACGTTGAGTAATCGTATTTGAGCAATTTGAACCTCAGCGGTTGTAACAATATTCACTGTGAAACTTTGCGGTCCGCCCCAACTTTGTCGACAAAACGCGCGGAATTTTTGTTAATTTGTTTTTAGAAGTTCACTCCAATAACAGCGCGGAAAATTTTATTCATGTACCCTAAATTAAATATAATAAAAAATGAGGGGCTCTTTATTACTGATAGCTTTTTATTATTTGATTTTTTTTTGGCAGGTAGCGCATTATCAAAAGGTATTTAATACGATTTGAATATTAAGAGGTTTATATAAATACGAGTTTAATTTTAAGGGAGAGCTTAGCGTGAAATAAATAAAACCAAAAAGAGAAAAATAACAATTGTAATACCGTATCATTTAATCCTATCGAAATTCCTCCGATATATGTAAAATGTATGTATCTTCCAATATAAAATAATCTAAATCGTCAGAACAAGAATTGGTAATAAATATAATAGTAGTTAAACGGTCACATTTGTTTTATCTTAACTAATATGATAAAAGATATACTGTGTACCGTATTTCGTGAGTTAGTTCCTACATGTACCACTACAACAATTTGAAAAAGAAACACTATTTGAAATCTCCATTATTCCAGATGGGCTATAAATTATTATGATATGCGGGCCCCTAGTAATTTATAATTAAAAAAGCCTAAAATCAACTAAAGCCAATTTCACATGTCTGCAAAAATCTACTTCTAGTTGTTCTTCCTTGCTAAACAATTAAGATTCAATCATAGGTATTCTTCATTGATATGAAAATCGTATGCTTTTTGTTATTTGACTTTGAACTTTAACACAAGTCTTAGAATTTACGTTTGTTTCGGGATAGTTTCGTGATCATGGCGCTTGTTACGGTGCCGAAATATCGAGCTCTCATCCAAAACCAAAATATACATGGTAAATATCCCGAAACAAATATTAATTCTAATGATTGTGACCATGTCAGCTTAAAAACTTATATTTTTAACACAAGTAACTTATGGAATCCGGTCTCCGAGTACCATTACGTTTAAATATCGAGCCGTAGTTTGTACAGTCTTCATAGGTCAAAAGAGACGACCAATTCCCAAAGGGAGCTTTATCCAGCTTTATATCTTAGGCTCTTTGTATTGTAGTTTGTGGAGCACTGGACGTAGAGGTTTATAAATTATTTAATCAGTAAAGCTATTCTCTAATATCACTTCCAAACTCGGCTCTATTAAGTGAATCCGAGACAATTACTTTAAAACGCTAATCTATTATTATATTTTATTTTATTACAAGTGTAATTTGGTCAGGACTTATTTTATTGACTCATTCTTTTGTCCAAACAGAGTTCACACAAGTCCCAGAAAAAACCTTACTTATTTCGTTTTTCCGAATTTTCGGCAAGCTTTTCACTTTATTTTCCCTAAAAACCATAGTTGTACTACCATACACATTAAAAAACATGCATACTATCTACATTACATTTTAATTAAAATAAATTTACCTTCTCTCCGCTATCTGAAGGCAGGTAAAATGTGAGGACGGTAAGGAAGGAGATCCCCATGCAAGGGATGATGATGTTCACAGTGTAGAACAGCGTTTTTCTCCGCATCGTGATGTTGAATGTGATGTCCAGGTACGGCTCGTCGCAGCATGTGTAGAACTTCTCATTCCTGTGCGAATAACCAAAAAGTTTATATGATTACAGAAAACTGAGGGCAAAAAAATCATTCTCAGGATTATGCACCTTGATTTTTGTGACTAATTCCGATTTCTGAATTAAAATTTAAAGTTGTCAAACTTTACTCTACTCTGAAAACCAGTGAAACTATGGCATGATTTCAATTACATTATTCAATTCAGAAACTATTTAACCATCATGCAAACCCTAGCGTGAATGGCTACCATAAAAAACTAATCGACAAATTAATTTGCTTATGCTATATTCAAATAATAATCAGAGCCAACCGTTTACAAAACTTTGAAGACAAGACTGTTATCGTATTCCGCCTTTACAATGTGTCTTATTACATTACCCAAAATGCGTGGAACTCTGAAATCAAATTAGAGGACAGAATACTGCCATTGAGTCTGCTACAGAGCCTCTCCAAACGAAACTTCGCGAAAGTCAAACATCAATAACGACACTTTCGCCTTTCAGTTACAGTTGGAGGTTTACAAGCGATTTTAATATTTAAATATTATTTTATAGGCGGGCAATAGAAACTTTTAAGTAGTTGAGATTAAACGTAAGGCTACTTTGAGCCTTCTGAGGAGGTTGAATGAATAGGTAGTAAGACAGTTGGACGCAGAAATGTGAATGCAAATAAAGTTATAGAATCCGCAAAGTAAGTACAAGATTGGTACCTAAACGCATACAAATTTTGTATAACAATATTTTATGAGCAGCCCATATAGAACTGTGTTCGTGTAATTTCGTAGAGTAGCTCATAAAAGTTTTGAAGGAATACGATAATGGCATTTATATCGTTTCAAGGGAAATCATTTTATATGGAAAAGCGCAGTTTGTCCCGTCTAGCTATCCGTCAATCAAACGAAGGGTTACATTCCGTATGCAAAGTTATGATATAATATTTCACGGTGATAAAAATGAGCGTTTTATTATTGGGCTAATATTTTTGGAGGAAATCGAGTGCTGTACAGTTTTATTACGTAAAGTGTATGTACAGATGTTTATGTATATAGATTTGTATTTTACGGCGTCATATTCGCGTGTAAACAATTAAAAATAACCTCAAAATCATACAAGATTTTCATTGTAGATATTTTAATAAGACCCGTTAATTTAAACCTTGAACAACGTCTACGACGGTGTCTTTAGAAAATGTCGCAGCTTGTAAAAGCACTTGACAATTTTAGCGTTGCAATAGCTTTGTAACGTGGAAATGCGAACTTTATTCAAAGCAAGTAGGAGTCAGCCGCGGGCTGGGTTACAACTACAGAATATGTATAAAGGACATTACCGGAGGCTCGACTGTACATTTCACTGTGTTGCCTCAGCAAGGGCCTTTGTTACTGCAACATTTTCACAATACGCCACCCGTGTAAGTAAAGCTGAAATACTGTTTTATTTTGATGAGGTACTTAAACGTCACTTCTGTGAAGCCAAGTTATTTTTGTGGAATATTTTATTTCTAAGAACAACAACCCGCCTTTTACTGCTTGTTTTCTTTTAAGTATTCCAAACACCTCTTCCTTTTTAAAATCCTCTTAGAATTTTAAAATGGCTTCCATAAAGGAAAATGTACATTGAGATGAAGCATGGATCTGCTCAGCATTTTTAGACAAGCAGATTAGATTATTTGGTGGATACCGGGGTGCTCGAACCTTCGGCAACGTGACTTATCGGAAAATCTTATTCAGGTTATTATAGGCACGCATTTTGAAGGGGTTGAAATCGGTGGGTTTGTGAGGCGTGAGTTTAGAAGCAAGCGAACTTTAACGTGGCAAAGCGGATACACGTCGTAAAAGTGATGGCGAGGTAAGTGACTCCGGGTTAATAATGACACTCGTGTGTTCGAGAGGCGGATAACGGCCCGTAGCCGGGGCCGTGCGGCAAGGAGGCTGACGACAAACGAGCGCGGTACATCGAGCTCCAATTAACTTTTGTTTACCGCCTACGGGACGTATTTCGTTCTATATTAACCTTTGCTTGGGTCTTTTTTAGGGTTCCGTAGCCAAATGGCAAAAAACGGAACCCTTATAGATTCGTCATGTCTGTCTGTCTGTCTGTCCGTCCGTATGTCACAGCCACTTTTTTCCGAAACTATAAAAACTATACTGTAGAAACTTGGTAAGTAGATGTATTCTGTGAACCGCATTAAGATTTTCACTCAAAAATAGAAAAAAAAAACATACTTGAAACTGAAACTAAAAATGTTTTTTTTCATCAAACCCATACGTGTGGGGTATATATGGATAGGTCTTCAAAAATGATATTGAGGTTTCTAATATTTTCTTTTTCTAAACTGAATAGTTTGCGCGAGAGACACTTCCAAAGTGGTAAAATGTGTGAAAAAAAATATATGATGTACATTACCATGTAAATTACCACCGAAAATTGGTTTGAACGAGATCTAGTAAGTAGTTTTTTTTTAATACGTCATAAATCGTAAATCGCAATTTACCAAGTACGGAACCCTTCGTGCGCGAGTCCGACTCGCACTTGGCCGGTTTTTTTAATTACTGTTCAAGTAACAACATTTTTTTGGAGACGTACATTTAAATTAACCGAAAACATATTCACATTTTACTATAAAAATTGTGTGGCACTTTTTACCAACGTAATAAAATTAAACGTTTAAAGACCAAAGAAGGGGTATTCCTTTCTAAAGTAAATGAGCCCTGTCGTAATATCATAAGTACTGATAGCGGTCATTTAGTTCAGCCGTCGCCAACCGCCTCAATAACTGAAACTAAACGGTCGTACGATAAAATTTTATATTTCTAAGCACGAACTGGGAATATCCTTAGTATCCTAACACCGTCGTAGTTTAAATAATTCAACGGAATGTGAGAGAACATCGCTGTGCTCATCCGTCATAGCCGTGCACCGGTTATTATTTTACGGCAAGATCAACTGCGAATAACATGAGAGATATATTTTGTAGCGTACACGAGGCAGTTTCTTCTGTTATTTCAGGTTCAGTTTATATACTGTAGTGGATTAAACTAGTTAGTAACAGATGGGACCTTATATAGCAAAAGATACAGACCGACCATCTGTATAACTGACAGAAACTAATATAAAACGGGGCAAGTCATTCTTTAGATTCCCTCCGATCCGGATGTTTGAAACGAATAATAAAAACATCTTGAAAAGTTCTGAGGAAACTCGGTTAAAGTTGAAAGAAAAAGTAAGTAGTATTTTAGCGTGGGCTAATCAGTCGGCTAAAACGCAATACAGCAAAAAATATGAGTTTTGCACTATTAACAGTTATTTTTATGAGCTAATAACCATGTTAGATTTTTATAATTTTCTTCCGAACGGTCCAGTTCGAAAAAAGCTTTTTCTTCCTAAAACGTAAAAATACACCAGGGCTTTTTGAATAAGAGGTAGGCTTACTAAAAACCCATTTAAAAATTCAAAGGGAATTTCCGATAGGTACTCATGTATTTTACGTTCAGTTCAGTTCAGTTCCTCAGGTAGGATTACGAACCTGACAGCCGGCACCTCGAGGATGTCCCATTCCACAGACATGTAGAACTCTGATAGGTCAACGCCCACCGACACCACATTGCTCCCAGCCTGCTCATCCATGTGCCTCAAGTCCACCTGTGTACATACCAACTCACAAAACTATTTACTCGTCCCAACATACGTACACATAACAACTTCACAAGGCACCGGAGTTCAAATTCATATATTCATCTTAAACCTACGTCTTGAATGAACAAAATTGATTAGAATTTCAAATGTGGGGTAAGCAGGAGATACGTGTGTCTTGATTGCGATTATGAACGTCACGTGTTCGCTTTGAAAAGGGGCACATTCAAGCTTATTTCATTTAAAGCGACCTCGGTTAGCCAAACCTTAGAAGAGCAAAGAAAAGTGGGAGTATTTGCAATCTATTCCTGTATATTTGCAGTGAGTATTTGAAAGGTTGTTTCTGTTTGTGTTGTATTCTACTTAAAGCTATTTTGGTCTTGTATGATTCTGTTTCCAGATGTAATGTATGGTTACTTATCTTTCATTAAATCATTTTGTAGTCCATGTATCTGGAAGAAATCTGAAAATACTTACTCAGATTACTCACATTTATTTCATTCTATAAAGACTCCGGTGCCAAAAATTATATGACTAAAATCGTTACTATATTCTCTTATAGCTTAAAATTAATATACTCTAGTTAAATACACATCGATAACTTTAAAAGACACATAAATAAGGAAGTTTAACACATTTGCTATTACTTTGTTAATCTTATGGTATGCGTTTAGAATGATGCAGGTTAGTTCTACTTATTAGTATCTTGTATGGAGTAAAAAACCATTGTATTAATCGAATCTTCACTTTAGTTTATTCACTTCAATTTTTTTTGAAATAACGTATTATGTCATTCAAGTTACATAAGTTATTTGGTGCATGATGGCTCATCCTGTAAGGCATCTAAGCTAACATATCATTATTTTTTACTCCATCGTAGGATAGTGATTAGTTGTTATATCTATTTATTTAAGTTTAATTCAGTTCCTATTTAGTCATAAGAATTACTTATTTGATACATGCACCCTGTCACACAATGTGTTGAATTATCTAGATAAAAATCCCATCAAATCTTGCCAACGCAGACATTTAAACTGTGTACTTCACTATCTCGGAGTCTCTATATAAAAGATCTGTATATTCCAAGCTGGTGTTCGCATAAGATGCCTCGAAAACAATACCACAGAGTGTGCCAAGTGGGATGTACCTGAGTACAAACTGAGATCAAAACCTTTAACGACAAACCGACACACTTATCTTCAATGTAGACATGTCACAACAATTCGATGCATGCGAAGAAATAACAACGCGAAAACACAGAAAACACCGAATATAACGAGTGATCGTGGAGCTTTCGACAAGAGTAAATAGGATGAGGACGACCTCCTTCTCCTGATCCCTTAACGCTATCGCGTAGAATAAGCGCACTACTTCGTGTCGGAGTATCGTATCTCGGAAGTAGCGCCCTTCATTCTCAACGACTCGTCAAAAAATCTGATAAGGAGGTCGAAAGCGCCGGCTCCGCCGCGCGTGTGTGTGTCGCGCGGACGCAGCGTCTGAGCGACCCGCCTCATACCAACTGTGAGCCTCTTTGTCTAACAAACTAACGATACGATTGCGTTCGCTAAAGTTTTGGTAAGCGGCGCAGCGTGTTGGCATAAGACGCGTGCTTCGGTCGAGTGTTGTTATAGCATGCAACGACCGTCTCCTCGACGCGTGAGGGTCCTCGACGCTTCGACGAGACGGCGAGATCTACTTTAACATTTAGATTTTTGTGCATTATGGACTCCGTGTCAAGATTGGGAGTGGTATCGTCTTTCTTTGAAATGACAACATGCAATGGACTGCCAGCGACACCACACTAGGTACAGCCAGTAAGTATATGAGTCGCTAATAGGGAAAGGTATAAAATATGCGATGATGCTCGATAGTGTAGAGCAACAAGTGTGATCTTTATCGTTCGTTTGGTTTCACGTGCTGTGCTAAACCTGTTCGCGTGGAGGTTCGTGTGAAGCTGTGTACAGAGTCGCGACCGTCGAGCGGCGGGCGATCGCGCCGTGATCGGGAATGCAAGTGATTCGGAAACAAGCGAGAGTCATGCGGTGAGTGGAGTGTACACTGACGGGCACGGGGTCGCATGCAGCAAGCTGGTGTGGCGCTCGAGTGGCGGGCGTGTGCGTGTGTGTGTGTGTGTGGCGCGAGCGGAGCCAGCTATGGGAAGGTGTGAGCTCCGAGAGACGCCGCTCCGCGTACCGTACGACTGTTAGCTCATCGCTCATCTACTGGTATTTACCTTCGCACTCGCGGCGTAGCGTGTAGCACGGAAAGGCTCTATCGGAGCGGGATGTGTCGGGTAGGATCGGATCGAGTGAAGTTATTGCATCCCATATCACCTGGCTGTTAGAATTTTATACCTTTCCGTGTCGAGCGAGGAAGGCTGAACGAGCTAAGTGGACCGGCCGAGGATATTCTGGAGCATTCGTGATCACGCACGTCGACATAACCGCTACTCCATATACTTAACATCCCATCGCAATAGAAATGTAAACTTGCAACATGTCAGACTACGAGCGAGCCGGGCGGAGGGCGGAGGGCGGAGGGCGGGGAGCGGGCGTCGGCAGCGAGCGCACGCTCTGCGCCACTACTCTAGCGTCGCCGTTACAGTCAATATGTAAAAGTGAGATAACATACCACATGGACAGAAAAGTAATATAATTACACGACGAATTACGTTCGAGCCAACAAGCTATTGCATGGACATCGGCCGGGGCGGCGGGCCCTACGGCTACGGCCCGCGCGCGCGGCGCCAAGCAGCGTACAGCGGGGCGTCACCTTGAAGCCGTCATACGTCCAGCTGCCTAACTTAAGCACACAGGTTTGCACGTCGTAAGGAAAGAACTCGACGTCGATCGAGCACGAGGACTTATAGACGGCGGGCGGCTGCCACACCACCATGCCGTTGTAGTACACGGTGGCCTTGGTCATCAGCGTCACCTCGTAGTTGCCGTCGGCGCTGCGGACAAACAGAGCGGTCAGCGAGCGCGGTGACGGAGCTCCACGCAATTACCTTGAATCCGTCGTACGTCCAGCTACCGAACTTAAGAACGCACGTTTGCTCGTCGAAAGGAAAATATTCCACGTCTATTTCGCAGGAAGACTTGTAAATGGCGGGTGGTTTCCATTCCACCAGCCCCTGATGATAGATGGTCGCCTTGGTCGCCAACGTTACCTCGAAGTTGCCGTCGGCACTGTAATGTTAACGCACGTTTACAAGCCGTCTCGCGGCCCTACCGTTCACTTGTGTCTCACCAAATACCCTCAAGTGCGTTAGTACGAGTATGTTGTGTGTGGACCATGTCGCATGTGCGGGAAGCTTTGTGTCGCTAACAGTTCCAAACATTCTATTAGTAGTTAGTACAGGTACACGGGGTACTGGAATCGCGTAATCACTAATTTAACGTCTTACGACGTATTTAAACTACGTTTTAGTCAATAACACCGGTACTCGGCTGCTGAGTTTGTTCAGCCGCTCTACTATACAATGTGCCGACCTAAACAATGAAATAATACAATGTTCTGTTTAATTTTAATAATGCATTATGTATAGTAATTTATGGTCACTCTTGACAAATATTAGACAGTTACTCATCGCATTTATTACTCATTAAGTTAATTTTCGCTGAAAGAAAACAATTAATGAAATAGTTTTATAATAACAGATTAGTATATCCTCATTATTTTATTTGACGACGCATCCGAAGACGAAATAATATTAAATGTACGTCTTTATAAGAGTACATGATTTATAACATTGACAATTAATTACAAAGGTTTTAGTTACTTTTATAATTTTACTTTGATTAATTTAACACAATACAACACAACATTAATCATGCATTAATAGCGAAAGAAAATTGCCTTTTATTGCATCATTTATAACTTGCTTTAAAAGATGTGGATGAAAACGAAGACATCCAATAAAATAATGGAAAATATGACAACAAAAATATGAAACACGGACGGAGTTATGCGTAACTCGATGATAAGGGTTAACAAATCACAGCGTGGTGTCCATACACTGCGATTCGTTCATTCAAAGGGTCTTCATCGCAGGTGTTCCAGGTTTGAGGTAGAAGCAAAAATGTGCACATTAGAGGGGTCGAGGCGGACGGGACTGGGGGAGGAGAGGGTGGGGGGCACAGGTCGCAGGAAGGGACAGGAAATGAGTAACGATTGCTGTCCCGGCCATTTATCAAAGTCCGATGCCTCAAGGTGGCGGCTGCGACAAAATGAATGCCAACTACGGGCACAACACACAAGTGAAACTTGTAACGCAAGGCAAGAGCCGGGTCTCGTGATATTTAGTTTTACATGATTTAGTTATGAAACGTTTTACAAAAGGATTACTTTACTTTATTCATTTGATTAAATACCGTCACACACGAATTTAATTCGCGAATTGAATGGAATTACGCGAATGAATTAACAAGTCTATTAGCACAAACAAAAACCCTTTACGGCCTAAGATTAATTTTATAACCTACTAAAAATGATTATACACAAATTAAGTAAAAGTAATCGTTTAAGCTAAAGGGATTACCTCTCATTCTACCACACTTTCAAAGCTGAAACGTTGAACGTTTGAAATTAACCATCTTCGTCTTTAATGGAAATTTTATTCTTGGAAAGAAAATCGATGATCTTAGGAGGTGAAGGATGCAAGGAGCCCGCTGGGAGAGAAAGGAGGCGTATTTGTTCGCTTGATTTTCGTGAAACCTCGCAAGGTTTATCCCGCGAGACTACACAGGTAATTGCAAAATGTTTTCACGGAATTTTATTTAACAACCAGTCAACAACAGCAGGGAACGAAACAAAACGTTTGTTATGAACGCTGTAATAGTATTATTTCACGATGCGGTAATCGTTTTAAATTTATCGTTTTTAGGGACTATAAAGAGCTTTTGCTGTTCAATTCGAATAATCAATGTTTAATAGTTATAATTTACGGTGTTTATCATTGTTGATTTATTTCACTCTACCACAATAACTGTTAGTTATGGATATTGCTATATCTCTACCTCTTAATAACCTTAATAAAATATATGAAAACCAAATGGAGGGTTAATACATAGATGATATGAATATAAAGGATGAAATTAAATTCCAACTCATCTACAGTTGTTGCAAATTCATTTTTTTTTATTAGGGTTTCAAATAATTTCGGAATAAGTGATAAATATACGCAGCCGGTAAGGGAGGGGAAGGGAGCGACACAGTAATCTTCTGGGCCTCCGTCAATTAGGACGGGTACAACGCAGAATTCACGGCTTATTGGTTTTTGTGGGACAATGCTATGCTTTTGTGAGCCTTTATCGCTAAGATTGTACTGTAAGTAAAATACGATTCGTTTACAGGCTTTGTTTTGTCCTTTCGACGCTACGGGATTTGCCGATATTCGCTACGATAAACACAATTCGGAGTTCAGAGATAAGTTATTCGAATTGTTACAGTGTGTTGTAAAATTTTGGGTCCAATTTTCTTTGTTGATAATTGAGAAGCATGCAGTATGGTTTTTTTTTGTGTACTGAACTCACGATTCTTGATAAAAAGATCCTGATGTTTAACATTGAATGCAATGAAATATTACTCTGTGTCTACTTGTTAAATTATATAAAGTATCTGTTTTAAAGTAATTGGTAACTATGGGTATTTGTGAGGATGTCAGTGTTGGGTGGTTCGATGGTGTAGGTGTAAAACATAAGGGCACTAGCACAAAATAAGTGTAAATGGAATGTCATCTGTATTAATTTGGTACATTTTTAAAATTTGGTGAAGCAACGTATCGTGGCGCACACAGCTCAGGGCCCGTACGAGTAGCTCTTAGTTTCTTTTGTGACACACTTGGGTTGCTTTGGATGCAGACATATGTCTTACACACTAGAGATAACGTAAAAATATACTGGAATAACCCTACTTCTAAATAACTTCATCAGAAAAGTATAACAAGATAATCTCGTTTAGACTGTTTGCAATATTAATCCCAACACCTTCATATTATGATTGCCCAATTTGGCCGTTTCTCTCCGAACTCGATCCAAAGTTAATTACACGTGTTACCTCGTAGAGAGCACATTTTCGTTTTCATTAGAGGCAATATAGCCAGTGACAGAATCACGGTAAATGATGCCTAGTCTTTCGTAATTATGTTCTCCAGTAGTAAGTTAGAACAGTTTAACTTAGTGAGGCGACTTGTTTGTAGTTCGTATCGATCTTACAACTTAACTTGAGGAAAATAAAGGGAATGGAAAAGGTATTGGCAACAAATCGAGCGAAAAATTTACTTTGGATATTAAGTTTGAGCAGATCTCGGTATTTTCCTTATAACTCTGTTAATGCTATTCGTGAAATTAGACCAGTATGCGGGGATGCGGGCTCGCTACGAAAAAATATACCTGAAGATTTTTCTTTTCTTCTTTTAGGTAACAGAAATGAAATTGTTTTTTCGGGCATTTCGGTCGGTCGAGAGTTTTGTAACAAGTGACTGAGTATTTAGAAGAATTGTTTGGTTGGCTACTGGAAATATTTGACTGAAAATATCTACGCAGTCCTTCAGAAAGTTTTCATAGCAATCGCTCAATTTAGGATTAGCCCTATGAGCTTAAAAAGTTTTATACTCCTATCTTTTAGAGGCACCACTCAAATGTGATGCCTAATTACTTTAACGATAACCCAAGCGCTACTCTGCGGAACCCTGTTTAAAATTAATCAGAAAAAACCACGATTCGTTGTTCCACCTTCAGAATTTATCAAACAATAATAATTTAACGGTATTATTTATCTGAAGCTTATAAACATGATTCGGTCTCACTTGTTATAGAGTACGATGTCTGGTCTCCAGATGTGATCAGAAGGCACATGGAGCATGTGAACCCCGCCGTATTCCTTGGGTTCCCAACGGAGCTTGTAGTCGTACCACGACTGCTCCACCCAGAGATTGGTTGTCATTATCTGGTTCTTCAGATTCTGTTGAAGAAAAATTCTTATAAATTGGAATTATGTTACTTTTCTCCTGAGTTTAAAATATGCAGTAGAAAACTCTCCTTTAATGCAAACGAGTTCTCAAGCTATAAGATTCCTTATTTGCTCAAACATGAGTACAGTACACACAACAAATTGTCAATATCTAAGAGATATTAAAAAAAGAAAATGCAGAGTGTCATGTTTGCCTTAGATAATGGCATGCAAATATTAATAATAGAATACAATTCAAAATAATACAATTGAAATCAAAATAATACAATTCAAATCAAATAATACAATTAAAATTAAAATAATACAATTAAAATTAAAATAATAAAATGAAAAACATGCAATAGTCCTGCACCAACCGGAGATTGCTCTTGGGTGCCCTTGCTTACAGGGATAGTCTACGGTTAGTGTCACATTTCCTGATACATGCCTAACAAGGCCTCTGCGAGTTGGCTTCGGCCTCTCGCACGCCTTTCATAGGACCGGGACCTCAGGGTTCCAAGATTGTCAAAGACATATAAAAAATAATAAATGCAAAACAAAATAGTACAATTCAAATTAAAATAATAATTCAAAAATGTAATTTCATATTAAGTCAAAAATGACAACAAAATTAAGTAAATGAAATAAAAATTATCAATATAGCAGTAAATTATTTAAAAAAATAAGAATAATCAAATAATAAAAGCAAATAGATTAAAAGTTTATAGTTAAAAACTCATTCAGGTATAATAAACTTTATCTGCTAGGAAATTCTTAACTTTTTTTTTAATTGCTCAATAATTTTAGACAATTTTATTTATTTATTTTACACCAATAAGTACAACATCCTACAGCATATCAGTTATCATCTTCGAATTCTGAATTCATAAAACCGGAGTTTGACCTCATTTATATGATGCTGTTTTAAAGCATGGATCGACCTATCATGTCAAGCTATTATATATCTACACTATTATTTTCGTAGTGTTGTTTACAGCTAGCAGTTAACATATTAAAACAGTATCATCTTCTATATGTAGGTGCAAAATGTAGATGAAGCTTGAGAATACACATGCCATCTACATAAAAGTATGCTACCTAGTTGCACACAGTGATCATGTGAGTAGTTATACGAAAAAAGTATGATTATTTTACACACATGGATTGCATGCTAAAATTAACACTCAGTAGCGAGCATTAAGCTTTAAATAGCACGTATATTTCAGTCTCATTATAATTTAACAGTGTCCTATCGGTACCTATTTCATCGGATACATTCCTGAGACTTCTCGTTCACATAAATAAATAGCATCAAGTTGCGTCCCTATCGGTATTTTATCGGATACATTTCCGAGAGTGTGCGTTGGAATTACACGGCTTAATTCCCTGAAGCCCATTCCATCATCTGACGACGAGACGCAGGATATGTGCCTATATATGCCTATATTATATGGTTTATTCCGCCTATACGCACAAAGTATTCCGCTTACTCATTGATTATGCGGATATATCTACCGCTAAGCACATTTTAATACGTAATAATTTTTATTTTTGGCCTTTCATCTGTAATATATTTTTTTTGTTTGTATTGCTTTTATTTTTTGTAATAATTTATCATGTTTTGTTTTAATTTATCATATAACTTTATACACATGGCTTTTTAAGTTTTATCAATATAGTACCTTATTATATTTATAAGCAATTGTTTCCAATGTGTAAGCGCAAGTCGTACTAACTATGTATAATGTTTTTTTTTTATATTATGTGGCAAATGTCGCTGGTGCACATTTATTTTTCTTCTTGTTAAACTGTATGTATTGCTTTAGTGTGTAGTCGTTTGTTTTTCCCAAATAAATAAATAAGCAGCGGAACTTCTTGCCAAAGTTGTTTTTTCAGATAGCTATAGCTAGGATTTTCTAATCCTATCTAACTTCCTACCAATTCATATTATAAATATGAAAGCATATATATTTGTTAATCAACCACTGTTCAACGGCTGAACTTGGATGAAACGGGCAGAACAGCTTCAGTTATTGTTACACGAATACAGTGATGTAAAGGCTAAAATCGAGATAAAAATGTCGTTATCATTCGCTGCTGAATAATCCGCAAAAGTCTCGGTATAGAACATTGATTTAGGTAATATCCACTGTCAAAAGAATCGGCAAAAAATACAAAAATATTTTCACGTGGCACAGGTGAAAATATTTTTTTGCCAATTCTCTTGTCATCCCTTTGTCGCATTTGGCTCAAAGTTTAGGAGCTTCTGATCAACAACACGTATAAATAATAACTTTTATTTACTTCATATTTTCGCTAGATTCCTCCCGAGCATTTCCCGTCTGCAGGCCGTCAGATAATGTGTAAGTGGATTATTCTGTTAGACAATATTCTGTTATTTGCCGGGAACTAATCTGTTGAATATGGGACGGCAGTGCTTCTTACTAGAAAAATAGTTTATTACGTATCTCATCAACATGATATCTGACTTTATGCGTCGACAAACCAAAATTATCGGTACGCTACACTGAGTAACAAGCGTACATAAGCCAATGTTATTGTCGAACAGATGAAAATACTTGAATTTATTAGAAATTTTAACGATTGATCATGGTTCTATACAAAGTGATATTCTTTCACCGATAACGATTGTCAAATCTGTCAAAACGGGACTAACATGAGCTGCCGAAATATTACGTGATGATGCCCATGAATTTTGACATTCCGACAATCTATATTGCTGATAGAATCTCATTTTATCTAGATTCCCTGAATACTAAAAGTTTCGTAGCAGGTTGCGTAGCAAGTGGCTACGCCGTAGCTCCGCGTAGCACATTCGTAGCATCCAAACATTATATAGGATCATTAGGTCTGTATAAAACAACACTTTCGCCTCAACGTTCAGGGGTTATTGGCGTAACGGTATAAATAAAGTACAGTTATTACTTCATAGGCAGCCAAAAGTGGCTTTATTATGCCATTTCCGGAAGGGTTCCAATTCCAAGTTATATTTGAACTCGAAGTGGTTCCATTTAAAACTTTTATCATTTGAAATCGGATTATAAGAAAGCATTTCACTGGATTTGAAAGAAAATTCAGAAAATTCAGTAACTTTTATTAAAAGTTTTCTGTACCATTTATTGATAAATGGTGGATTTGATTTCATCATGCAGAAAATTTCTAACTTTTATCTCGTTAAAGAACTCGCTTTTAACTGTCTATCGAAACAACAAAGGACCGAATCGTTGTAAAACGTTATTTGTCTTCGCATAATAATCTATTGTTTTCAAGTACACCTTCGAATCAATCCCTTGTCCTTTATAGATAATCCCGACTCCGATAATGTTTAACAACAATGAATTATTCATGACAAACAGAAACACTGTTTTGTATCGCGCGAATTTTCCAAGTACGGACTTTCCAACATTTTGTTGTGAAAACTGTAGGCACAACACTAAAAAAAGTACATGTCGCTGAAATGTGCCGACTTTCCTTTTTCCTCGCGACTTTTTTGTAACTTAAATTAGGTTTTATTCACGTGTACGTTCCTTTACTCGTTCGTTTGAAAGTTTCGTAAACTTGCTACTGTGGGCTTCGCAAAATGTTTATTTACTTCTCCGATATATAATTTATATTACGACGTTCTCGTGCAAGTCACAAACAGACCGAAGTTAAACAGGCACTTTGAGTCTGTGTGGTCTCATTTGCTCGTCGAGTTGGTACGGCAAACGGCGATGTGTCTATCGTATCATATTGTACACATAGTTTATATTATTGCTTGTATTTTAAGGTCACTAGCGTCGGCCAGCGGCTTCGCCCGCGTTATTTGTGTTTCCTTATCCCAAGGGAACATAATACCGAAATGAAAAGTGTCTATGTGCTATTCCAGACTATAATCTATGTCTGTGCCAAATTTCATCCAGAAACGTTCATCCGTTCTGGCGTGATTAACTAACATATATCCACACTTCCACACACATCCATCCAAAATTCACATTTATAATATTAGTAAGATTATTAGTGTAACAATTATTAGTGTAGATAGGCCAATAAATAAATAAATAATTTAGGTGAGAAGACTATTACTAAAGTAGGCAGATTTCGTAAAAATTATATAATTCTAGAGCTCTCCATCAGTTTTTATTTTAATTATTCGCAGTAAGATAAGCTCAGTTTAGTTTAATACGACGATAACTTCAGCTTGAGCGAAGATTCGTGAAATTTCTGTAAGTTATTGTTCGCGCCGACTAGAAAAGCGTCCACGGAGATAAAAATCCGATTCAAAATATATCTGATATTATATAGTATAAACCCGTAGTTTGAAATATTAATATATATCAAGTTCGAATATATAATGATGGTTTTTCTGAGAAACATTGAAAAAAAAGATGCTGAAAGCGAGGGTGTACGTATCTCTCAAAAATTTTAAAAATCTGTTGTGTAGGTTATATAGAAATAATAGGTATCCAGTTATTTTCGTGGAAAAAAATACCTACAATTCAATTAAAGGAAATATAAAAAGTGCTTAGGAACGGTCCATAAAATGTTCCTATTTAAAGAAAGAAAGAAAATAAAAAAATATTTGTGATATGAACAGGAGACACTAGAAATAAATATAAAATTAAACAATAATAAAAAATAAAAACCCCGTGAGAGACCAAAAAGGCTCCGGCTATTTCGGTTACATATCTTTTTCAAAGTTCGAAAAGAAGTAGTGAAGTTTCGAAGTTCTCGTATTGGTGTTTTATAGTTGAGCAAAAGCCCTATTATACACAGAGAAAATGTCAAACATGTCATATTGGATTTATGTCGTAGGCCCACAACAGACAGTTACCTAAGGGTATCCATCATAACATTTGCGATGGGACTCGATTTGACTTTTTGCTTATCCTATCTGACGTTTGTTCCGCTACCCTGTCAGCTTCTTACGAAACTTTGTCAATAAACATTTTGTGCCTTTGTTCCGCTAAGAAGTCGTATTTTGTTTCGTTTGCGGATAAACGTTATTTTGATGTAGATTTACATTAGGTATGATTGTATTTCGGTCTGGTGGGACTTGACAACGTTTACGAAGTTTATATTCCATTTTATAAGCTTGGTAAAGTTGATGCTTTATTTTACGACCTACAGTCTGCTAGCTAAAAGATGCTGGGTGGCGCGCATTTTGTTTTTCTGCTCTTTTATCAAAAGCCATAATGCTCAAATGACACAATATTTTCATCATCTAATAACATACATCACAACAAAAAAGACATAACAATAGAAGGGAAGAAGATAGAGTATGTGGACAACTTCGTGTATCTGGGCAAAATGGTATCATTCGACAGTAATAACAACGGAAATGAAGTGGACAGAAGAATTAAAATTACTTGGCAAAAATACTGGTCGAATAAAAAAATCCTAAAGGGAAACTATGATCCAAAAACGAAAAAGATAATAATGGATTCCTGCATTCTCCCTTGTTTAACATACGGCAGCCAAACATGGGTGTATACAGAAAAGATGAAAAACAAAATCTTGTCCTGCCAACATGCAATGGAGAGAAGCCTCTTGAAGCTGAGAAGGATACACAAAACAAGAAATACTGACATCCGGAAAAAAAACAAGACTAACCGATGCACTACAGTTTTGCCTGAGTCAGAAATGGCGATGGACATGTAGCAAGATACAAGGACAAGAGGTGGACTCTTCTAACTACTAAATGGATAGGTCCGCTAGGCAAGAGGAGCGTGGGAAGACAAAGGAAAAGATGGACCGACGATATCATAGAGATTGCGGGAAAAAACTGGATCAATGTTGCCAAAGACAAATGCAAATGGAAACTGATGGAGGAGGCTTTTACCCACAAGGGCTCACACATAATGAAATAATAAATTAATTTGAAATGTCAATTTATATGTAGTTGTGTGAGAAATAAAGCTGTAATATATATATAATATATAATAACATACATAACTTCAACGTTCAGTTTGTACAATAACATATGTTATAACAATATGAGTTCGTTTTTATATATATATTATCCATCTGTTTTAAAAATTTGTTTTCTATTTTTTTTTATATATATTATATGCGTTTTTATGTGTGCATGTAAGATTCACATCGTAGGTGTCAATGAGACTTTTTGTGTTGTATATAATTTTTTGGTTGTTGGTTTTTTGGATGATCAGTTTAGTGGCTCCATTTTCTATTTGACTGTTTTGTTTTTTATTTTGACATCTTTATCTGTTTGATTTTATTTGATTAATAGTTTTTTATTTAATTTACTATAATTTTGCATGCCAAATTTTGGGCAGAATATATGGACTCACCTTTTCATCCCACGATCTTATTATAAACAACTACATTCTAGCGAATAAATTATTTGATTTGATTTGACTGAACTTATATGTCAATGAGTGAACTACAATAAAAACCTTTTTTAAACTAATATTGGATATGGTTGTTGAACCATTTTTGGTGTGGTATGAATATTTTGAGTCCGTGACAATTTCATCCTGACAACTCTTCTCTTTTCAGGATTATAATTATTATGAAAATACCCACTCAGCCCATCTTCGCACGGGACAATTAATTATACAAAATTTTGTCGTTCTTTGTATTAGTGAAAACCGTAACCCGCCCGATGCGTGGTTTAAAAAAAGTTATCGGAAAAACAGTAATGACGTCGACCGATACGCCCATAGACTTTATTTTATACTATTTAGAGATGCAATTATGTCATTTATATATACTTTATTGTACACCAAGATAAGACAATACAAACATAAACATTACAATTAAAACAAACATACAACAGGCGGCCTTATCGCGCTCTGCGATCTCTTCCAGGCAACCTTGAATGGATAGAGATAGCCTGGACACGATATGGGGTTACACTTGGTGCCAATTTCAAAACATACAAGTATTAGGTACTAAGTACAATTAGGTACTAAAACAAACTACTAAAATAGATACATAAATACATCTAAATAAACAAACAAGAAAACAATGCAGCATAAACAAGGACAGGAGCACAGAGTCAGGTAATGTTCCTTTATAAGTTGGTTGTTATTTAAAAAACAATTTAATGCCATACATTTTAAACACACCCAAAGATATACATTATATGCTGGGTGTGTCCCAAAGATACATAAGCACAGTGATCATCAAAATATCTGCAATATGGCTTTTTATTTACGTATGTTCATAACAATTTTAATCATTCACTTTAATATTAATTAACACTTAGCTTTCAGCTCTACCGATCAGAAGTTGCGGCAAATGCTTCAGATTCCGAAACTTTAATAAGCTCGGTTAACAGAATTATCTACTTTGTCAAAGTTTGTAGTCATAATGTCGTGGTTATAGACTGTAAGGACTAGAAACTTATCACAACTTATATATTTTTGTAGGAAAAAGAGAATAAGTATATATCTTAGCTAAATGACAGCAGCAAAACATGCCTAATAAAATATCTTCGCACAATAGATGACTCATTACGTAATAAAAGCACATTGTATCATACATATTGTTCATACAAATAACAGACTAAAACGTCGTCATCCGAACCATTCCTTTTTATCACTTCAGATATTCCAAACAAGTATTCGTAAATTCATCATTTTATTAGACACTTATGCATCCTTTTGGACGATATTTTAAGATGCCTTTATCTTGAAGAAATCTCCGACGGTGAATATTTTATTTTCCAACCGGCTGCGCTATCACCGTGTGTTTTCCCAGAGGATATTAGATTTCTTTCATACGACAACTGAGACGGAGGTGTGGATATCTTTGCCTGTTTTCTTTTTCCCGACGACTTCACTGACCAAAGTAAAGAAAAATATTCACCACGAAGATAAATTGAGTCGTCTCCAATTAAGCCGAGGAAAATGATATTAGGCACCTACGCGGTGTAGCGCTGATAATTTTCTAAGCAATTTATAAGATCAATGTTTATTTTATTGTCATAGAAAATTCAATAATACTCAATATTAAACATATTATAATACAATGTAGCGGTAGTAGGGTTAGTCGTTAAAAAAACCGGCCAAAAGTGAGTCGGACTCGCGCTTGAAGGGTTTCCGTACCATTATAGCAAAAACGGCAAAAAAAACACGTTTGTTGTATGGGAGCCCCACTTAAATATTTATTTTATTATATTTTTTGTATTTGTTGTCATAGCGGCAATAGAAATACATCATCTGTGAAAGTTTCAACTGTCTAGCTATCACGGTTCATGAGATACGGCCTGGTGATAGACGGACCGCGGAGTCTTAGTAATAGTGTCCCGTTTTTTACGCTTTGGGTACGGAATCCTAAAATAGCCGTTCAGTACATTTCGCAGAGTTAATGTGGACAAAAATGTACTGAACGTGAACGTTTTTTGTATTATAAGTATTTTATACAATGTAAATTTATAAATATATATGCAAATAAATAAATATCTTGCCTAATGTACCGGGTCGAGAACAATGTATAAACTCGACAGTTTTATAGTTTCTAAAATAAAATAAATTGCCCGGCTAGCGCTGAGCGCGCACGGGCGACACGGAAATGAAAATCGTATAAAAAGTAAGGGTTACGCTATGTTAGCATTTCCACGGTTTGTGAATGAGGGAAACATGATATGTGTTACTTGTTTTATTCCACGCCGAGTTGCTCGCTCGCCCGAAGACGGAAATTAAAAGTAGCCGCCGTGGTTTCACACTGTACAATGCATGGAATGACCCCGTTTTAAATTACGTCTACCACGTAAGCTTGCCTACATGTACAAGTGATACATAGCCACCGAACATCCCTATTTTCAATTATATACGTCCCTATCCACTTAACCCAGTTTCAGTTCACTTTTGGGGAGTGAGTTTGATCAATCTACATAAACTTTGCTAAAATGTTGTTCGAAGTTGTTCCTAAGATGATATTTCACACAAAATTCGCTGTGACATCTCGATAAGTACGCGATAAACGTGCCTGCGTAAAAAAATATTAAACAAAGAGGGAGCAGGTAGAGGTAAGAGTCAGGAAGTTGTCGTCGAGGTAATTCTGTTTTGTTAACGACATACACAGCGCACACGGTCGTGTACTGCCGCCGTAAATTGTCTTGAGAATGGGGCAAAATGTGCTTGTATACAGAAAACATTTTTCCTAATTGTGGGTAAACGAATTTTTCGATATATAGTGGGCAGTTGGTAACAGAGAGGACTAAGTGGAGTTAGTGGAGTAAACAAACCAAAAAAAATAGCTCGCTGAAAGGCCAAATAAAGGCTCTTTAAATATTATGGATCTTACGGATTTTTGATACGCTGCTGGTTAAGTCAAAGCTCCAGAGCCTTGAACACCGTCGCCGAGTTGCCAGCTTGTCAGTTTTTTATCGGTTACATTTCGGGGAGTGTGCGATGGAATTGCATGATCTAATTCCGCCCAGCCCGTTTCATCATCGGACTACCAGACGTACGGCGAAGCGCCATCAGTATATGGTAGACATTCCACCCATACGCACTAAACGTTGTGAGAATACTTTTATTATGCGTACAGCTAATGAGTGGAATTCCTTGCCGGAGTCTGTGTTTTCCGATAGCTACAATCTAGGGGTCTTTAAGTCAAGAGTGAATAGGTTACTTCTAGGCAAGCGTGCTCCACCGTCGACCATATCATCGCTTACCATCAGGTAAGATAGTGGTCAATCGCGAGCCAATAACGAATAAAAAAAATAAAAAATATACGTAGAAAAGACAGATACCTATTACAAAACTAAAAGCCAGCATTGTACATTCCACAGCTGGAACAGTTCCGACAGCAAAGAAAACTGTGTTTAATCAAAATATTTTCGAGCCCTTAATAAAAAACGGTTTTCGCAATATACACTAACAAGTACTTATATTTCGTTTAAAGCTTACTTTTGCAAGGCACTGGCATTTTCAGACTAATGAAAGAAAAAAAAACAGTAGACAATTTATTCCGCCTCTTTTCTCTCTCTCTGGGAAAATAGGTCGCTTTTGTATATCTCCGGCGTGTCAGGTGGTATAGACTAGTAGCTGGCATTGCTTTGCTTTATTAGTAATTAAATCCGCCCGCTGTAGGCATAATTGTGTTTGCGTGTCGGCCGTGCTCACCCTTGTGGCGCAAACTTTAAGGGATTAGAGAGACTTTATGTTGCTAGTGTATTTGATTCTAAGCAAGCTTTGTATGGGGTCACAATTCACACTATCTTTAGTTTCAGTGTTTCTCAACTAGTGTTTAAGCTTTCTCACCCTCGACAAATCACTGAAGGATAAACCAAACAAAAACTTATTCAAAGTAATTAAGCGATTACGATTCCCTTCAAACTTATACATAACTAGCTGTTCCTGCGGCTTCGCTCTCGTGGACCGCACAGGACCCCTTTACGGGATAAAAAAATAGCCTATGTCACTCAGAAATAATGTAGCTTTCTATTGGTGAAAGAATTTTTAAAATCGGTCCAGTGGTTTCGGCGCCTATTCGGTACAAACAAACAAACAAAAAAATCTTTCCTCTTTATAATATTGTTATAGACAATAACAACGCAAAAACATAATATGCTAGAAGCGATTACTTATTTATAAAACTAGATATATATATCCAGTAACAAATCTATGAATGCTTACAAAAATTAAGTTCATAAAGCTTTTATGTTGAATAAAATGCTAAGTCAATTCTCAGAACTGTACAACTCCACATTACGGGGAATATCCATTCAAATACGTTCAGACAAATTACGGTCTTGTGAAAAAGTTAATAGGTTCCTTTGTGACCTTCTGACCTATTTGAGATAGGGGACCAAAAGGCGCGTACTCGGCTTTTATTTTGATTAACTTTGACTTTACACGTACACTACCGAATAAAATACCCAAAGAGGCTTGTTTGTAACAAAACTTTTTTTCCCAAACGTGTATTTAAAGTCAGAGATATGTCGAGAAAATAAAGGAAATATTTCATTGAAAACGAACACAGCATTACAATTTAAATTTAATTTACATACATATGTAGACAATGTCTTTATTTCGCGCGATGCTGCATACAAATGCTTGCTAGTATGTTTACGCTTTTTTTTCGCTCTCCCTTGACGGGCAAAAAATTCTGATTGCTTTTAACAGCAGGAGTTGCATGGACACGTTTCAATTGAAAACGCACGTTTTAAACCATTTTGATTGGAACAAGAGCTTTTACTTTGAGTTTTATTTTACATAGTTACAGTTCACGAGAATGCCATTGGTTTTCAATTCCACCAAATCGCACCAAACAACAACCAAACATCCTTCATAATGCGCACAGCAAAAGAGTGGAACTCACTGCCTGCGTCTGTGTTTCAGAACGCCTTTTACATGAATCTCTTCAAAGTTAGGGTGAACAGGCTTCTTTTGGGTAAGCTCACTCCATCGTCGTCTATTTCTCTGTTACCTCTGACCTAGACTAAAGTCAAGATCAAACACATATCAAATAAAAATAACTTATATGGTTTACATAATAAAGAGTGTTCTATTCTATTCTAGTCTATTCTATTGTCACTGCACTCACACAGAGATTTCTCTTAATACCAATTTTCAATAGAAATATGTGCATCGAAATAGGAATACTTGAAAAAGAAGGTTATAAAGAAAGTCGTAGTTACTTTATGATATTCGTAGTAAAAATAGTTAATTTACATAAAATTTTATTTACGATATTGATGTCTATTGGGAAGGGACAGGAGACAGACTCTTCTGATTTTTAATTCAAAAATGAAGAATGGAAAACGGTGATTACAATATCTATTTATCTATACTTACTTAATATTATAAAGAGGAAAGATTTGTATTTTTGTATGTAACAAATAAACTTAAAAACTACTGGACCGATTTCAAAAAATCTTTCACTGTTGGGAAGCTACACTATCCCCGGCAGACATAGGCTACTTTTGTATCCCTGTATTCCTACGGGAACGGGCACTACGCGGGTGAAACCGCGAGGCTTCCGCTAGTGATTAATATTCCTGGTGAATAATCTGTTCCATGGTTCCATCATTAGGTACTTTTAAAACTTTACATATAACTTTTCTTACTTGAGCCCATTAAACATGTTTTACCTATAAATACGCTATTATTTTTCCTTGAAACGTAACAAAATATTAACCTAGCTGAAACTTTCAGAACTGAAGTAAATAAGAACGAGCAAGTAAAAGCGCTTTCAAAGAAATAACTTTTATAGTGGTTTTGTAATACTATTATCTTGTGTACCTAAGAGCTATGGTAATTGTTCTAATATTAGCTTTGGTATAGTCTGACGATTTGAAATATGTTGAAAACAACTGGCCTGTGTACAACACCCAAGAACCCGGAAACTTATCGGGAAGATAATAGCGATCATTTCGATGGTCAGCAAAAAGTGGAGTAGAGAATAGTTCCAAGTACCATAGCAGGGAAGTCCTTTCCTTTATTAGGTGATGTTGTCAATGCACAAGAAGCGACAACCTTGTAACAAAATTGGTAAGTGGAAAATAAGTTTACTTTATAAGATTTCTTTTAACGATTATGTATTGCAATATTATTACTACAAATATTTTTATCACCCCCTGCAAAAAACAGAGGTGTTTTAAAGTTTTTACTTTATCCAGTTACAGTCTATCCGATTCTAGATATTAGAAGTTCGGTTCTAGAAAAGGCTTTAAGAGTTTTGTTGTAGCAAATAAATTCGATCTCAAAGAATATTACCTGCGGTTAGACTATTCGGAATTGGTGTCAGGTGTAACGGATAAAAAGCGATACCAAACGTGACTTTTAAACATTTATCGCTCTCTTCGAAACATCTCTGTTTCCATGGCAAAAACGAACGTTTGAAAGAAAACATCCGTTGGAAGCCGAGAAAAGTTAGCTGGCTAATAGAATATTTAGAAGAAAAATATTTAATATCATAATTGGCAATTCCATCAGCAGACCACTAATTGCTATTGATTCTCTAAAGCTAAACAGTAAGCTTTTGTCTTTGTATACATCACAAATATGAAAGTCCATGTGATTCCCCCGACCTGATTCTGTTTTGTTTTTCATTTTCACTTGAACCAAGAAAGTTTATTATGGATGCGAACTTATTAGCAACGTGAAACCAAACATGTTCCTGATTTCCCAGAAGAAAAAGTCGCAGGACACTTTAATTGTTGTTTGTTACAAATAATTGAATTCTGAGACTAGGTAGATATATGCAGGATATATTGTAAAAAAAATAGCATATATTAGATACAGTGTGTGTGTGTGTACACAAGGTCGTAGAGAGAGAGACAGTAGGCGAAATTGTTTCAAGTATCTTTTTAGTACTTTACGAAAGTTTTAAAGCCTCCGTAGCTATTGTCCCCGCTCAAATGAGGGTCATCTCGTTACTTCCCGTTAAAGTTACGGAAAGGTATATATATAATAATATCCGTATGGTAGAATTCATGAATAAGCCCATTATCCGCGGACGTGAGTAGACGCTGTGTTGGAGTCACGTGTGGGCGAGATGACGGCTGTCGCTGTGACCGCCATTGTTCAGGGATTGGCGTTGTGATACCGACGCTTATGGCCGCCTGACCTCAGCCCCTAATGACAAAACGTTGCGGTGCGACGGCCACACTATTAGCTTAACCGCTTTAGCAAATCTGCTTCTATTGTGTGCCTTCATAATTAATAATCTCACCTACACAGTTTCAGGTAGCTGAGATTAACTCTTTAAAGAGTAATCTTAAACTGGGAAACTACAGAAAAACTTTTTTTTTGTTTAAATAAATAATTATCCAACCGCAGAATACGCTGTTAGAAATTACAGAGGTGGTTAGCAAATGTGTTTAAAATAACACTATCCTAGTCATCCAAGTTTAGCATGAAAGAAACTTCGATATTGATTAAAGAGAAAAAACTGAGCGCCGTATCAATAGTAACTTACAGACGTTAAGCTAGATGCTCATGTCCATATGTCGTCGTCTCGGCGATATTACAAGTTTCTTCTGACTATCTCTCATTCCCCTTCCCATTTTCATTTGTGACAAAACAATACAATACCTCTTTATTGCTTAAGCCAAATATTATTACATATTCTGACAAGTGTTGTTTATTTACTATCTTTCGCAAGATATTTATGTTATTGTTTTGTTGGGATGTCAACTACCTTCTTCCTCCTTATTGCTTTGAGAGTTTTATTGGATTGAAAACAGCGGTAAAAAGTCAACCATATTTATGTCAAAAATGTAATTGGAAATACATTATCCCTTAAAATGCATGTAATGGATAAAGCCTGCATCGATCAGCTTCAAAGTTAATTGCATTGCAATCACTGAGGTCCAAAATATCCGTGCAAAGCTAAACTTTGGCAGTACAGTCAGACATTATTACCGAACTGTATCAACAGCTGCCCGGCTGACTGGACCACCGACCTCAATTCGTGGAATCCTAGTATGAAATGTAACCGAATATTCAAAGGTAATTTCGAAATCCTGGAAATGTATTGGTCGGATTGTTAAAAGGCAATCAATGTATTTTTGATTATCTTATGAATAAAATATTGTCTATTTAGTAAAGGTTTAAACCCCGTGAAATATGAAGAGGCATCTACCGTACCGAACTCTCATATTTCACGGAGCTTAAATTTTTGTGAAAAGAAAGTTTGTTTGTGCAAGCTCGTGAAAATGTTTGTTTTACAATAATCTGAAAAAGTGTCGAGCTGTTTAAGATGCCTGGTTCTACACCTTCAGGCAAAACTTATTTGGTTTCAAGCTGACTTTTTTTATTTTGTAGTATCTAGTCCAGTGTCGTGGTGACTTTTTCAAATTCAAATGTACTCTTTGTTATCTTGGTCATCGCTGACAATGGTGAAGGGAAACATCGTGAGCTAACTGCACTTGTAGGGAATATAAGTTTGAAATCGCCAACCCGCCTTGAGCGCACGTGGTGATGCTCGTACCTTCTCTGTATGAGAAGAGGCCTTGTCCTGCAGTGGTATAGTCACAGGTTATACCACTAGATCTAGACCAAGGTGGATCTAGGTCTAGGTGGATTATAGTATCTAGACCAAGTCTAGAAGTATCTCGTCCTTCTATGTCAAATACTCCATCAAAAGCTTGTCTATTAAAGATTACTTTTAGCGATAAAACCTATTTGTTACACCCTATCAACTCATATTTAGCTCCAAATTGTTATTGGTTAGTTGGACAGTTAAGTATGCGGTATATAATAAGGTGAAGTATGTTCAAGTCATCATAATAAGTCAGACACAGTTATATATGTATTAAGAAATCTAGAACAACCTAAAATGTACCTAATTTCCAAGACTATTCTTCCTTATTAATGAAGTGACAATAACTACTATTCGCTCAATAACGCAGTGTAACCAAGCATGCCAAACTCCACACGTCACCATTGTTTTCAATCTCACGCCATCCTCATCCGTGATTGGTGCAAATGATGCAAACCACATCGTCGGCATCTGCGTCCGTAGAATTCGATAATCTTGGTCGACGTGTTCGTAATAATAGCGGTCAATTCTCTCTGTTACTGCTGATATCGACTGTGTGGTTAGGGGCTCGGCAGATATTGTAGGTGGAAGTACAGTTTGCTAATTTCCGGGGAGAGACCGTTTAAATACTTTTTTCATTTACTTCGGTAGCAATGGGCTGCGGTAGCAAATTTTGGATTACAGATTTTGGTTATACAATGTACCTGCCTACGTTTTCTTACTGTCTTTTTCCAATACTAAGTCGTGTATGAATACAATGTACCTGCCTACGTTTTCTTACTGTCTTTTTCCAATACTAAGTCGTGTATGAATAAATAGTCATGCTTCGCAGCTTCAGCTGCTGCAAGTCATCAGTAGACCGTAGTGGCTTTAAGTTTCAAGATATACCGTTCAGTAATAATTCTATTCTAGTCAAGTATCATCCATCTATATATATTCTAGCGTGTAGGCAGACATGGTGGCGCACGGCAATTTTTTTTTTGATAAACAGGCTTCCGAAGAAAAACAAAGTCTATACATAAATAGACGCTTATTTATATACTTTATAAATAAGCTACGAATAATTAAATACGCATGTGGAGTTGTGTCGTGCTATCACTATTGGCCTAGATATTCACTAGTTTCCATAATTCATATTTGTTACGTTTCCAAGAACATGTTTATTTGGCAATTATCAATACCTATTGAAAACAGAGTACAGAGATTTCAGGAATTTATAATGAGTATTTCCAACGGCTCAATTACTGAATATCTAAATTGTTAGTACAAATACCGTGATACTTTAATTTAATAAGACAAAACTCTTCTATGTTATCAGTTAAATTGGAGACCTGATAAGAGTGCAAAGCGTGACATAAGAGCGAGCCCAATATATGTAATACGTAGTTTAACGACCGGCACTTTACATGATTGATAAATCCCTAATTGAAAATATTAGCTGATTCCTCGGAAAAGCATTTTCACTTTTAGGCAATTAAATGTTACAAAGTGAAGACGCTTCCACAAAACGTTATGGGTATGTGAGATAATTAGGTTCTTGAAGTTTATAATACAATCATAATTCTGGCCATAACTTTAACAGCTTACATAATAATATCACACGTTATAAATTATACACAGAACCACAGAAATGTAGGTAATTACCTCAACAAAAGACTCGTGAGGATTATGGCCACGAAGGAGGATTGAATAAATATTGAAAGAAATACAATTCCTTTTATACGGGTGATTTATGGTATCTGATTCGAAATACATAAGGAGGGAGACAGAGGGGCGCCTAGCCTGGGTAGCTGGGAGGAAGGTGTGAATACGACACTTGCTACATTATATACCCATTATCACCAGTTACAAATGATTCTAACTGAGCTATGTGTTTGAAAAAAACTGGGTCGCTGCCTGAGGCGTTGATGCAATTCACGTCTATTTAAATTCCAAATGCGGCGCGCAAGTGCAAGCAAGGTATGCGTCCACTGCACCTTCGGCAGTCATGGATGTAGGTCAGCTACCAGGGAATGCACATAAAAGTCTGTCTGAGTGTTTTCACAGGTGATCGAATGTTTACATCGGGAAACGAATGTGGGACTTACGACGTCGATGAGCTGACTGAGTTTGAGTTTGATGCAGACTCGGAGCACGTCGGTGGTGTTGACGACGGGCCGGACGAGCTTGTTGTAGTTGGAGAGTAGGTCATCGTAGAGGCGCTTGGCGTCGGGGTTGCCGGCGGTGGCGGCGCGCAGCAGGACGGTGGCCGCCAGCAGCCACACGAGCGCGCCCATCAGCTCGGCATCGTTACGTAAGCTCAACACGGGTGGCCCGGGCGCGGCGCGTCGCTGACTGCCGCCCTGCGCGCCCCGACCTACCCCCGCGCGCCCCCGAACCGCCCTAGTGCATAATATTGTACGCAGACATGACACTGCGTTTATCTCTCTTCATGCAATATCAAAATGATAAAATCGCTCTTGTACCAATTTGATTAATTGAGATTTTAGGTATTGTTTATTAGTAATATTAAATTATTAGTATGAATTTTAAGACACCATAGTCGTCGCACTTCAAAGATATTTTCTTATCCGGTATAAGAGGTACGCTCATATTTTATTTAATTATGGTAAGGAATATATGCTAGATAATATATAGGTTGCCTAGCTAAATCTAAAATCTAGGCAACCATGGATTCAATCAACTTTTTGATAAGGCAACTTTATACGGATTGGGCATTTCATTTGATATGTAATTTATTTAAATAACTTATGAGGGTTTAAACTGACTTCCAAAACAAAACGCTGGAAAGCGAAAAGAACTTTCTTTTCGAAAGTCTTTGGTACCTATTGTTTTTGACTACGACTTCTGAAAGTAAAGTTATTTTTGCTCCCTAGTATTTTTTCTTGGACTTCCCTGTTAAAATTTTTGTAAAAAAAAAAAAACTCTTTTTAGTTTTGGTAAGTACCTACCTCATTATTAACATGAAAATCATTTATAAGAGCAGAGTATGTACATCTCATGCCAATGCCTGTAAGCCTAAAAACGACTAGGATGAATTGTTTTATTACGGAGTTCTTCAGTATCAGGTCCATTCGATGATACTATTTTCATCAGTAACATTTATGTATATTGTTGTTAACTATTCCATATTTTTTTACCTTTGACATTATACGCCTTATCATTAAGGAGTTTCAGTGGCCGTCTACGGTATTCCTCATAAGTTCAACTTCATCAAATGATAAATGATAAATGATAAATGATTTTATTTCTGTAAGTTGGTTTGTACAAACGCTTTTACATGTCTAACATATTTTTTTTTTAAACTAGATGAGGTCGGCGTTTCATATCTGACTACTCTGAGAAGAAAGGCCGAAACAAACTCAGAGGTCACAGTCTCTTTTAAAGTAATGACAAAATCTTGGTTCGATCATGTGAAGACCATGTAGACTGATGTCTGAAATGGTCTTTTGAGGAAAGAACCAGCCAGATTGAGTGGACCTGTCCAGTCAGTGCACGCATTTGTCAATAACCGAGCAGCTCAACTCAGAATTTAAGGAGCTCAACGATTCGACGAACAATACCAAAGAAAGGACATTCGGGTAGGCCGCATAAACTACTCAAACTGCCAGACCATGATTAAAAACTAAGATAAATTAAAAAACAAAATAATGATCCACATAGTCTTCACATTCACAATAATTAAAATAAAATAATATAATACTTTAAAAAGTAAATATTCTTGTCATTGCAAGAAAACAAACGATACATTCCGATACATTCTGAATTCAAATGCTTGCGATTTTGATGAGAATACCAAAATCACCAAATGTGCTACTTTAATATTTGTGGAGTTCCCTCAATTTCCCTGGGAACCCCTCACCAGATGCTGACTTGATTACAATGGGACCACTTATTTCAAACACAAAAAGTATTTTCAAATACGTAAACATTTGACGGCGAAACATAAAAAAAAATATAAATATAAAAAATACATTAAAATAAAATATGTAAGAACATAGAACCTCCTTCTTTTAGAGAAGACGGTTAAAAGTAACCTCGGCACACAGTGCAGAGTGCAGGTATTGCTTTGATTAATAGAAACTTCCAACTCTGCTTTTAACCAACTTCAAAACAGGTGATTATTTGATTAAAAGATTATTATCCATTGACCTGTCTGCATTGTGTGACAATGCAAAGATCGTCTCTCGGCTCTCTGGTCCCGAGGGTGCCGCCGCCGTCGCCGCCGCGTGTCTGTCTGCTCTATGCCCGCATCCCGCAGCCTCCCTACGAGTATAAATACGCGAGTCGATAGCGCATCGCATTCATCTGACCGGTGTTACGAACGCTTACTACACAAACCTTTTACCACTTCACTAACAAACTACTTCGGATAATGCCCACCCACTTAATGCACTATCCACACAAACTTATCACATTCCACAAAGTAGGGCACTTTACGGACACTGCAACTAAGTCCGGTATACAGTATTCATGACTTAACAAGGCTAAGATGAAGTTTACAATCGATAGTTTGCGCTTATCCCAGACTACACAGAAATGGGACAAATATTTGCATTTTCGGGATTTATAAGCCGAATGCTCAGCTGCATGTAAACAGTCTAATTTACGATTCGTATTGCCTTGAAATTTAATTACTGGGACCGGGATTTCTATGGAGCGATATAAATATGATATTTATGAAGAGTGTGGGGAGATAGCATTACGACGCGTTATGATAAACGTGTAATTTGCCACATAAATTATGAGACGAAGCCGCGTGCTTTCGTAGCCACCGACGCGGAGTGAGGCGGCGTGCCAACATAAAATGCTTTATAATAATAAACACGCCCACGAAAACTTTTTTAATCGCTGTAAAAGTAATTAAGGGAAACGATATTTCTTTTTGAATTATTCTGTCATCTTCATCGAATTGAATCTATCGTTAATTAATGCTTGATAAGACACTCCTTTTTCAACTCTGTAGTCTTGAAAAGAACCACAGGAAACTAATTAGAAAGGAATTCGCAGTTTTATTGAATGAAACGAAGCATGCGATATGAACGCAATGAATATTCTTAGAAATAAATTAATTGCAACTCGGAATGGATAAAAAGACTTTCATGTGCATAGAGCGAATACGAGGCAAGTCGTAAAGTCCTTTGATTTTCTTTTCAAATGCGGTTCGCTGCCATTTAATTGCATTGAAAAGTCTTTGATTTTAATCTATTAGTGATATTTTTGTAGTTTATAAGATTTTAATGAAAGGAAACAAAAAAGTAGAGTGTAATAGTTAAAAACGGGACGCTATAACTAAAACTCCACTGTCTGTCTGTCATAAGGCTGTATCTCATAAACCGTGATAGTTAGACAGTTTAAATCTTCACAGATGATGTATTTCTGTTGCAGCTATAACAACAAATACTAAAAACCGAAATACTAAATATTTAAGTGGGGCTCCCATACAACAAACGTGATTTTTTGCCGTTTTTGCGATAATGATACGGAACCCTTCGTGTGCGAGTCCAACTCGCACTTGGCCGGTGTTTTAATATAGATAATATATTAATACCAAGCTTTTTAAGAAAACCCACTTAGATACTCTGAGAAACTTAAATAGAAAGCTTATTAGAATAAATAAAATTCGACTTAAATAAATACTAATGACTTAAAGATTGTACGTTAATAACAGAAGACAAAAACCAAAGCATCAATAATACAAGTTACTAACGTCTGTCATAATCTTCGTTTTTCTGCAAAGAAAAAGGGTCACGAGATTCCCGTATCCTTTAGATCCGACGCCTCCGAAGCATAAATCAAAATTACATGAAAAACATCTTAGATTCATAACCGCGGTCGCTCCCTCGCTAGAGGAAAGTTTTCACTCCGTCTGATATATTATACATTGTGTGTACACCGAAAATAAATGGATAAATGGATGACATCAATACGTTTGGACAGGTGACTTGAATTTTTCTCAGGAGCTCCGGGTTTTCGCCATTTTAATCATAATATAAGAGACGGCACAGAGAGTTATGCAACCATGAAAAATACGTTCATAGATGACAAAATGGGTAATTAACCGAATTATCATTTAAGACACTCTTCACCTTATAAACGCCCAAAATATCATCATAAAAAGGAGAACATTTTGAAGGAAATCTTTGTACAAACCAAAACGACTTAATTAAATGTCATTTTCTGATATTTATCAAAATTTTCTATAGAAATAAGCGTGGCTCAACAAATAATTTTGAGTTCATTATTTAAATTTTATGCCGCGTTTCGAGCTCTTTACAAGGCCCGTTAGATGGGAGAGGAAATGACTAAAGTAACAATAGCGCCGGTTGTCTATACAATTTTTTTAAATAAAACATTGCAACACTTCTGATATTTTTTGCGCGCAATAAGGAAAAATGAGGCGTGATAAGACCAGAGTGGGTACGGCTTCTTATTCTATTTCTTTGTAAAAATACTCCACTCGTAAAATAATCCATGATATTGTTACAGCTATTTAGAGATTTCAGAATAACTCCAGTGTTAATCTTTCTCATATGTACTATTTATTATTTGTATTCGGGATCGATCACAAACAGAGCAAGCGATAATCCCCAAAACACAGAAAAGGTCACACCAGCATTTGAGTGACGAGGATCAAAATCCGTCGCTCTGTATTGAATTCTCTCTAAAATATTGGCGTGAATTTTTTCCATCAAAACTCATTATTACACGATTGGGAGCGCTTACTCTCGTCACAATCAGGGTGGCTAAGGCAAAAAGCATTTGATAAGAAGGTAGGAGCTAAGGGGTTTCGAGGGCCCCTATAAAGAGTCAAAGCGTTTTCCCCACTCGGGTACCTATAGACATACGGTATAAAAATGTTATGGAGTGCTCAAGATCCCGCTTGCAGCAACGTTTTAGGAATATTGCATTGAAGAGAACTTATACGAGCCTTTATCGTATGAAGCGAATATTTCTTTCTTCTTTTTAATTTATTTCTCGGCTTAGAAGCTCCGACCTATTGCAATTTGTTTTCGTGTAAGCCTTCCTGGTGGGACAACTTAAGGACTTTCATGTCAAGGTCGGCCGAGCGACGCCATGTCTGTTTTGGGGTGTCTCTCGTTCCGTTTTCCTTCTTGTTGAGTACAAGGGAAGTATACTCGTATGTATAGGAACGTAAGTACCTACTTATCAGGCTTTCTTGGAGCATAAATGCCAGCTACCAGATGTATTTATTTAAAAATAATACGCATACTAGAGGGCACATGCGAAGTAGTATTTTTTCATTGTTATGTGTTTTCTATATAAAAATAAAACACAGCTTACAACTGTTTATTTTCATTGGATAATGTCACAAATAGTTGAGTTTGTTGGAAATACAGTTCTTTGAAGAGGTGATTTATCAGAAATGAAATGAAATTAAATCGTTTATTTGCTAAATGTAGGTGTACAGATTAGATGTTCTTTTTATAGAGAGTCCCTATACATTTTTACTTACGGCATGCACATACTTAAGCAACCACATTGCACTATTAACTTGTTTGTTTATACAGTCATAAAAATCTATTTGGAATCACAATGCCCTGAAAAAGAACTAAGTTACAATATGTGATTAACCGATATAATTAATTCAAA
Organism: Orthosia gothica; assembly: GCA_949775005.1. Lineage (NCBI taxonomy): Eukaryota > Metazoa > Arthropoda > Insecta > Lepidoptera > Noctuidae > Orthosia > Orthosia gothica. Next base: position 22,462,463 of record OX459041.1, read on the forward strand.
AATAGCTCCGAGTAGGTATCCCTACCATATATTTTGTGTGGTTGTGTCGTCGGTGCTCCATGGACCAATTGAAATTTGACCAATTGGTCTATGGAGAAAATTACATGTTTCCATCGTCCAATTATCAACTGGACTATGGAGAATTGAGAAATGTTCCGCTGCCCAGTTTAATAGTATAGTAAAGCCTTGTCCATAAGTATTTAAAAAAAATATCGAGATCAATTTTTGAAACAATAATCATTTACTGAATAATCACGACGTAACAATTTATTTGTACAAAGATTACAATACAAATCAATGTGAACATCTATGTCATTGAGTCCGTTGGGATCCCAGAATTGGCGACAACAGTCTTCGCAATACCCTCATCCCGAAGACATACTGTCATTTGGCAACCAATTGACACCATACATAATGACAAAATTTTCGGTGAAGTGGCCATTTCAAACAGTTTACATACTTTTTAAGAGAACCGACATAGCCCGAAGAATTGCCAAACTTAAGTAGCAGTGGGCAGAGCAGATTGCTCGCAGAACGGATGGCCGATTATGTAGAAAGGTTCTGAAGTGACCGCGAACCGAAAGACGTTGCATTGGATAGCCTCCTACGAGTACCAGGTGGACCTGGTGAAGGTTGCAGGGATCCGCTGGATGCGAGACCCACGGGACTGATCAAATGGCGACGCTTGAGTGAGGCTTATGTCCAGCAGTGGACGTCTTCCGGCTGATATGATGATGATGACAAGCTTTTCTATCTTTTCATTGAACATTCTATTTAAATTAACTATAATTAACGAACATTATATTGTATTTATTTACGACGGTCGAATCAACTATTATTAGTTTTTTTTTTTTTTACAATTGTCGCTTAATTAAATAAATTTTGACATTGTTTTTTTTTAAAATTTATTTATAATATTTTTTAATTCAGTTTGATGTGACCCAAAAAATATAACAAAGGCTTCTTTGAACCCAAAGTATAGGAGAATGGTGTGAACTCGGGGTTATAATGTTATAATGTTATAATGGAACATAGTTTTGGTTTACGTCCAGTGTTCTCCATAGCCCAGTTGGTAATTGGACGATGGAAACATGTCATTTTAGATGTGTGTCGTAGACGTACCTATAAAGTACATAAAAAATAGAGTGATAAAGCTATGTAGGTATTTAGGGAAATTATCGTTTTAGTTTGTATAATTTTTCTTTTGGAATATTCTAATCGCACAAAACTTTTTTACACAAAAATACAACCGACTTCCAAATAAAAACACTACAAAGTGAAAAATAACTTCAATTTCGGTAGTCGGCGTTCTTGTTTTTGTTTTTTCGTTTTTTGACACCTACTGCCGACATTGTTTTTTATTTGGAAGTCGGTTGTATTTTTACAAGATTTTTTTAAAAAAAAGTTTATATTTTCACTTTTTAGTTGTCATACATATCTATTAAGCCCACAGCTATGCCAGAAGAGATTACCCGAATAACTTGAACTCAACCGGTGGAATTAGAGTGTACCAAGGCGAACTGTACACATCTGCGTACCTTAGAGCGTCGCTGTGCCGTCATTTATTGAAGAGTTGTGTCGTATATTTCCGAGATTCTTAATCAGATCTTGATTTAAATGGGACCACATGTAAAAAAAGTATCATCAAAATCGGTTCACCTAGTAAAAAGTTTTGAAGTAACACACATCAAAAATAAACAATACAATCGAATATACTCGAATCGAACTACTTCACTTAAGTAATAGGCACAAACGGGAACCTTTGGTATAAAAGTCTAGAATAATGTTCAAGAGTGGTTCTATTCTCAGCTGTGAACTGGGTCGTGCTAACATTCTAGAACCTAATCCCAGCATTGTATTTTAAGAGATGTTTTGAAACTGCTTTCACGAGATAAGATTTTCAAACGTTTCCGTATTATTGGAAGCTACTGCAGACCTCTCAATTGGGCATCTAGCAGAAATTTCTTATTTATTTATGTTCGTCTTAATCATAACTAATATTATAATAAAGAGGTAAGATTGCATGTTTATATTTTTGTAATAGGTACCTAATCTCAGGAAGTTCTTATCCGATTATGAATTAATTTCACTGATAGAAATAAAATAAATAATAAAATATCGTTAAGTGTATCACGAATAATAATATTAATTAAAAGCAAAATCATTTTTAAAACAAGCTTTTATGGTTCCCCTAGTCGACGGCACGAACTATTTTGTGCGCGAGGTTAAAATGCATCTATCTCATCCGACAACACGTGCGAAAGAGATAGATGCTGTGATGAGCAGTCAGAAGCTAGTTCACGTACGAATTAGCACTTTTGCAAATTTGTATCGAAATGGATGATGATTTAGGACGAAAACGAGCACGCAAAATTTTATGAACAGACCTTTGGGAGTCTAGATATCATGACAAAACGACGAAATGTATATTGTCAAAATAAAAATATTTGCATTGTTGAATTACTAATTTATCCCTGTATGGAGGCCGTTTTGCAATTTCCGTTCTTCTTATGGTATTTATTTCCGCCCAAAGATGCGTTAAAATTAGTGCTGAATTATGCAACTTTCGACGCTCATAACTATCAAACATATTTTTATTTTATTTTTTTGTTTCCATACAGGGCTAGATTATGATGAGACAAATTGATATCATTTTTTATTTTGAACGTACCTCGTCAAACAGTGGAGTAATCGCCAGACTACGTTTGTATAGAATAATGATCGACTAGTGTAACCTTAATGGACCAAAATGTACGAAATTTAATATCGCTAGTCAAAACATATCCAATGAGCCCAAACACGACGGTGCTATCTTGTCTGGTTGAGGAGTTGCTATAGTCACCTTCCGGCTTCATCATGACACCAGCTCCACAGTACCATATTATTTCAAAGTTTCCAAAGTTACATTAGAAGGCCAAGTTTCAGCATTAAATGCCTGGAAGTGCTGTAAAAAACAGCTTTATCGTTTCAATGGACCACGGGAGACATGGCTCGGGAAAAGACTTACAAAAATAAATACCATGTTAATATTATATAGAAACATGGTCAGTATAATCACTACAAACAAATGCATGTAGTACCGAATAAAAAATGCCGTCACAACACCATTTTTCAGCAGCACTTACGACAACCGCTCTTCAAGTAATTAAGTATTTTACACTCAAGTATTTAACGCTCAAATAATAGGTTTTTATTTGAACGCGGTTCGTAAGTGTCCCCAAAGGATCAGCGTGTACAAAAACAAACGTTGTTAATTTCCAAGTGGAGTTCCACGAATGTGTTTTGGACACAGCTCTACAGCTCCAAAGAGAAAGGAGCTCGCTAATTAATAACAAATCAATCTACCTATTTTCCATTTGAGATAACATTAGACATTTAAATAATCCCATTTTACAGCCCGTTCAACCGATTTTGACTTCTATTGCGTTAGTGATATGACAAATGTTAGCTGTATTAAACAGTTAGTTTTGGTAACAGGTTTATGCTTTTTATGTCATTCTTATATTTATGGGATAGAACTCAAAATCGGTTGAACGGACTGTAAAAAGGGGTTTAAAAATTCTAATGTCCTTTCAAAACTATGCTGGCGTCGGCTTCCAGTGTTACCGGACGCAGCTGAGAATCAGTATTTTAAATGGAGCAACTGCCTATCTGACCTACACAACCTAGAAACTGGACAACATCACAGTAAACATTGGTAACCGCTGGTTGCGGACGCCCAGGACAGATCGAGGTGGCGACACTTGTGGGAGGCCTATGTCCAGCAGTGAACGTCCTTCGGCTGAAGTGATGATGATGATGACGATGATGATGAAGCCATTGGCTGGTGTTAGATTTTGTGGGTTCTGCTATCCGTAACGACTGCTAACATGCTAAAGATCAACAAATGACAGGAATCAACGGGTTATCATGTTTCCCGAGGCATGGAGGATTCACCGTATGAATATTTATTTATTTAATAATTTATACACACAAACGTAAAGAGGCGGACTTAATGCCTTGGGCATTTTCTACCAGTTGACCTTTGGGTGATGCAAAGACAAATACCAGTTGACCTTTGGGTGATGCAAAGTGCAATATTTTGAGTTAAGAAAATTGCGTTTATTTAAATACATATACCCAAACTAAAAATACAATATGAACTCAAAGAAAAACATAATACACTTAAGCAATTAGTAGTTATTGATCATTATGGAAAATCATTAGCGCTATGACGATACTACTGCCATCTTCTTACGAATATGCTCGCGAACTTTAACGTGAATAGATGATCACCCATCCACGTATCGACCTCAACAAGCATTGCTTAACCCTTCAGATCGCCCTTTGCGGCTCTCATACTTAGCCACCTGTTACTCCAAAACATTTTATTCTAACGCGGTTTTTAAGTGGACTTACACCAATGTGTTTTGGACTCTACAGCTCCATAGAGAAAGGCACCCGCAAATTAATAATGAATGATAAACATATATGGGTGGAAAATGGCGAGAATACAACGATTTTCACCTCGGGACGCCGCCAACGCCGACATTCCGTTGACACTACGCCTTCGTGCATTGTTTTACACTCTTATTTAACGTGGTTTTATGAGGAAATATACCAGTTAATTAAAATTATGTTCTTTATAAGTTTAATTTTGGGCTTATTTAGGGTACGAGTACGTTATATACGGCCCAAACAATGAACACCAAGGACCGATGGCCGTTTGCTGTTTTCTACACTAATATTATAAAGAGAAAAGCCAATGGATACACATTTTCAAAAACATAATAAACATTCCAGAACAATGGAATTACCAACCTGTCTACATATATTAATTTGTTTCATGACAACAATGCTTGGTTCAACCAAATCAATTAATTTTGATTGAAAGTGGCAGAAATAAAAGGTATTGCCAGTATTAAATGATTTATTTTATGTTTCCGTGCATTAATTTGATTGCTATATCCAAAAAGAAAAGCATAATTATTATGAAACATGTATTTATTGCCTTAAGGTTCACGGAAAATATGTTTGATTAATATATTAGTAAAAAGTTGTTTCTGGAAGAAATGATTCGATTAAGTAGAAGAAAACCTCTCAGTTATAGAAAAACAGTTTTTATCCAAAAAAAAACACACGGTATCTGCGGCATAGGCCACGGGTGACGGGAGTGAAATTACTGTGAAAATAGCTTAGTTTATATACAGGCATAGGTATATAGAATATACTTGATGATTGTACCTTACCTAAAATTAAAAAACGCTCATTTACGAACTGTCATAACGCTAAAAGCAATATCTACCAAACAGAGAGTTTGTATAGTAACCTAGAGATAACATGTTTAAGACGCAATTTCAACATCGGTATTCACTTTCGCATTAAAAGATAACGTTATAAGCAAAAAGAGATAGATATACTTTTGTCTATGCCATCTTATGTGCCAGTGTGACCGAGGACTTATCTATAGACATATATCAGCACTAGATCTGTGCTAGATTTGTAGCGATCTACAAATTTGGCCAAATGTCTGTAAGAATCGTTCCTGACTGCGGCAAATTTTTTCTACGTTTCTTTAGGGATTCTTTATAATTATTTAAAAAGTGAATGTGAACACGTGCAAAGAGTGAACTTATACATTGTAAGAGTACAATTCCACTCTTTCGTAATTTTTCTGCGCATTATATGCGTTGTATAATAATGCATATTCATACCTTGCGCAAAAACGAGGTACAGCATGAGATCAAAGTGACAGTTTTTGGTACACTCGTACGGCTGTACAAACAGCTACTGATCAATATACTGATAGTATGCTAGTTCTTGTGCAAGACTGAAAATAAAGTTTACAGGCGAGTATATTTATAAAAGTAATAAAATAAATAATAACAAAATGGTTTAGATATAATAATTTAATTTTTAAAAGTAAAATTTGTAAGTCAACATGATTCATTAACCTGTTTCCATAGATGGGTCGAGAGATAGCGATAGCATGATTAATTAAAATGCAGTGAATACAAGCGTGAATATGGTGAAAGTGCCCACTTATTTATTTTTATATTCTTGATCCACTTATTTCTTAAATAAGTACTCTTAGCAAACCTGTGCACAATCAATATTAAATTAATATTAAGAAATAGTAAATAAACTTTATGAAATAAATTAAAGTAAGTAAAATAAAAATACAGTATCGATAAATCTTTCTTGTGACTTTTGTCACATCTCTAACATTAGAACGTAAGTACGTAAACTGTCAAAGCTCTATCAGAAAACGCATGAAAGTTAATTTTTTCACTAAATAAAATGGTTTAAATGGTACTATACGTTCTAGCTTTCAGCTCGAACTCCAGAATCGTTTCGAGTGCCTAGGGAGCTCCGTGGACGAATACAACGATGGGTTCGTGGAAGCTGTCCATACGGTCGGGTCTAACTTTTTCAAGACCCGCCGTACAGATAGGAACAAAAAGCTCTCTGAACCTACTCTCAAGCTCATGAAGGAGAGGCGTGAGATGATCCTGCAGTCTTCAGACGATGCGTTGAAATACCGGCAGCTTAATAGACAGATCTCAAAGTCCTTGAAAAGCGACCTCCGCCATTTTAATACTGAGCGTATTAAAGACGCGATTGAGCAGAATAAGTTCTTTGCAAGAGATCTGTCTATCGGGCAAAGCCAGCTCACGAAACTGAAGACCGACGATGACAGGATCGTATCCGCTAAACCGGAGCTTCTGAGGGAGATAGAGAAATTGTATGGCCAGTTGTACACGTCAACCAGTAAACCCGACGCGAATCTAGTAAAAGACCCTAGAGCTAGAATGACCCGTCACTATACCGAAGACATTCCGAACGTCAGCCTGTACGAGATTAGGATGGCTCTTAAACAGCTTAAGAACAACAAGGCACCGGGTGATGACGGCATTAAGGCCGAACTCCTGAGGGCGGGTTGAAAACCAATACTTAAGGCCCTTCAGAAGCTATTTGGTGCCGTCATACTCGAGGGGAAAACGCCGCAGGCATGGTGCAGGGGTGTGGTGGTACCTTTTTTCAAGAAGGGTGACAATGCCCTATTGAAGAACTATAGGCCCATCTCACTTCTTAGCCATGTCTACAAGCTGTTTTCAAGAGTCATCACGAATCGTCTCGCGCGCAGGTTTGACGATTTCCAGCCTCCCGAACAAGCTGGATTCCGAAAAGGCTTTAGCACCGTAGACCACATACATACGCTGCGGCAGGTTATACAGAAGACCGAAGAGTATAACCTGCCTCTCTGTTTAGCGTTTGTGGACTACGAGAAAGCCTTCGATTCAATCGAGACTTCGGCTGTACTGCAGTCTCTCCAACGGTCCCAAATCGACTACCGGTACATTGACGTGTTGAAGTGTTTGTACAAAAACGCCACCATGTCAGTCCGACCACCGTTCAGGATCAGGCCTTGTAACCTATCCTTCTGCAGCGAGGTGTCAGACAGGGAGACGTCATATCTCCGAAACTGTTCACCGCTGCACTGGAGGATATGTTGTTGACTGGAGAGGGCTAGGCATCAACGTCAATGGCGAGTACATCACTCACCTTTGGTTTGCCGATGATATAGTGGTCATGGCTGAGACCATGGAGGACCTCAGTATAATGCTCAATGACCTCAGTAGAGCTTCCAAAAGAGTGGGTCTTAAAATGAAAATGACAAAACCAAGGTAATGTTGAATGCTCATGTAACACCCACTCCCATCAAGGTTGGAGACTCTACACTCGAAGTTGTGGAAGATTATGTCTACCTGGGACAAACGATCCAGTTGGGTAGGGCCAACTTCGAGAAAGAGGTTAACCGTCGAATCCGACTCGGCCGGGCAGCGTTTGGGAAATTGCGCGGTGTCTTCTCGTCCAACTTACCACAGTGTCTCAAGACGAAGGTCTATGACCAGTGTGTGTTGCCAGTGACCTATGGCTCTGAGACGTGGTCGCTCACAATGGGCCTCATCAGAAAACTTACAGTCACCCAAAGGGCAATGGAGAGAGCTATGCTCGGAGTATCCTTGCGTAAAGAACTAGGGTTACCGACATAGCCCGAAGAATTGCCAAAATTAACAGTGGGCAGGACACATTGCTCGCAGAACGGATGGCCGATGGGGCAGAAAAGTTCTGGAGTGGCGACTGCGAACCGGAAGACGATGCGTTGGAAGGCCTCCCACCAGGTGGACCGATGACCTGGTGAAAGTTGCCGGGATTCGCTAGATGCGGGACGCACGGGACCGGTCAATGTGGTGACAATTGGGGGAGGCCTATGTCCAGCAGTGGACGTCTTTCGGCTGATATGATGATGATGGTGATACGTTCTAAACGTATTTAGAACTAAGATTCCTTTATTCCGGACAGCCTATGAAATGTATTCCCTGCACAATAATTTCAGTGTGCTAGTCGATAACTCACCTGTAAAAAGATATCCTTTGATTATGTTCTGTTAATGCACTCATTCTACTCTTGCAACCGATAGCCACACACGACATGGTTCATGCAGATAATTAAACAACAAAATTCTTCCTGATATAAACGAAACAAAGGCGTGAAAACAGCGAAAAACTTTAATTACAGCTGCTAACCAATGGGTTACAACAGTGACTAAAAAGTAATACTAAATATATAAACTAATCTCTTTGACGTTCAGGATGGTAGCGTTTGTCTATGTTTGTTTTTTTTTTTCATAGAGTTTTTCCATAAGCCAAAACGAAAGAATTGACAGTTTCTTTTTCGTCGTAAATACGTTATTACAAACTCTCTGCTAGAAAACAACCTTTAGATTGACAGGAAAAGACAATAAAAACTATTTCACAAAAAATAAAAGTCGGTGTCTTTGTTACCTCTTGCTTTTTAATCTTTTTTCAACACCGATTCCGAAACGAACATTATTTTTGCACTTTGTAGTGTTTTGCTTTAGAAGTCTGTTTATTTACTGTGAAAAGTTTTTACTTCGCTCTTTTTAGTTTTAGCCCGTATCACTAAAAAGTGAGTAAACAATAAATAATGTTTGTTGTTTGTACAACATACAACCATACAAATATACAAACATACAAAAATACAAGCATACAAGCATACAAACAACAAACATACAAACATATAAACATACAAACATACAAACATACAAACATACAAACATGCAAACATGCAAACATGCAAACACGCAAACATGCAAACATACAAACATACAAACATACAAACATACAAACCTACAAACATACAAACATACAAACATACAAACATACAAACATACAAACATACAAACATTCAAACATACAAACATTAACGATCTGCTAAAACCCCGACAGCACTGTTGCTGCGAGATATTCATGTAACGTACGTGCTACCGGGTCTCAGATCTAGTTGATCGATGCCAATCTGGTCTGGTTTAATGCTGCTAAAACCCAGGTGTGTCTTTTGCCCGCTAAAAAGAGCCAATTTCACCCGGCTCCAACTTTCCGAGATGTGACCGTGCCATTAACTGACCATATTGAGCTTCTTGGCGTTACGTTGACATCGACTCTCAATTTTGGCCCATACATTGAGGCAAAGGCTCAGCTGGCTGCCAAAAAGCTGGGGATCCTTGCAAATGTGAGAAGGTATTCACGCCGGAACAGCTCCTCAATTTGTATCAGGCGCAAGTTCGATCATGCATGGAGTACTGTTCTCATCTCTGGGACGGATCTGCCAAATACCAGTTTGACGCACTAGAGTCGATCGAAAAGCAAGCCAAGAGGCTCAACGGCGATGAGGCGATGGTCAAGTCAAAGCTCCAGAGTCTTGAACTTCGTCGCCGAGTTTCCAGCTAGTCGTTTTTTTATCGGTTATATTTCGGGGAGTGTGCGATGGAATTGCATGATTTAATTCCGCCCAGCCCGTTTCATCATGGGACTACCAGATGTACGGCGATGCGCCATCGGTACATGGTGGACATCCCACCCATACGTACTAAATGTTTTGAGAATATTTTTATGCGTACAGCTAAGGAGTGGAATTCCCTGCCGGAGTCTGTTTCCCGATAGCTACAATCTAGGGGTCTTTAAGTCAAGAGTAAATAGGTTACTTCTAGGCAAGCGTGCTTCACCGTCGATCACCACATCATCGCTTACCATCAGGTGAATTAGTGGTCAAGCGCGAGCCTATAATGTATAATAAAAAAACACTGACTTCCAAAAATCCAACAGCCTTCATTAAAAAATATAAAAAAACCTACAAACATAAATATATAGGCAATGGGATGATTTTTGTTCCGAGAGTAAGTTCCCTTCGGATGATTTCCAACTTTCACGCGGGCGAAACGCCGCCGGCAGAAGCTTGTAACAGAATATAGCACAGTGCAGCAGAGCCCGTAGCTTAGGACATTAGCGGAATTTGCCTTCGTCAGTTAGTTTAGACAGGTATCATAAACATTTCTAGTTACCCGTTCTGACAACCTATTGTTCGATTTATTCGGCGATTTGGAGCCTAAACTTTCACGAGCTATTTCAGTTGGGTACACTACCAAATTGACCGAATATTACGCCGCCAATTATATTGTTAGAACCAACTATTTAGGTAATATGTAGGGCGGAGTTATTACTAACACGCATGGCCGTAGGGTATCGGGTACGTATTGTAAATAATCATGTTTCAACAACACGATGTCAGACAAGTATTCATTATTCCTAAGGGATAAGACCATTTTCATGAAATAGTAAGTTCACTTAAATATAGGTAGTGAAAATTCATTTTAATTTTATTTGTAACTTGCATTGTAATGCCGCGTAAATAAACATTTTTTGGGCCTGGCACCTTCGTGAGCGTACGCAAACAACCCACCAAAGTTTTATCACAATCGGATCAATGGTTTAGGTACGTATAGAGGTCAAACATACAAACAATCAATCAATCTGCCTAGCCTTTTTCTCAACTACTTTGGGGTCGGCTTCCAGTCTTACAGAATTCAGCTGAGTACCAGTGTTTTATATGGAGCGACTGCCTATCTGACCTCCTCAACCCAGTAACTGGCTAACACGGTACCTCATGGCAAGACTGGTGTCAGATCTCAGGCTTCTGACTACCCGTAACGACTGTCAAAGATCTTCAAATGTCAGCCGGGACCAACGGCTTAACGTGCTTTCCGAGGCACGGAGGAAACTCGGTATGTTGAAATAGTCACCCATCCACGGTCCGACCTCGTCAAGCGTTGCTTAACCTTGATGATCGACCAGTGTGGCTGTTATTATTTAGCCACGAGCTCCTCACAAACATACAAACATTATTTTTTCAATCAATCAATCAATCATTTATTTTGTAAAACATAGGTGTATGGTTACAGATAGTAGGTATATATTTTTAAAATTGACATATATAAATCCATATTTATTTGTCACACCAATAGGTAATAGTAGGTATATTGTTAAAATATGTGCACTATGTTTTGCCAATATCTGGCGTACAAAATGGTATTCTGGTAACGGCGAGAGCGCAGTTTTTCAAATAAATGCAGATTACAGCGAACAAACACTCCCGTTTCATATATGTACATAGACGGTAGAGTGAGCAGACTAAGTTCCTTAAACAATGGTTCACAACTATCAATCGTTTGCAATTTGGTTTAGTTCAGACTGGAAGCCGTCCCAATCCCTCTGCAGCAGAAGGACAGATAAGCAAAATCCCAGAATAGCAAAATCCCAGATAAGCAGAAGGACAGATTTGCATAAAGGCAGAAGTACAGACCCACAGAAAACAAAAATAAAATTGAATAGTTACAATTGGTAAAATTTTATTTGAAAGTAGTAATTTTTTTATTCGTTATAAGCTCGCGTTTGACCAAATGACCACTATCTCGCCTGATGTTAAGTGATGATGTGGTTGAAGGTGAAGCAAGCTTGCCTAGACGTAACCTATTCACTCTTGAATTGAAGAGTGAATAGGTTAGGTTAGTTTTAGCTATCAGGAAACAAAGACGCCGCGCCGGCAGGGAATTTCACTCCTTAGCTGTACGCACAATGAAAATATTTTCAAAACGCTTTATGCGTATGGGTGGGATATCCACCATGTACCGATGGCGCATTACCGTACGTCTTGTTGTCCGGTGATGGAAAGGGCTAGGCAGAATCAAATTGAGCAGTTCCATCGCACACTCAACCGAGAGAAAACCGACAGGCTGGCAACTCGTCGTCGGTGACTCGGTGTACAAGGCTCTGGAGCTTTGAGTCTATCAGCGCATTGTTGCCGATCAAGTTGGTATTTGGCAGATCCGTCCCAGACGTGAAAGCAGTACTCCATGCACACCATACACCTTTAGATATATATAAATCAAACAGGTCACAAATTGATAATACGGTTACTATGACTTGTAACTTTTTTGACGGTGCCAGTACATTATCTGCCTTTATGCGAATCTGTCCTTCTGCTAATCTGGGATTTTGCTATTCCGGGATTTTGCTTATCTGTCCTTCTGCTGCAGAGGCGTCCCAATCATAGTTGGCCAAAGGGTAGCGAGATTGATTGATTCGTAGTTTGTTGCGCCAAATTTTCTTACAGGCTTGAATTCTAGGAATAGTTGAACGATGAAAAGTGGGGCGGACGTCTCTTGTTATTTTTGTATGTCGTAATTCAGTCTTTTTACAAGTTTTTTATTAACTTGCAATGTATGGAAGTGTGTTCGAGTCAAATCTTGCAAATGAATTTTAAAGCAGTTATCCTCCACCGATTAAAATGAAAATTTTGCATACATGTTTAGTTTGGATGCATACTTAGCTAAGTGACGTCATTCTAAATCCATTATGGAGGACGGCCCAAGATGGTGGACTAGTTATTTTTTGTGCACTGCCAGGATATGGGTATCAAATGAAAAGGTTTACTGAGAAGAAAACTAAAAAAGCTTGTTATTAACAGTTTGGCTGCCAGAGAACGAGACACAATAGAAAATGTATTGTTTGTCGGGCATCTGGCAGCCAAACTGTTAAGAAAAAAAAAATTGTGGATATATTATTTTATTTGTTTTTATTCGTCGCAAATAATAATGCATTTTAAGCAAGTCGTAGACGAAGCAAACTATTGGGGCTGGTGATCAAAGGGCAGCAATAACAACTTCTGCGATTACCAACTATCGCAAACTTAGTCATTATTTAAGATACTCCTTATCTACAAGCACTCCACGTTCATCGGTGATTATTTCTAAAGTCTCTTGCAGCAACTTCCAAAATGTATTAAAACAATAACTTCTCCAGCCTACGCTTATAACTGGGCCGAGATGACAGGCGAAATGTATTTTGTGGTTTTTTTCCTAAATTAAAGCTGAATAATATTCATGAACACGAAAGTATCAATGGAGCTGTGGTGAATAACGAGTGTTCATCATTCGGATGCCGCGTCATTCCGGAGCGCGGGCTGCGGGCTGCGGCCTTTCCAAACAACGATGAAATATATTTGGGTTTAGCAGCCAGCTATTTTTTTTTCTCTAAATCGTTATCAGGCTCTGCAGGGCCGCCTACATAAATATGACTTCGTACTGTTTTTCGTTCGGGACAAAACGTAAACACGGTAGGTATAAATTTGTTTTAGAATGGGTAATTACTTGAATTGCGTTTTGGTCTCTTTAAAATTTTACGCATACTGTTCTTGAGTCTTTTGTATAGCAAACCGATAGAATACGTATAGAATTTATAAAATAATGTCCTTTTTCTTTTGTAGCAACCTTCAATACTTCTGAAAGACGGATGAGGGTTTAGGGCAATAAATAGCGTTCTTGTGTACTACATGGACAGCATATAAACGTTCAATCAAGTGTTTTTATACAAGGCAAGTGTTATTTAGTACGTGAACTACTTGCCGTACATAGAAGTCGGTGAATTCAACGAAATAATAGATGCTTTCCTGTGAGTCCTTTTTCCAATAGTAATTTCTTTTTGTATCAGGCAAATGTTTTATTTAAGTTTTGACATATTAGTTACACAGAAATGTGTGAACCAGCACTTCTGCCAGACAGACCATAGATTCGTTTTTCTGTAAGCAGTTAAAAATAAATTCGCCTTTCGTGTCTCTCTGTGTGACAGCTAAGTTCGAAGCTACACAATGAATGTACGATTTTCACAGTAGGTTTTATGGGCTTAGAGAATTTATTCCGAAGAGTTTATGTCAGTATATAAAACATTAACTTTTCTCGCGGCTGCGCTCCCGTGGTTCAGTCCACAGGACCCGATAAACTTTTGGAGATGAAAAGTAGCTTAAGCTACTCAACCATATTAACCATAGTGTAACTTACTATCAGTTATAGAATTTTCGAAATCGGATCAGTAATACCAGAGATTACCCATTATAATTTTACCTCTTTATAATATGTGTTCGGTAAGATTGATATTAGACATAGAAGAAGTAGGGGCAGGTTGCTAGTTATAACTAGCGATTATCCTGTAGTACCTACCTGAATGAAAACCGCTGCAACCAAACACCAAAAACCTAAAAAAAATATCATTTTTGGTTACACACACCACATAAGCACCAATTAAAACAAATTAATGCAGATCTTGTAAGTGAAATGCTGGAGCTATGTTCGTACAAATTTACCGATAATTCCATCAAAGCCGATGTGGTAGCTATTCCAGGCAACGTTTGATTGCTTGTATTCACTGGCTCATATCGGGTTGAAGCTTTAATTCCAAGAATGCATACCAAATTGGACGAGGACAGGTGGACCGATGACCTGGTGAAGGTTGCGGGGATCCGCTGGATGCGAGACGCACGGGACCGGTCAATGTGGCGACGCTTGGGGGAGGCCTATGTCCAGCAGTGGACGTCTTTCGGCTGATATGATGATGATGATACCAAATTGTTCGATCAATTTATGTTTCAGAATTGTTGAACATTTTGTGTGCTCATATTATACAATATGATGTTTCAATATGTATGTTGAGTTACAGAATTTTATTTTACCACTCAATAACTATTTACCAAAATCTAAGTCAGTTGCTATTATTCGTAAAGGTACGAGTTCGTAGCCGACTGCATACAGCATCAGCAGGCGACGTGTCGCTGTGATACTACTGGTTTCTATGTATTTCTATGAAATACCTACCGCAGCTAGCGACACGTCGCCCAACTACACGTCGCACGATCGCTGTGACGTGTCGCCCGACCGCAGATCAGTAGTCAGTGAGTGTAGTCAGACATCTTGTCTTACGGAAAATTCAGAACCAATAGGAATACGGCGCCACAGTCTGATGCTGCCGTCTGCAGCCGGGCTTGGAATCATGACTGCAGCGACATGACGCTACGACGTGTCGCTGTGACATGTCGCAACGTCACGACGCCTGCTGTTGCTGTCTGCAGTCAGCTACGAACTCGTACCTTTAATGTCACCGGATCATTGCAAAAATCATATGTATATAGTAAGCCGACAAACTGTTTTACAGTTTGGCAGATTTTTTGAATGTTATAGTGTAAACAGATTTTGAATAAATAAATTCAAATTGAAAATCGAAGTACAATAAATTCCATCTTTACAACTTATTGAGGCAAAAGTTTTACAATCTTACGCGCTTTATTATAAACTTAGGGCGTTTGCAATAATCCGGTGGCATTGATAACCCAAACTCCTCATAGGATTACCTCATTTTAATCTTAGCGAGTTCCGAATATTTCATAAACAAATATTGTACCAGACGGCTTGAAACTTCAGCTTAAATATTTACAGAAATAACAATGAAACAATTATTTTATTCATCGCATCACCGTGGTTGAGGCAAACAATTGCCCCCAGTGAGTGAGGTCAATCAGGGCTTAAGTACAGATTAAAGTTCGGCTATAATATTCAATTAATTTGTTTAGAATCCCTCTGTTTTTGTTTTTCTTCTTGAAACGATACTATTTTCAATAAGCTACAATTTCAAGCAGAATATTTATTCATGAATACTTTCGGTTATATTAGAAAAGATGTCTCAAGAGCTTTTATGAATGCATCGTAGTCTCTGAGTTGATACGTCTACGAATATAAAGTGTCTTTTATAAAATCGTAGTACAAAAAATTGAATTATTTTTCCTTTCGGATGTTGAGAGTATTGCCATCAGAGTGGAGCCTGGTAAATGCCTCGATTTTATTTGTTGAAAATACAGCAGTTGGTAGTACGTACTAATCCCATCTATACCCGCACTGAAATGCCTCGTACTGAATAACGGATGAGCAAGTCTGCAGTCTTTTGAAGAAAACGCAACATTGTTAAGAAAAATGCACTGAAAAACAGAAGATTCGTCCTTAAAAATTTTATTACTAAACGTGAGCCTTATAAGTTCTTTCGTTTTAGCATTGCAATAGTGGTTTTTGCCTTTTCATAATATCTTCGGACAGGATTTCGGAAAAATATGTAACGTTTTTCATAAGTGAAAAATGTTAAAAGGATCACGATGGAAGTTTTCAATTCTGGGCGTTTTCGTTTTTGCAAGCCAAAGAATGCATCAGCATTCATAAATTACCTCTTTTAAAATGCGGTCCGAAATTCCTACATAGCCATTATTTATCTCTATATTAAATCTCTCTCAAGTTCTTGTGAGGTTTCGTTCACAAGTCGAGTGCGATTGTTTTGCGTGTTCTACAGGATCTTTGTGGCTTTACAAAGGTTTGGTTTCGAGGATATTCTCTTTGCAATTCAAAAACACATGCAACATATAAGTAGGTTTACAAAACAGGGATAAGAAGAATCACGATACATTGTTGCTAAACCATTTGATATTTATTTCGGTAATTTATGCAATACAACAACAATGTCGTTACAAAATTTAGTTACTGCTTTCGATTCGTATTAATTACTATTTTTTAATTATTATACTTAGTTGTGCGTGACGCTAACACACTTATTGGTAAAGCAGTGTACTGATTTAAATTACAAAAAAAATACCTAATTTAATTTACTATGTACTTATCCATCATTTCGGAAATTACGAATGTTGTAATAATGTTATTTAGTAGATAAGTTAACGTGGCATACGGTCCTTGTCATAAAACAAACCCAGAAACATACTCTGTTTACCAAGGAAAAATCAAACCACCCTTACACAAACAACCTTGATTAATTAACTTCAGAATAAGATAAAAGCAACGAAAGAGAGGAACATAAAAAATTACGAGCATAACTTACTACTCAGAGCATCTCAACGTTGATTGGTCGAGGTATGTGTCTTTAGGCTGCGTTTACAAGGCATTTTCGGTACGTTTCTTTTTCGTTTAACGCGAAGGCTACATATCCCACTGTTGTAAAAAAACGTGCAACGTAATGCCATGAGACGTGTGATTCCAGCATTATACGAAAAAAAACGTGCCCAACAATGTTGTGTGAACGTAGACTTACCGAGTCGGCCCTTTGATGTCATGAGTCGTCGAAAGTCACCGTTACGGCTTGTAGTGACTTTCAGTTTCCTTTCTCTCCATCTTGACATTTTCGGTCTATTGGTGACGTCTGTTTGGCAAAGAGTTCAGTACGTTCAGTGTCAATGATCAGTTACTTGAAGTGTTAATAACGCTCCGTCTGAATTTTCTAAACGAATACGCACAGGTGTTATTGGTTTACATCAGAAGGCTTAATGTCTGGAAAAAGGGCAACGGAGAGGACTGTGCTCGTCATTTACTAGCGTGATCGGATCAGAAATGAAGATAGATCAAGGTTACCGACATAGTCCGAAGGTATTGCCAAACTAAGACAGGGTATTGCTTGCAGAACAAGGGTGCAAATGCAAATACACCTTAACATTAACTATTGTAAATGCAATGCAAATGTCAGTGTAATGTAAAATGTCAATGAGTGCCAACGGGCTGGAATCAAGAAATACAAATTGTCCGACCCAAACCGCGTCTATTAGAAAACTAAATTAAATATTGATACAAATGCATCATCAATGCTCTGCTTGCTGCTGCTGCATGATTGTCATAAAATCTAATGTAGGTCGCACGTGTAAGTGCAAACGTGCGAGCCTACTTATTGCACAACTCCTTACTTACTTAACAATTTTAAAACCCATGTACGTGCACCGTACATGGACCGATGACCTAGAGGAGGCCGCAGGCATCACAATTTGCAAGATTTATGATTTATTTTCCAGATTATTTACATTATATAGTGCTCATAAACAGATTTTCGAAAAAAAAAAACATTCCAGAACAATGGAATTACCAAACTGTCTACTTATATTAATTTGTTTCATGACAACAATGCTCGG
The DNA here is from genome assembly GCA_949775005.1 of Orthosia gothica. Taxonomy (NCBI): domain Eukaryota; kingdom Metazoa; phylum Arthropoda; class Insecta; order Lepidoptera; family Noctuidae; genus Orthosia; species Orthosia gothica. The sequence continues at coordinate 22,480,640 of OX459041.1, forward strand.
TTCAACAGAGTCAATTAATTTTGATTGAAAGTGGCAGAAATAAAAGGTATTGCCAATATTAAATGATTTATTTTATGTTTCCGTGCATTAATTTGATTGATATATACAAAAAGGAAACGATATTATGAACGATGTTTTATTGCCTTAAGAAACACGAAAAACATGTTTGTTTATTATATTAGTAAAAAGTTGTTTCTGGAAGAACTGATCCGATTGAGTAGAAGAAAACCTCCCAGTTATAGAAACACAGTTTTCATAAAAGAAAAACACACGGCATCTGTGGCATAGGCCACGGGTAACGGGACTGAAATTACTGTGAAAATAGCTTAGTTTATATACAGGCATACCTATGCCTGTATATAAACTAAGCTATTTTCACATATAGAACATACTTGATGATTGTACGTTAACAAAATTTTTAACAACGCTCATTTACGAACTGTCATAACGCTAAAAGAATTATCTACCAAATAACCTTTAGATTGTCAGGAAAAGTCAACACTCTTTTAAGTTAAAAGTGACCATGTTCTATAGCAAGGAACTTAAAGTCTTGACAAAATACCCATAATAACTTGATTTACACATTTGTTTGTACGTTCTATATCATGAAAACTGCTGAACCAATTTTGACGAAACTTGCACTGTTCCCTAAGATTCTTAATCCAAACATAGATACACTTATTATTTGGCAAATATGTTTAGAAACCTATGTAGAGTAACATATGTGAATATTGTGCAATACCAACAATATTACGTACGTATCGAATTTATTACCACCATTTGTTTTTAAGTCGGTAATAAATTTTTCTCAAAAATGGTATGTAATGTTGACATAACATCTCTAAAAAGTATCCAGAAAGTGAACTCTACCGGAGACTATTCACAACTGTCCGGTAAGAAGCGAGATTTTAAATTTGGAATCTCCTACTGTCCAGTAAGTAAGTATGTAATTTACTTACTGGACACTTGGTCATCCTTCATCCCTTTTTTTTTTTATGGCTTCGCACGGTTTAGGTCATCCTCTTTAGATCTGCTTAGAAAAAAAAAACATAGTACCAGACACAGATTAGAGTTTAGCCATTATAACATGGTTAGAGGGAGGCTCCAAATATATATCTATCTCTTTTTGGTATGACATTTTATGAGATACATAATATATTTTGGAGCCTTAAACATCCATTTTATTGTCTGTGACACTTTTTTTTTTTTTTTTTTTATGGGTCTGTGACACATAACGCGACGCAGAAAAAGTATGCACGTTGCGTTTTGTACTTAGTAATGTTGTAGAAGTATAGTGTGGGATTTTATGTTTGTATTTAGTCATTTCAGTTTATAAATCATGTTGGATTAAAGAGTCCGTTAATCAAGATGTACAACAAACAAATATAAATGCCCCCGGTAAATCGATCACAATATCTATCAGTAATTGCCCTAATATGAATGTAACCTTCAATATTAATTAAACGAATTTGTTGTTAAACTTTCTTTCATTTTTGAGAAAAGCATTATACAAACCTCAACCAGTAAGAAAGCCATCCTGGCCTCGTATATAACCGGACCTCACCTGCGGTTCGGTCCGGTTAACTCATACTCGGCCAGGAAGGCTTACTTACTGGATTCTGCTGTAATGTACTATAAAATAGGGTAGTCCTTGTTGTACTATATTAGGGCTAGAAAATTCATGTCAAAGCAATCCATATCTACTAATATTTAATCGACTTCCCAAAAAGGAGGAGGTTCTATGTTCGACTTTATGTTTGTTTTTTTTTTTAAATGAGAAAGTAAGACCTCTGTCCGTGTGTGTGTGTTACCTTTTCACGTCTTAAATTATGATTTGATTTAGATGAAACTGGACATGCAGATAGAGTGAATTTCCTGAATATAGCCTGATAAAGAATTTTCAAAATCGGTTTAGGTTTAGTTTTTAAGTTTATTCGTTACATACAAAAATACAAATGTTTCCTCTTTTTAATATTAGTGTAGATAGAGTAAACACAATCAAACGTAAACATGGGACAATTAAAAGCAGAACTCGAAAAACTATTATTATGTATTAATAAAAAAGCGTCCTTCCTGTAGGTGATCTATGACTGCTACGCCGTAGCACATTACAATACAGTAAGTTTTTCGTAGCGAGTAGCGGGTGGTCGTAGGCTCGTAGCACTCGCAGCAGTTTCGGTGTCGTTAGGGTAGCATTGTAAGTTATTACTCCCTAAGTTCGCGTACATTTTATTTGGGTACTAATTGATTTATCTTTCAGCCCATTTGTTCTGTGTTGTAGATTGGTTGGATTTAGTTTGAATCTCTCGTATCAAGAATTAATTTTTCGTTTTAAAAGTCGGCTGAAGTAATAAAATTCGAGATGAGAATCAGCAATAAAGTTATTTGGGTACTTAGTGTTGTTTACTTAAATTGTCAAAAGGCTTAAAAATTCATATTTCACTCCATCCACTCAAATACCTCGACATTAAAAGTAAATAAACTCTTTGAACGGGTAAATAAAACAATTTTACCAAATCCTTAACGGAACGAATGAATAAAACATGGGGTTGATACCACTCATGATGTTGTACTGTTCGCAATAACAGCGGGTACCTGCGAGGGTTAATATTTAAACGATGACCGACCGATGCACGCTAACCCTACTGTACGAGCTGGACCGTTTGTGAGAAACAACTTTATGCCTTTGTATCTTCGTAAGTCAACGTAGAGCACTAATAAGCTATCAGAATTCGAGCGCTGTCTGGGTGATTTACTTACAAGCGTTAGAAGCAGTTTCTAATGACAATTTTTATTCAAATTTAAATTTTTGCCAGAAAGTATGTACCTAACTACCTGTATTTAATTGGATGAACCCATTCTAATAGCTTATTAATTTCATGTGCTAACTTAGATAGATTAAGATAGTTGAAATCATTTTTTTTTCGATATCGGGTCTATTTTCATTGTAATTCGTTTTTATTCGCCTTCCATAATCTGTACAATTATTGTTCATACTGCATTCGTTGGTTTTTCTAGGTTGTCTAAAAATATATACAAGCTTATCGGAGCGACATCAAAAATATGACTAGTGTGCGCCTCACTCTATTAGTATTCACCGCTACACTTTGGACAATGTTTGTCACAACATGTGACCACTAACTCGTCACATAACCATCATTTGTCATACCCGAGTTTTATTTGTCGGGACAACACAAATTTCCATCTAAGCTCAAGTGTGGCTGCTATGATAAAACAAGAGCGAAATATGTCGTCATTGTAGATATAAATGAGAAACATCTGACAGGAGACGCTCCTAGTTAAATAAATAGTATCTCAGCGATTGGTTCGACTATCCAGAGACCCTTTATAAAGTGACATTCGACGATTATAGAGAACTTAAAGCGTATAGGAGGGTTTACAAGCGCTACCAAAATCGTCTGTGATTAACCCTACACAATTCTGGACTTCGGACCATCGTTATTGCAGAATAACGGCGTGTCTCCGCAGACCATGATAAATGATTTTATTTCTGTAAGTTGGTTTGTACAAAAACTTTTACATGTCTAACATATTTTTAAAACTAGACGAGGTCGGCGTTTCCTATCTGAGTACTCTGAGAAGAAAGGCCGAAACAAACTCAGAGCTCACAGTCTCTTTTAAAGTCCTGACAAAATCTTGGTTCGATCATGTGAAGACCATGTAGACTGATGTCTGAAATGGTCTTTTGAGGAAAGATCCAGCCAGATTGAGTGGACCTGTCCAGTCAGTGCACGGATTTGTCAGTGACCGAGCAGCTCAACTCAGAATTTAAGGAGCTCAACGATTCGACGAACAATACCAAAGAAAGGACATTCGGGTAGGCCGGATAAATTACTCAAACTGCCAGACCATGATTAAAAACTATGATAAATTAAAATTAAATACACAAAAAAAATGATTCACATAGTCTTCACATTCACAATAATTAAAATAAAAAAAATATAATACTTTAAAAAGTAAATATTATTGTCATTGCAAAAAAAAACAAATAATTTTTTTTTAATAAAAAAATAACAAATTTGGCACAGCTTACGTTTAATGAATGTTTTGAATTTATTATGACTTAGATTTTGTGCGTGGCTTGGAAGCTTATTATAAAAGCGTACACATTGACATCTAAACGAACCACCTATTTTCTTGAGCCTTGTTGTAGGTACTACAAATTTGTGTTTGTGGCCCATGGCCCATCTTTAATCTTGTGCGGCATGTCCTATTGCCTGTTCACGCGAGGACCTATGACTGCGTCAGCGCAGTGCGTTGCCGTGGCTGAATTTTGGGCCAGGCAAGGCATTTAACTAAAGAGGGTCTGTTTGTCATCGACACACTAAAAGAAGAATTGCAAATTCAGATTCACATTCTTTATTTGTAAACATAGGTTACAGATACTGTGTGAGATATTACAATTTTGTAAGTTCTCTGTGCTTTGCCATTAGGCGTACAAATGTTTTATCATTAATTTCATAATATTATATAAAAACTAGAAAGAATTAGTATTGGATAAAACAATATAGTTATTATTCTCCTGACAATTAATTAATTTTCAATAAAAACAACGATGTCAAAAACAAGTACCAAATTAACAAAACATTTCGGAAATGTCACTTGCAGAATGCCACTTTGTCTAGACCTCGTTAAACTAGACACGATTACAATCAGATTTCAGTCAAACTCTTCACACTTCGAAACCCTCCGTTTCTCGGAGACAAACCGTGGGTTAACTTACAAATATTGATGACTACCGGTCGTTACGGGCAGTCAAACGCAAGAATTCAGAAAACCGATAATATCTCACATAAGAATATTAAATTTATCAATATTTGGGTTACTGAGGTCAGATGGCGGAAGATCCATGTAAATTATTGATAGCTGATTGAAGTGACTCGCTAAGTCACTTTTATTTAGACTGGAAGTCAAACTTAGATAGAATACTTTTTATTATGTACACCATGTAAGTTACAGAGAACACTTCTTCTGCTTCTTATTTATTAATTTCTCTTAATTGCCATTTACCTCTATCAGTATAGAAGAGCACAAAAGAGCTGCTTATTTTTTCAAAATCGTTCAGCTGACCTGCGACAGGACTTTTGGATAAGAGATGTGTATAAAACACTGTGTATAAAACAAGGAATGTTTAGACATGTTTTTTTTATTTTAATTTCTAATGTTATGACTGTGTGTGTGTGTGTGTTTATTGACTTCTTATTTAATTAATTTATTTTAATTTGATATTTAATTTAATGTTTCTTTTTAAATTTTTCATATTGTTCTTAATTTGATTTTTAAGTTTTTATATTGATTTTTAAATGTTCTTAATTTGATATTTAATGTTATAATTTAGATAATGTTTTTTATTTTGTATTATTTTGACTATTGAAAGGTTTTAATTTAAATCGCATGCAATTTTTTTTCTTCTTTTTAATATGTATTCCGTGGGAAATGTAGTTGGTCGCACCACTGGTCGTAATTGTTGTAATAGTAAGTTGTAAAATGTAATGTTTTACTGTTTGTTTTCCCCAAATAAATAAAATAAAATATAAAATACAACTAATTAAAACAAATATATTAATAATAAATAAGTTTATATAGATAAAATACAGAGATACATACTTAATTATAGTATAAAAGATCACAAGATGGTAGAGAAATAGTGTTCTTTGACTTGGTTAGTCACGGATATTAGGGTCGCGAGTTTCACAATCGTATTGCATGAATAGTTCTTAGCAAAGGCGCGGTTCATGGAGTAAACTAATAAACACCAGTTTCCTAGTGCTGCAGTGAAGTTAAAGCCCTGTGAAAGTAAACAAGATGACAGAATGCAGTCTATTTTCAGCGCTGTCACACGGCCGCCTGAGGCAGTCGTATCGAGCTCGGAAGGTTTGAGCAAACAAATAATCCGAACGAGTCGATACCCCAGTTTGTTGTTACAACGACAGGAAGGCATCAAGTATATCGGTATTTACTTATTTACATTTTCAAATGAAGATTTATTTTCATTGAGGATTGAGCAGGACCAGAGCAGGATTGATCGTGGTTGACAGATGATGAATGATTTTCATAGACAGTTCAGTTCTTCATTTCTCTTTTGCATAAGCTAAATTCAGTCTGCCTTTTAGGCTTTCTTGTCTGATATCTCTTTTTTCTTAGTAACCAGTACGCTGTTTCTTGCACGTTCATTTCCATAGAGGTCTATCTACTCTTTGGAATGTGCAACTATCTTCATATTTTACTGACCCACCTTGATAATTCAAAAGTTCCGTTTGATGGTTTAATAGTGGTGTAATAATTTTTAGTACTGTTTACATTTATGTCTCATACTCGGCCAACTGATTGCTGAATATATTACCGAACCAATAATTTTGCAATGCTCATAACCATTGCCTAAACAGCTTCTATTCATAAACAGCAAGGCATGCCTATGCAATTAATTAATACGCCGAATAATTTATAAAGGCGCCGATATTTTCATGACAGCGTTAATAATCTGCCCGACTAACTATCAATAAAGTATAAAAACAATTTAATGGAGACATTTGGAATTCTTTAGCGAATTATTTACTAGTATTTGAAACACCAACACTAGTTTAGAGCATTTGCCCTTAAACATACTTTTATACATAATCTCACGCCTTTTTCCCATGTGGGTAAGCAGAAAATACAAAAAACCTGCTAAGATCATTTCATACAACTTTTGCTTCATAAACGTTCATACACACACACCAGTTATAAGTATTTGCTCTTAAAACTGATTGACATACGGATGTTTCGTTTAAGCATAGACAACAGCGGTCATTGCTTTTGTCCTAATGTCTCTTTGTGGAAACCCGAACAATAAACTTTGTATTGCTTGTTATTTATTATAATAAATGTTGAGGATTATAATAAATGTCGATTCAGGACTGTTTTATGATTTTGAAATGATGTACAGATTATGAATGCAGGAGTACTATTCTATATAAAGCTCACATTTAAAAGTTTTGTGGAGTCAATATGAAATGAGTTGCCAAACTATCCAATTATTGTGGAGTGGCAGATGTTAAGCGCACTCCACTTATTTTACAGAATAAACCGTCAGGAGAGTCAGTGACTGTTATAGTCATGTTAAAGTAAAATACCTATAAGTAGTTAAAGTTATGAGATAATTTAAAAAATAAAAAAACATTTCAACAAAAAAATCAAACCGACTTCCAAAAAAGAAACACTACATAGAGAAAAATTCACCAAATGAAACTTTCTGAGTGCAAATGATTGCATTGTTGATGAAAATAACAAAATCTTGTATGCCTATAATATTTGAGGAGTTCTCTCGATTTCCATTCGATCCGATCATCAGATCCTGACCTGATGACCATGGGACAATCTGGGTAGTATACCCTTTCAAACAAAAGAAGAATTTTCCAAATCAATCCAGGTGTCTTTGAGCAATCGGGTAACATAATAAAAAAAAAAAACGACGAATTGAGAACCTCCTAATTTTCTGGAAGTCGGTTAACAATAACATGTGATCTGAAATCACAAATACGTAGTGGGAAATCATGAAACATATTCGCTCATGGCTTCCTTTCTACAATTCATGTCTTCTCAGCTGTTTCTTTTAAATAAAATATTAAGAATACTCATTCATTCAAGTTCTTCGTAACAAATAAGAAGACATGACACGACATAATTGGCACGATTTGTCTTATAAATTCGAAATGAGACATCTGCATTTTTCAGCGTAGTAGAATGAAATTTACGAGGATTCTACTTTAAACAGAGACATGATGTAATGTTATAACATTTTTATGACTATCGTTTAGTAGGCGATACATAACCAAGCACTTTGAGCATTGATAAAGAGTGATGCTGCTTTTAAATTACAAAATAAAGTCATCAGTATCATAATGTGTTTTAGTTAATTAGTTACATTATTTCGCAAATACAATTGTAAATTTTAAAGAAAATGATTGAAGCAGAAAAAAATCCTATTCTTTGAGGAAAAATGATCCTCGTCTAGACATAATAAAAACAGTTCGACTGAATATTATTTGAAAAATAAAACGAGTACGAAATACCCGAACTAATGTGCAATGTTTGAAACAATACAGAGTTTTAACAATTTCACTCTTAAATGCAAATTATAAATTTTCAAATTTTAATAACCTTCGCTTAATTGTAACAAATCAAGGGACGAAAACCGTAATATCAAGCAATGCGATCAACGATATCACAGCCGTATGTCGAGATCACAGATGGTTGCTGCATCCAATTCCCTCAGTATAGCGCCACAGTTTGCTTTTATGACACTGCAGGGAATACTAGAGAACTCCTTTTGTATTAAAGAAAGGCTTATGTTGGTATAAAAGTTTGGCAACGTTTAAGATTTGGATTAACTTTGATACACGGGTTTACTGCAAAAACTTTCAAAATGGAAAAGTTACTTTTCGTTATTGAGCTAAAGTTCTGTGGTTTGTCTTTGAAAGTTAAATCTACACAAATTACAATACAAATTCTTCTTGTTTAAATTAAAATTGCTTCAATTTATACATAGGATTGCAGATAAACAGTTTTGTGAAAGACTTTCGGCAACTTCTCAAAGGCTAGGAATTTATAAATCGCGTTCACGGCAGAATGCTTTCCCACTGAACTGATAGAATTCCTTTGACAGTGACCAGTGACCACCATTGAACGTGGTGTTAATATAAAAGTTTTTCAAATTATTCCAAGTCTGCTGTTTCTATTTAAATGTAGTTATTCTCAGACTCTTTTTTATGAAGCAGAACCAAATTGAATAAATTCGACAATCACGAAAAGGTCAATTGGGGATTAAGTAATGAATTCAGAACATTGAGCCCTGTTATTTTTATATTGTTTACTATCTTCTTTTTGATGAAGACATAAAACAACTGTGTCTTTTATAAGTTCATCGGTGGAGCTGGCACTTTGAACAAAGATGAAAAATGCCATGAATGTGTCGAGCGTAAAATGGCAAGGGCATTGCTCTTGATTTGACAAAAACGAGTGAAGAGCCCTCGAGATTTGCTCAGCGAGATTGCGCCCAGTTTATTGCCGAGGCCTTACTACGATTTATCGTATAAATAAAACACTAAATGGCTCTTAAAATGTTCTGTCAGAAATCTGCAAAGTGTGTAAATAAAAAGCAACTGACATTAAAATTTTATCGCGCGCAAACATTCCTACATTGTTTTTATATTGCTGTTGTGGCGCGAGGACACTGAAAGCTGTTAAAACTGCCTTTACTGGCTTTCAAGTAATGAATATACAAGCTATGCAAGTAATAAAAAAATATGTTTTATTTATATTCTTAGAGATCGTACTACAATTAAGGACTATTTTCATTTGTTACTGCTAAAAATACTTCCATTATTATCATCTTCAGTCATCCAATATGCCATGATGCGTGCTTAATTTTGGTTATTTAGTACACAATTGTTCTCAAACTCGGACAAATGGTAGGTTCTCAAACTCATTTTCCCAACTCTGGCTGTCTAACGAAAACCCTCGGTACTTTTTCATTCAAAGTTAGGGGAGGGACAAGAGCACCTACCAACCTTTGAGACTACGTATACCTAGCTGGCTAATGTTATGGTACATAACCATAACAATAGTTGGGATTTCCGACAGTCGTAAAGATACAATATCTCGGTTTCATCAGAGTGGCTCGTTATCAAATAAACCGTTAACAACGATAGTTTAGATGTCACTAGTTCACGTTTCTGAGTAAACATAGTTTGGACAGTTTTAGTAAGCAATGCCTCGTAACTAGTAATTTATTCTCATTGAAGTTAAAGTTCTTGGACGTTCCATATAATGTTATATGGCGCGTTGTCTGCGAAAGACAGCCATTATTTAGAAAGAGCAGCGAATGGGCGGGTTTGAGTTTACTCGCGAACACACGGATCGAACGCCTTCTAAGCTCTAACGATTTACTGGGATTACCAATCCTTCTACTGAATGAACATGCTGATAATAACGCCTAAGTACGTACTCCTAATTATTATGTATTAATCCTCTATATTCTTTAATCAATTATTACTATTTATAGTTAAAGGATGTGGGAAAAACCCATGTGTAACATTGGACATTATAACACTTTAATCTTACTAATATTATAAATGTGAAAGTTTGCTTGGATGTGTGTCTGGATGTATGTTTATTACTCAATCACGCTTGAACGGCTCAACGGATAATGATGAAATTTGGCACAGGCATAGATTATAGTCTGGCATAGCACATAGGCTACTAGAACATTTCCCTAATATAATGGTATAATGTCCCCTTGGAATAAAAAAACACCTTTCACGCGGGCGTAGTCGCTGGCAGAAGCTAGTGTATTCATAAAAACACTTAGAATCTTTCATTTTATCAAATAGTTCGTTAGGTTACATTAAACTATAGAGGCCCTTTAGGACACATAAGGACCATGGCCATGCGACACTGAGAACGTTTCTATCTCCATTCATTTTACCTTGAAAGCGTAAGTCAACCTGAATCTGGATAACACAAAGTCGTTTGCATATTTAAGAAGTTGTATATATAATATGAAGTTACCTGATCTTAATTTTAGTATCTATATGGAAAAATGGCCAAATGGAAAAGGGAAACCGAAATAATAAAGTACCACATTATATCCAACTAATAAAATAATACGTCCTCGTGCAATTATTACGAATTCCTCAAAATTAAATTAACTTGGTATTACTGGATGTTAAAACATATTATTTAATTAATTTTATTCCCGTGACCGCGAGTGCCGTAGGACTCGGAATGGCAGGAAATTTTAACGCTCAGCTTAATTCGGTGCGGACTTTTTAATTAATACTTATTACATAATGTGGAAATTGTCAGGAACGTACTAACTAATGATTTACCCTTATAACAAGTCTAAAGACTGATAAGACCACGATCATGAGTGTTATTGACCTTCTGTTCTAATACAAGGTTTTTGTCGAATATTAAGGATCTGGCCAAATGGATATGTGTGACAGAAGTAGACGTGCTGTTCAGATTTAAAATAAGTTGGGGTAGAGCCAGAAGTGCGAAACGCACAAAACCGATCAGTGTGACGACGCTTGGGGGAGGCCTATGTCCAGCAGTGGACGCATTTCGGCTGAGATGATATTGAAGGGCAGAAGTATAATGAGGATAATGGTTTGATGGAACGATGATACAAGGCTGGCTAAAATTACCAAATGATATTTTTTTACGTAACTGTCAATTGAATGCCAAATAATCGGTTTATAAATCCCTAAACTAAGTGAAGTACCTATTGATCGCTTTGAAGGTTTAAAGTCGATATTCCAAAACATAGTCTAATTAAATAACTTGGGTGCTACTCTGCCGTGCGCCTTACTGACATTGCTGTCTAAGCCTCCCGGCTTCGCTCAACTTTGGAGCCGTCAAAACAATTATGTCACAGATAAGTTTGGATGTGCTTGTTACTTTTTAATAATAATTATGGATCAATACAGGCTCGCGTATTCTGCTTCTCAATATAAACAGCAGACATGATAGACTATGATTAATAAATGAATGAAGCGAGAAGACAAATGAATGATTTTGTTCTAATGATTACCGGAGAAGGCACTTTGTAAGATAGGTATAGCTTTAGGTACAAATATACAAACATAGTTGAGCAAAGAGTAGCGAGATTGATTGATCAGTAGTTTGTTGCGCCAATTTTTCTTCCAGTCTAAAATTCTAGGAATAGTTAAAGGATTAATAGTGTAGCGGACGTCTTTTCAGTCTCTTTTTATTTGATTTTATTCGTCGCAAATAAAAACGCATTCTAAGCAAATCGTAAACGAAGCAATCTATTGAGGCTGGTGATCAAAGGGCAGCAATTACAACTTCTGCGATCAACTATCGCAAACTTGGTCATTATTTAAGATACGTACTCCTTATCTACAAGCACTCCACGTTCATCGGTGATTATTTCTACCGTCTCTTACAGCAACTTCCAAAATGTATTATAGTACATTGTTCACCGAGAGGAGAAAGTGACCGATTACCGTCGAGGGTGTCGTTTGAAGCCCGAGCCGTAGGCGAGGGCTTTAAAACACCCGAGATCGGGAATCGCACTTTCTCTCGAGTGATACATAGTGCTTTATACTACACCTACGAGGAAAATAAAAAACTAAATCTTTACTAATTGAAATTTATATTGAAATTGTTGCAGTTAGTGAAGCTTAATGTAACACTTTTTCCATTAATGTTTGTTTGAGATGTTTGCGACAATGTAGGAGGAATAACTGGCTGTGCTGTTTAAAAATCTTCATCATCACTATCACTACTTATCATTTTGATATATTGAAAATGGCGCCAATGGCGTCTGCAATTTTCACATGTTCTTTTTTCAAATTGTTTGACACCATCCAATACACAGCTAGTGGCCAGTGTCATTTTGCGAACTTGGAGATAAAAACTCACTGTAAAAACTTTTTGGCTTTTGATATTTAGGTTACCAGCGCATAGTCTTAACCAAAATTAAAAAAGAAAAACCACGTAAGAAATGGATTTTCATACACTTTTCTCTCCCGCTCAGATGCGTTTTCTCGCCGCATATTTGTTCGATATGCAATGACGTACTTTCTACCGTAAATTTGATAAAGTATCAAGGTACTTTCCGAGCAGGTGTAGTATAAAAACAATTACTTATCCAGCCTACGCTTATAACTGGGCCGAGATGACAGGCGAAATGTATTTTGTGGTTTTGTTTCTAAATTAAAGCTGAATAATATTCATGAACATGAAAGTATCAATGGAGCTGTGGTAAATAACGAGTGCTCATCATTCGGATGCTGCGTCATTCCGGAGCGCGGGCTGCGCGCTGCGGCCTTTCCAAACAACAATGAAATATATTTGGGTTTAGCAGCCAGCAATTTATTTCTCTAAATCGTTATCAGGCTCAGGGTCGCCTGCATAAATATGACTTCGTACTGTTTTTAGTTCGGGAAAAAAGGGGATCCGGAGGTGTTGTACTAAACACGGCAGGTATAAATAATACAACTTTTGTTTTAGAATGGGTAATTATTTGCGTGGTATTTTGGTCTCTTTAAAATCTTACGCATAGTGTTCTTCAGTCTTTTGCTTTGTGGGTGGTCATTCTTGTAAACAGCTTTAATATGTAAGAAATAAAGCAGTGTACGCTTAAATGTAAGATTACTCTCACTGCAATACTTTCATCGATTTCTTTCCACAAATAGGAATCCATTTAAAATAAATCCGCACTTCGTAGTGGCTCTAAAGTAGGAGATATAAACGAGGTGTTGAACTATCTGTTCGGATGAAGAATTTATAAAATAATGTCCTTTTTCTTGTGTAGCAACCTTCAATACTTCTGAAAGACGGATGAGGGTTTAGGGCAATAAATAGCGTTTCTTGTGTACTACATGGACAGCATATAAACGTTCCATCAAGTGTTTATTTAGAAGGTATGTGGATTACTTGCCCGTTTTTAAGGTAGGTAGGTTTAAAACTACTTCTCCTGAATTTGTAAAATAGCTCAATCACATATCGAAAAATACCACCACGAGTTGAGTTTTCTATGAGGCCAAGGTCTTCTTTAAGTTTTGACATATTATTTATACGGAAATGTGTGAACCAGCACTTCTTCCACACAGAACATAGATTCGTTTTATCGAATAAACTTTGTTCGGACAAGTCCACAGCCTGAGTTATTGAATTACTTCCATAACAAAAGGAGTGATTCAGCCAGAAAAGTGACTTAAGATATAAAACTCACGGGCCATCGCCATATATCCACGAAACTTGGGTCGATGCGGAAAGTTAATCATCTCAAATTGTGAAGTCACATAAAAATTAAATGTATTTTGTCAGTGGTTACTGGCTGAGTCCGTATCTTAATGGTGCCGGTGTCAGGACGCCGGACTAATGAAAACTCGTTCCCTCAGACGTTATTACAGCACTTGTACAAATAATGAAATTCAGTTTTGCTGACGACGCCGCTCTCGGTGGAAGGGTCTGAGGTGATTAGGTATCCATATTTAATGCCGCCCTGATAGAGGCGTTAACTGCACGTAAACGAGGAAATAAAACGCAACGGAATAAGTGCCTTTTAAAGGTGAACGCGCACCTAGACGCACCGCACTCGCCGCACGCGCCGCAGTCATCGCCTTTTATAAATCTTCACATGAAATCGTATGCAGCCCCGCGCCGCACGAGCCGCATTTCAGCAAAATGCTGTAGGTATACGGATTCCACCAGCGCATGCGGATGACGTCATCAGACTCGGCGGGCGATGCGGGCGGCGCGGAAACATGATCCTTATCCGTATGAAAATATAGTTCAAGATGTACAGACGTGGATACAATGCGTGCGGCGCGTTCGGCGCGGACAGCGCGGGGCCAAGAGAAAATGCGATGACTGCGGCGCGTGCGGCGAGTGCGTTGCGTCTAGGTGCGCGTTCACCTTAATATACCAATTTGAATATTAATTTGTAACCCTGCAGGGAATTGAATTTTACTGTGTTATACTTGTCAGATTTATGGGCTGTATATTGAAGAGCAGTGGTGGTCCAGTGTTACGGCCCCGACTTACGAGTTGGAGCAGGGGCTTTACTTTGTGTATTTCATCACAATTACTCTCAAAGCGGTGAAGGAAAAAATAGTGAGGAAACCGGCATGTCCTAGATCCAAAAATTCAAAGGTATGTGACATCTACCAATACGCACTGATGGGCCCGCGTGGTGGATGATATATAGCCCACTCCCTCTATGAGAGAAGACCTGTGTCCCAGCAGTGGGAACATTAAAAGAGGCTGATGATGATGATGATATAATTTCATGATATTATTATGCATGTACCTACTTGAAATGTTTGTAAGACTGATAAGTCGAATATAGTGAGACTAAAATTATGTAAACATGTTATTATGTAAGTACCTATATTCTTGCAAATAAATACGTTTCATGTACAAGTCAATGTTCTTCTTCGTGTTACTGGCACGATAGCATATCATATTTTTTGCCCCAAAACTTTACAACTTCCACGGCATCGTCGGTGTAGAAGTCAATAAGGAAAGTCAAACTGATACTTGATCCCCTTGATTCCTAGCTCAAGGACATTATATTGTTATTTATGTACTTAATACCTTTGAGATTAAGCGAGATTGAGAGCAATGCCATTAAATCAAACGTTATCTTCAAACCCTGAGCCTACTTGACGGCATACTAAATCGTAGACCGCCAGTGCCTATACGTAGGTACTTAGGTACCTATAAAGCCATAATCTAGTAATCCACAAAAGGCCTTCATCCACAAGCGCCGTAATAACCCATTCAACAAAATTGACTTTACAATGTTCCTCCGTAACGACCCCTTAAAATGTTTCTTGTTTTTCTCACGAAAATGAGTTCATTCATTACAGATAATGTAAGAAAAACAGACTTTTAATTCAATGTAGCAAAGACCTTATACTTCTTACTACTAGACTGTGCACTATGGCGCAAAAAACGGTCCGAGCGAGAGGGCTCCCGTTGGTAGTGTGTCACTTTCTAATGAGGTGACCATGACCAAACATAACAAGGGACAAATTGATTGTAAAAACAATGGTGTAAGTATCCCGATATATGTATATATCCTACCTAACTACGCTACCTAAACCTACCAAATTCAAGGAAAAAAAAAAAAAACGTGTGTATATTTTTTGGAATCTACATCACTTACCGTATGGTGTCGGGCATAAAGAATTTCAACAGCCCATGTTTATCCATTGGTGTCATAAGAGGCGACTAAGGGACAAACCAGAGAATGGGCAGCTGCGTTCTCTGTGCATTTGTAACAACCATACTGGGATCGCCAACCCGCCTGCAAAGCACTCCCCATGAATAACACAAATAAAACATAGCCCTTAGTGCCCGGCAGCCTGCCTACCCTCGACTACGGTAGCGATCTAGGTTAAGGTATGGCAAGGGGTGCAAAGAATCCCGGACGAGATCCGGCTACCCCAACAAATACAGACGACAGGAACTGGCAACGTACAACACGTGCACACTCCGGACTCCGGACCGACGATAAGATCACCGAACTCGAAGAGGAATTGAGCAGTTTACGATGGAGTATTATAGGGTTAGGTATCTGAAGTTCGAAGAGAGGGGGGGACTCGATAACCCTCAAATCCCAAGTCTGGATAAGTATTGTTCTTCAAGACCCATCGTATAGATAGGAACAAAAAGCTCTTCTTACTCTCAAGCTCATGAAGGAGAGGCGTGAGATGATCCTGCAGTCTTCAGACGATGCTTTGATATACCCCAAAGGATCTCAATTATTTCACTTAATGTCCAGTTGCGTAGACAGTTGAGAAACTTAACTTCACCAATTTTATTCCACTAGGAATCAATTTGCGAATAATATTAGCAGCCGCTGAATTTTACTCGAACAAAACCCGCAAAAAACTCCACAAACCTGGTGGTCCTACATTTAGTATTACCAGGCCCATACATTTAAAAGTACTACTCTTACTCAGTATTAATGAATTCTTTTTTAAATACAATGAATTGATGAATTAAAAGAACTGTAAAAATATTTAAATACGCTTCAAAGTTTCATAGACTTTGAAACGTATTTAAATATATTTTTTATTCGTTCGTTTTGGTATTACATAAAAAAGAAAATATAAAATTTTCTACCATTTCTACCAAACCCAAAGATTAGTTGAGCTGGCAAGATGTCAGACAAGGACACACTACCAGCGGGCACCCTCTCGCTCAGGACCGGATTTGGTTAGCTACCGCTTATAAGGGAATAGCTAACCTAGATGTATGGTAATAGATTTCATTTTAGCTATACAAAAATTTTTGGTGCACAGTCTAGTAGTAAGAAATACGTATAAGGTCTTTGCAATGTAGTAACACAATAGCTGGTACGTGAACAAAAACGTAATTGGCAATTCAAAATACATTAACGGCATTTTAATTAAAAAACACAACAACGTCCTGCTTTGTTCCAAGTAAATGCAATTATTGTGCAAACGAAAGAGTATTTCGATAGTCAATTGCGAATGTTATTGTTTCTTGCTACTTAGTTAAATAATCGAGTTATTTAATTATTTGGAAACTTGTTTGCTATCGCTCAGATTCCGATATTCCTTTATAAAGTCCTCATTTTCTTCTGGGGACTCGACAAGCAATTAATTTTGCATCATAATAAATTATTTTGTTCAGCAGTTCCTTTTTATTAAATAAGCAATACAGAATATTTAAAATTCCGACAATGAGCGATGGGCTTAAAGCTTAACGTCGCCTGCCGGGAAAAAGATCGCACCGCCCGGGAATAAACTAAATGATTTGAGCAAAGAAATTCAGCAGAAACGGTTGTTATAGACGCTAAACAGTAATTTGGTAGAAATAATACCAACAATTTTCTTTGAGCTTTATTTCAACTCGCTAAATAAATTCTAACTGTACCTTAAGACCACTAACTAATCCCAGAATGTAAATCCGAAGATGGCGTAAATTTATAAACTAAAGGTACGTAATTTACTGACGGAGACACGGAGTATTTCCACATAAAACTGACTTGCATGAGGAAAAATGTTTACTGACGACTTTTAAAGCCACGACCTTTCATTGTAAAACCCCGTCGCCATTGTTGTCAAGGTATAAGGACCCATAACTGGGACCGAACTAGTTCTCCAAAATGGGTATTACCCAATTTAATGTTCCGTGCCTAAAGTTAAATTATACGTATATGAACTCGTGAAGTCGTAACTAGTTTAAGTCCCTCTTTACGTTACCGCGAACTAGAACGTGGAAGGTGCCTTGTACGGGTTATAAATATGCATGGATTTTATGTCATTATCTTACATCTGTCCGTGATAATTATCTCTTCGCTTTGAGATTGTTGGAACAATTGGCCACTAGGGACGCTGTTGTGTGACAATATGCCTCTTAGTGTGAAGACTTGGTTTGATTAATTTAGTATGCTCTCGGCACTTCGTTTATTTTCTATTTGCTAACAGACTTCATGTGGAACACAGACCTAGTTTTTTTGTATGCTATTATTGCAAGTCATGTTAAAGAATCACAAAGTACAAAAAAGATTGAAGAAACCTTCAAGGAGGCACCATCGGCATCTTAGATTTGAAAGCATGATTTGTGGCAATCACATAAACAAAGGGAAAACCTCTAATTTAATCAATTATCAGTAGCTACATTGTCCTTCTAATAATCAACTGATAATTTTCAATTAATTCCTAATAATATTACATTGTTATTAGCACGTGCTAGAAATACGGACCATCGATCAGTATAATTATCCCTTATTAGATCATTTAGACCAGGGGTTCCCAAACTGTGCGTCGCGGTGCTCGCTCATAGGCTTCGGAAATGAGAAAGAACAGCTGCTGAAACTATGAAATATGTGATACAAGCCTGAAGCTGCAACATACTAATCAATAAATACTAACAGGAACTACTCGATAAATACATTTTACAGTAATATATCCCTAGATTATACAACTCTGAGTATTGAAGATTCTAATACCGTTTGATACATCGGCGGTTTACTTTCTTATGCGAAACTGGCTATTCTGCAGTTGCAGTAATTAAGTCCTAGTACAGTTACAAATCAATTGAGAATATAGGATAGTAACTATTTCAAAACTTTGGCTCCGTGTTGAAAAGATATGCCCAAAAAAGCGAGTCCATTTTTTTTCCTAATAAGCAGCATTTTTTCAAGCAACAAGAAAAACGCAGTTACTGTTAAGAAACAAAGGGCGTCGCAAAAAAAATACACTATGTAAAGGGTGTCACAATGTAAAAAAGTTTGGGAAGCCCTGATTTAGACATTAACGCGGTAATTTGCTACAGTTGCTTGTTGTAATTGTAAACAAATTACGAATCCCCACACACATAGGTACAATTATATGTTATACTTTGAAGTAATTTTGGGATTACGCAGATTTTTTCTGGATCGGAAAATCTTGCTGTCTTTGATAAATATCATAACTCATATATAAACCTTCTTCTTAACGTTTACCAACAACAGAAAGATATTAAAACGTCAACTGTTGAACGTAATTTCTCGTGTTTTGTTTTGAAAGTTCAAATAAAAGCCACGCAAGCAATAAAGCGAGCCTTTATTCGAGTGATGTCGTACTCACTCTGAATGGGAACAACAATTTCCATCTGAATCAAAAATGTTACAGCACGTCATAGCCCGCTTTTGTTTGATAACAACGACTCAAAAGCACAGGCAAACTTGAATTTTAGTGGCTTTGGTATGAACGTATATTGTTTTTACAAGTATTTTTTATTAACTTGCACTGTATGTATGTGTCTTCGGGTTCTGTCAAATCTTGCAACTGAAATTTAAAGCAGTTATTCTCAACCGATTAAGATGAAATTTTGCATACACATTTGGTTTGGATGACAATGCACGGTAAGCTATAAAGCTAGATTTAAAAAAAATATTCAGTGCTTCCGTATGTCGAGATCACAGATGGTTGCTGCATCCAATTCCCTCAGTAAAGCGCCACAGTTTCCTTTTATGACACTGCAGGGAATACTAGGGCACTCCTTTTGTATTAAAGAAAGGCTTATGTTGGTATAAAAGTTTGGCAACGTTTAAGATTTGGATTAACTTTGGTACACGGGTTTACTACAAAAACTTTCAAAATGGAAATGTTACTTTTCGTTATTGAGCTAAAGTTCTGTGGTTTGTCTTTGAAAGTTAAATCTATACAAATTACAATACAAGTTCTTCTTGTTTAAATTAAAATTGCTTCAATTTATACATAGGATTGCAGATAAACAGTTTTGTGAAAGACTTTCGGAAACTTCTCAAAGGCTAAGAATTTCATATATCGCGTTCACGGCAGAATGCTTTCCCACTGAACTGAAGAATTCCTTTGACAGTCAATCATTGAACGTGGTGTTAATATAAAAGTTTTTCAAATTATTCCAAGTCTGCTGTTTCTATTTAAATGTTGTATATTGTAGTTATTCTCAGACTCTGTTTTATGAAGCAGAACCAGATTGAATAAATTCTACAATAAAGAAAAGGTCAATTGGGGTTTAAGTAATGAATACAGAACATTGAGCCCTGTTATTTTTATATAGTTTACTATCTTCTATTTGATGAAGACATAAAACAACTGTGTTTTTTATAAGTTCATCGGTGGAGCTGGCACTTTGAACAAAAAGAACAAAGATCAAAAATGCCATGAATGTATCGAGCGTAAAATGGCAAGGGCATTGCTCTTGATTAGACAAAAACGAGTGAAGTGCCCTCGAGATTTGCTCAGCGAGATTGCGCCCAGTTTTTGCCGAGGCCTTACTACGATTTATCGTATAAATAAAACACTAAATGGCTCTTAAAATGTTCTGTCAGAAATCTGCAAAGTGTGTAAATAAAAAGCAACTGACATTAAAATTTTATCGCGCGCAAACATTCCTACATTGTTTTTATATTGCTGTTGTGGCGCGAGGACACTGAAAGATGTTCAAACTGCCTTTACTGGCTTTCAAGTAATGAATACATTTTTATATTTAATATAATATATAAAAATGTATTAAAACAATTACTTCTCCAGCCTACGCTTATAACTGGGCCGAGATGACAGGCGAAATGTATTTTGTGGTTTTGTTTCTAAATTAAAGCTGAATAATATTCATGAACATGAAAGTATCAATGGAGCTGTGGTGAATAATGAGTGCTCATCATTCGGATGCTGCGTCATTCTGGAGCGCGGGCTGCGGGCTGCGGCCTTTCCAAGCGCGAGCCTATAATATAAAAAAAAAAAAAAAAAAACAACGATGAAATATATCTGGGTTTAGCAGCCAGCTTTTTCTCTAAATCGTTATCAGGCACAGGGCCGCCTACATAAATATGACTTCGTACTGCTTTCCGTTCGGGACAAAAGGGGATCCGGAGGTATTGTACTAAACACGGCAGGTATAAATAATACAACTTTTGTTTTATAATGGGTAATTATTTGCTAAGTGTTTTGGTCTTTTAATTTTACGCATAGTGTTCTTCAGTCTTTTGATTTGTAATTGGTCATTCATGTAAACAGCTTTAATATGTACGAAATAAAACAATGTACGCTTAAATGTAGGATTACTCTCACTGCGATATACAATGAACTATCTGTTCGGATGAAGAATTTATAAAATAATGTCCTTTTTCTTGTGTAGCAACCTTCAATACTTCTGAAAGACGGATGAGGGTTTAGGGCAATAAATAGCGTTTCTTGTGTACTACATGGACAGCTTATAAACGTTCAATCAAGTGTTTATTTAGAAGGTATGTGGATTACTTGCCCTTTTTTAAGGTAGGTAGGTTTAAAACTACTCCTCCTGAATTTGTAAAATAGCTCAATCACATATCGAAAAATACCACCACGAGTTGAGTTTTCTATGAGGCCAAGGTCTTCTTTAAGTTTTTGAAATATATGAGTAAAACAACGTGTAGCTAGTAATTCGGTTTATGCGGAACAGCCATGACAAACCAATCTAGTGACAGACCACCGACAAGACAGATCATAAACAATAAGTATAAGGTTATCATACATTACACCTTCACCCTTAATCTAGAACCCTTTACAATTTAACAAACAATAAAAGGCTTAAGGCTTACATATAAAAAACAAAAGAAACTTATTTTAACTTCTACACCTTCACCATTAATTATACCTAGCTGGCTTATCTATTCGACATTGACGAACGGGACGAGACTGGGGCGGCTCAGGAGAAGGCAAGGAAGGCTGGGTTGTGCTCTGAACCGGCTGTTCTACGCAGTCTTCAAAATATTCTCCTTCCACGTTATCCTGATGTGTGGTCGCTGCGGTTGAGCCTTCGCAGCGCGGACCTCCCGGTCTGGGCGCTCCCTGTTCCCGCGTTACCTCAACCGACTCGGAATTCTCACTGATCGGGCTAGAGGGAGAAGGACAGATTAGTGAACTCCGTATCCGTGACTTCAGCTGATCTACATGTTTGTGGGATTCTCTACCTAAAGCATCTACTACCTTATAATCAGTGGTCCCCATCTTTTCTGCAACCTTTCCAGATATCCATTTATCCTGTCCACGATATTGACGCAGCCAGACCTCATCCCCCGGGCGTAGTTGACGCAACCCACTTGCGCCGTATTTTTGTTGACGCTCCTGAGCGTCTCTAACTCTACTGTCCCTACTTGGTCTTAGGGCGTCGAATTTGGTACGTAACCTGCGGCCGAACATAAGCGACGCTGGTGTTTCACCAGTAGTACAATGTTCTGTATTCCTATAATAAAGAAGAAAATTATTTACAAATAAATTTATATTTAAGTTCTCTCTAATTGCCTTTTTAATAGCTCTTTTAACTGTACGAACTGCGTTCTCTGCTGCCCCGTTTGAGGCGGGGTGATATGGTGCTGAAAATATCTGTTCGATCCCGTTTGTACTGAGAAATTGAGAAAACTCATGGCTTGTAAAGGGCGGCCCGTTATCAGAGACTATTTGTCTGGGTAATCCAAAACGTGCAAACACGTCACTTAAAACGCTGATAGTGTGACTAGCCGCTGTACTAGGTACACTTCTAACCATTTTGTTCTGGCATCAACCATTACTAAAAATATCCGCCCCGTGATAGGACCTAAGAAATCAACATGTACACGGGCCCATGGTCTATCTGGCCAAACCCATGGGCTGGGCATATGTCGAGGCGGTGCCTCGCTCTCTGCAGCACAGACACTGCAACCACGGCACGTTTTTTCAATGTCTTCGTCCATACCCGGCCACCAGACATAGCTCCTAGCGAAAGCTTTAGTTTTCACAATGCCCATATGAGCCTCATGTAAATCCATTAAAACCTTATTCCTACACTCACCCGGTACGACCACCCTATGGCCCCACATCACACAACCTAACTCCTCGTACAGTTCTTTCTTACGATTAAAAAAAGGTTGGAGCGATTTAATTTCGTTATCAGACGGCCATTCGTCGCGAAGATATGTTAGAACTCGGCCTAGCAACTGGTCTCGGCTCGTCTGTCTTTTAATCTCATTATAATCCAATAACATAGCATTTTGGGCGAAATGTAAATATGATTGTTCCGGAACTTTAATAGATTGATTAATAGCAGAAAGAGCTGGCAAACGCGATAACCCATCTGCCCCATTCTGCTTTGAAGAAACATACTCAATGTCGTATGTATAGGCAGACAACTTAATAGCCCACCTTTGTAATCGGCTCGCAGCCATTGATGGTATACCCTGTTTAGGCCCAAAAATAGTGACCAATGGCTTGTGGTCCGTGCGTAGTGTAAATCGTCGCCCATATAAATACTGGTGCAATTTTTCTAAGCAGAACACGATAGCCAAAGCCTCCCGCTCGATTTGTGAATAATGCTTCTCAGCCGCGTTAAGCGCGCGCGATACATACACGACAGGACGCTCCTGCTGTCCGTCTGTGCTACTATCATTGAGCTCACCCATCTGACTTAATACGCCCCCTATTCCTCTCGCGCTCGCATCACAAGTTAAAAACAAGGGTTTTTTTGGATCGTAATGAGCAAGGACGTCGGCACTAATCAAAATATTTTTGATTCTCTTAAAAGCTGACTCACACTCATCATTCCATGCCCAAGTAACTCCCTTCTTTAGTAACGTGTACAAAGGTGCCAATATATTGCTCAAGTTTTTAACAAATTTCGCATAATACATTATTGTACCTAAAAAGGCTCTCAAGTCGGTAATATTGTCTGGGCGGGGTATGTTTAATATACCTTCAACCTTTTCAGGGTCCACCTTAATTCCCTCGGCAGAGATAATAAAACCTAAATATTTAACCTCATTAGTAAAGAACTTGCACTTCTTTTGATTTAGTTTCATTCCGTTATGATGTAACCGCTCTAAAACTCTCTCTAAAATAACTAAATGCTCCCTAATATTGGGTGATCCAATAATAATATCATCGAGAAATACTTCTACGTTTGGAATATCGTTCAGAAGATTCGCCATAATTCGTTGGAATATACCAGGGCTTGACGATAAACCGAAAACCAATCTTTTATACTTAAAAAGGCCTTTGTGAGTATTAATAACCGTACAATTATCAGGGTCATCCAATTCAATCTGATTATATGCTTGCGTTAAATCAATTTTTGTAAATATCTTAGAACCATTTAATTTAACCAGCAAGTCGTTTATAAGTGGTAGGGGATATTTGTCCACCAGTAGTACTGGATTTAATGTTATTTTGTAATCAGCACAGATACGGAGTCCACCATCAGCCTTACGAACCGGTACAAGTGGAGTAGCCCAATCTGCGCACTCCACAGGCTCGATGACACCGGCGCGCAGCATGCCGTCTAACTCAGCCTCGATGCGCTCGCGGAGCGCGTACGGCACAGGCCGTGCGCGACAGAAAACCGGCGTTGCTCCCTCGCGTAGTCGTAACCGAGCCTTGCCTCCCGTGAACCGGCCCAGACCCTCCGAAAACAAATCCTTATATCTGCCAAGTAATAAAGTTAATTGGTCATTGCTATCACATGAAACATTGCTATCACATGAAACATTGCTATTTTGGTACAAAGGTATTTTAATGCCTAGTTCCGTAAGCCATTGTCGACCTAATAGCGAGGTGGTGCCACCCTCTATTACAAACAATTCCATTTTTTTGGACTTATTTCCATACTTAACCATTGGCCTTATCACCCCTATAGGTTTTGTAATAGTACCATCATAGAATCTTAATACTAAATTAGAATTATTTAAAGGTCTATGGCTAAACAGTTGATCATACTTTTCCTTACTAATACATGATACTAAAGACCCTGTATCAATCTCCATAGGCAGTTGGGTTTGATCCACAAAAATAGTTAAGCTCACCGGTTTGTAGCTGTTCAAACTAAGTTGATGCAAATCTTCTACTTCCCAGTCCACCTCGTCAGACAAAGGAGACTCATCCTCCCCTGCCTGGTTCCAGAGATTTGACTGATTGGCTACCTCGCCTGCTGCTTGAACATGTGCCACCATGTTTTTGGTGTCACATCTGTCCTTCGGCTGTCTTCCACCAGAACGCACCGGGCAAACCCGACGTAGATGACCTTTCTGTCTACACCTACCGCAGATAAACCGACTGTATCTACAACGTTCTCTCTGGTGATCCGAAGCCCCGCAAGCAGAACAATTGTTTTTTGAATCTTTGACGGTGACCTTCCGTGCCGTCGGTAACCCGCGTGATACATCACGCCCTCGGCGACCCCCGCTGCCCGACGCCATCACCGCATGCAGCGCTCCAGCCACGTTATCACCGCTACCGCCCGAGTCGCTATTCTTCCCGACTGCTTGTTCCACTGCCGCTGCATCCCTCTCCGCCGATTCCATAGCGCATGAAATTTTCACGGCATTTGCATATTGCAGATTTTCTTCAGTAAACAATCGTTGCCTAATCGACTCGCTTCGCAACCCGCATACTAACTGATCACGTAAATTATCTTCCAATACGGACGTAAATTCGCAAAATTTGGACATTTTCTTCAGTTCTGATAAATATTGTAAAATGGATTCACCCGCATTTTGTCTTCGTTGTCGGAAACGGTACCTCTCTGCCATAAATGACGGCTTTGGTTGCAAGTGATCCGTCATAACCTTCACCACCTCCGCATAGGTTTTTGCACTCGGTTTGCTCGGACTTGCTAAGTTGCTAATAAGTTCATAAGCTTCGTCACCCATTGCCGCAATCAAAGTGGGTAACCAAAATTCCTCCTTAACATTGTTGACCTTGAAGAACATTTCCATGCGCTCCACATACATTGTCCAATTTCCCGATCTTACATTAAACTCGGTTAGTTTGCCGATTGACATTTTGGATAAATTTTTTATTTAGCACGCTTCTAATTTTTATCCTCGTCGCCACTGAAATATATGAGTAAAACAACGTGTAGCTAGTAATTCGGTTTATGCGGAACAGCCATGACAAACCAATCTAGTGACAGACCACCGACAAGACAGATCATAAACAATAAGTATAAGGTTATCATACATTACAGTTTTGACATATTACTTATACGGAAATAAGTAAACCAGCACTTCTTCCACACAGAAAATAGATTCGTTTTATTAACCCCCGCCGGAAAAAGAGGGGTGTTATAAGTTTCACGTGTGTTGCTGTGTATCTGTGTATCTGTGTATCTGTGTGTCTGTCTGTGGCACCATAGCGCCTCAACGGATGAACCGATTTTGATTTAGTTTTTTTTGTTTGAAAGGTGGTTTTGTCGAGAGTGTTCTTAGCTATGTTTGGATTAAATCGGTTCAGCCGTTCAAAATTTATGCGCGTTTAACTGTTTGAATCGGGGTGTTTTCGCAAGTTAAATGTGTCGGGGGTTTTTAAATTTTGAAATTTTACTTGTATCGAATAAACTTTGTTCGGACAATTCCACAGCATGAGTTATAGAAAAACTTCCATAACAAAAGGAGTGATTCAGCCAGAAAAGTAACTGAAGATATAAAACTCACGGGCCATCGCCATATATCCACGAAACTTGGGTCGATGCGGAAAGTTAATCATCTTGTGAAGTCACATAAAAATTCAATGTCTTTTGTCAGTGGTTACTGGCTGAGTCCGTATCTTAATGGTGCCGGTGTCGGGACGCCGGACTAATGAAAACTCGTTCCCTCAGACGTTATTACAGCACTTGTACAAATAATGAAGTTCAGTTTAGCTGACGACGCCGCTCTCGGTGGAAGGGCCTGAGGTGATTAGGTATCCATATTTAATGCCTCCCTGATAGAGGCGTTAACTGCACGTACACGAGGCAATAAAACGCAATGGAATAAGTGCCTTTTAATAAACCAATTTGAATATTAATTTGTAACCCTGCAGGGAATTGGATTTTACCGTGTTATACTTGTCAGATTTATGGACTGTATATCCCCTTAGATGTCCACCAGGCAGGCCGAAAATCACCCATGTGTCCGGGTACCCTGGCGCCTTTTGCGCTATGGGCGCGGTGTCAGTAAATCGTCGATTTCTCGGAAGTTTTGTATGGGAACCATGTATGAAACTTATGTTGTTACAATCTCTATGAAATAAGCTATCATATTCCAAATGGATTTATCCAGTTTTACCTTGTAAGTATTGGTAATTGTTGTGTAAAGTCAGTGTAAGGGATTTTTTTTCCAGTTTCGTGTATAAAAGGAGATAGAAATAAAAAAATAAACCATTATTTCATAAAGTTTTAATTTTATTTACAGGAATACACCCTATTTCACAATAATCAATCAAAATTACACACCCCCCGATACATTTTTTCATCCCACGAGAATTACAAACTTTTCAAAAAAAAAATAATGCAAATTGGCAGGGTGGACAGTTGGTGGCTGTTTTTTTTTTATTCGAATTTGTTTCGTTACCACTACAATTAAATGCATTATTTCTGTTGTTAATTAACGTAGCATTGTAAATAACAACAGTTTGATATAGTCATATTTGCAAAAATAAGAAATAAAAAATAAAATATTCGCACGCAGAAAAAAATAAACAACAATGTCGGACGGCGTTCGTTGAAATACGTATATCTGCTGGAATTTAGGCCAAATACAAAAAAAAACTATTAAAAACAGTTCAAAACTTACCGTTCCATGTATTTCCAGCAGAAAACAACAGCCACTCAAAATAAAAAAACTAAATTTTTAATCACAAAAAGTTTGAGCACGGCCCCTTGTGCTGTCAAAAATGGCGACCGCCCGATGCACAGATTTAATAAATAAATATTACGGTCTTGGGCGGATCCAAAGACCAGCGGGGTATTTTTTTTTCATAATTGTCTATTAAAGTATCGAATGAAACCAAGATTTGTCGAGAATATCCTCCTTACTGACATATTTCAAGCCAAAAACAAGAACAGCCATAGAATATCAAAAATTGGCAGAGAGGCAGACTGGACATTTGAGCGACCGATGACAGCTGGCAGAGAGGCAGAGTGGACATCGGAAGGGATATTGAAGAGCAGTGGTGGTCCAGTGTTACGGCCCCGACTTACGAGTTGGAGCAGGGGCTTTACTTTGTGTATATTATCTCATCACCATTACTCTAACAGCGGTGAAGGAAAACATAGTGAGGAAACCGGCATGTCCTAGATCCAAAAAATCAAAGGAATGTGACATCTACCAATACGCACTGATGGGCCCGCGTGGTGGATTATATATAGCCCACTCCCTCTATGAGAGTAGACCTGTGTCCCAGCAGTGGGAACATTAAAAGAGGCTGATGATGATATAATTTCATGATATTATTATGCACGTACCTACTTGAAATGTTTGTAAGACTGATAAGTCGAATATGGTGAGACTAAAATTATTTTCATCCCACCATCTCGGAAAGAGTATTTTTAATCTTCAATATCTGAGTGGAAAAGCCGTTTTTATTCACTAGAGGATAAAGTAAATTGAATTTAGAACATCGTGTGCACTAAGTTTGTGAATAAAAAAAAACATTAAACCTATTTACTGCTACCTCTATGGTGCCGAATATATCATACAACTTCTTTTTTAATTTGTTAAAAACTCAGACTCGGAACCTTCTTGGTGTTCTTTTGTCAATTTGCTTTGTACGCGGTTCTAACCATCTCCCTCTCTCTCCAACATTCACGCCAAGGGAATCCGATGAATCGGTACAACTATTAAGTATGACAGATAGTTTACCGAAAAACAGTACACAAGTAACTAACACCAATATTACAGTACCAAACAAAAATATTACACTCAATTTGAATAACTGTAGCAACGTTACTTTAAAATTGTCTTTATTATACCTTAGTAATATTTTGTTATAATTTAAAGATTATTCTGTAATACTTACCTGTCATAATGTAGTAATTAATACCTAAACTGAAATAAAAGTGTACCTATCTTGTGATTGTAAACGTTTTTTTTTTTGCATTTAGTCATTTCCTCGCTGAGGTGGAATGAAAAGTTACGAGTTGCACTCGAGTGCAAAGATTTTTCACCTCGTGCTCTTTTGATTCCTTCGCTTGCTCGGTCATCAAAATTGAACACGCGGTTAAAAAGCAACTTTGCACTCTTTTATAACAAATAACTATTACCATGTTATTATGTAAGTACCTATATTCTTGCAAATAAATACGTTTCATGTACAAGTCAATGTTCTTCTTCGTGTTACTGGCACGATAGCATATCATATTTTTTGCCCCAAAACTTTACAACTTCCACGGCATCGTCGGTGTAGAAGTCAATAAGGAAAGTCAAACTGATACTTGATCGCCTCGATTCCTAGCTCAAGGACATTATATTGTTATTTATGTATTTAGACTTCATACATCAAAGGTACAACGGCAGACTTAATGCCTTTGACATAAAGCGAGATTCGGACAAAATTCAGAGCAATGCCATTAAATTAAACGTTGCCTTCAAACCCTAAGCCTACTTGTCGGCATTATAAATCGTAGACCGCCAGTGCCTATAGGTAGGTACATAGGTACCTATAAAGCCATAATCTAGGAATCCACAAAAGGCCTTCATTCACAAGCGCCGTAATAACCCATTCAACAAAATTGACTTTACAATGTTCCTCCATAACGACCTCTTAAAATGTTTCTTGTTTTTCTCACGAAAATGAGTTCATTCATTACAGATAATGTAAGAAAAACAGACTTTTAATTCAATGTAGTAACACAATAGCTGGTACGTGAACAAAAACGTAATTCGCAATTCAAAATACATTAACGGCATTTTAATTAAAAACACAACAACCTGCATTGTTCCAAGTAAATGCAATTATTGTGTAAACAAAAGAGTACTTTGATAGTCATTTGCGAATGTTATTGCTTCGTGTTACGTAGTTAAATAATCGAGTTATATAATTATGTGGAAACTTGTTTGCTATCGCTCAGATTCCGATATTCCTTTATGAAGTCCTCTTTTCTCGACAAGCAATTAGTTCTGCATCATAATAAATTCTTTTGTTCTGCAGTTCCTTTTTATTAAATAAGCAATACAGAATATTTCAAATTCCGACAATGAGCGATGGACTTAAAGCTTAACGTCGCCTGCAGGGAAAAAAGATCGCGCCGCCCGGGAATAAACTTAATAATTTAAGCAAAGAAATTTAGCAGAAACGGTTGTTGTAGACGCTAAACTGTAATTTGGTAGAAATTATACCAACAATTTTCTTTGAGCTTTATTTCAACTCGCTAAATAAATTGTAACTGTACGTGGGACACTCAGAAAGTTTTGCGAAACTAAAAAAAATTGTTCTATACGTACATATATTTTTATTAAATCTTTTCAAAGTACTTTCCACCAGCCTCTATACAAAGATTCATGCGCCTAAACCAGTTTTTAAAACACTTTTTCCAGTCCGCCGCAGACACCTCGTTTACAGCCTGCTCGAACGCAGCCAGCGCATCTTCCGGCGACGAAAATTGTATCCCTTTGAGCTGATTTTTTATTTTTGGGAATAAAAAGAAGTCACACGATGCTAGATCAGGGCTGTAAGGAGGGTGACCCAGGAGTTTGACTGGCGTGCTGTCCAGGAAGTCCCTCGTTTTGAGTGCGGTGTGCGCAGGTGCATTGTCGTGGTGGAGCAGTAGCCCGCGGAGCCCTGTGTTTGGTCGCTTGTTGCTTATAACAGAGAAAACTTCTGGCAAACATTTGGTAGTATACCATTCGGCATTAATGCTTCTTTGATCCCGTAAGGGAATTGATAACAAGTGGCCAGTCAAATTAAAAAAGCTAGCGATCAAAATCTTACCCCCGCTTCTAGATCGCTTCACTTTGGTAGGCGTTGGCTCATTTTGAAACACCCAAACAGTCGACTGGCGCTTGGTTTCTGGGTCGTATTGATAAATTCAGGACTCATCACCTGTAACGATGTCGTAAACACGCCGAGACGAGCCTGCTTCAAATTTGTTAAGCATATCACGGCACCATTCCACCCGGGCCTGCTTCTGAGCATCGGTGAGGTTGTGCGGCACCCAGCGTGATACTATCCTCCTCACGCGAAGATGGCTGTGTAGAATCTCGTGAACGCTTCCCGATCCAATCTTCAATATGTGTTGAATCTCCTGATATGTAATTCGCCTATTGTCTTGGATTAAATTTTTCACTGCTAGCACGTTTTCTTCGGTAACAGCCGTCAAAGGGCGACCGCTTCTTTCGTCATCCCCCAAAGTTGGTCGACCGCGCTTGAATTCGTTATACCAACGATACACGGTTGCCTTGGAAGGGCCTTCATCCATGAATGCCATTTGAAGTCTATCGTACGATTCATCCGGTTTCAGGCGACACTTGAAATCGTATAAAATCATAGCTCTAAAATGTTCCCGGCGCAGATCCATATTTCAGTGAGACACAATACTTTGAATTAACTCGCAAAAAATGTGGAGGGAAATTTTGAAATTGGAACTTACTTATTTTTACTTATAAATAATCATATTTTCGAAAAACATTATAACTGGCCAGTCTCCCATATATAAAAACTTTTTTTCGCAATACTTTCTGAGGGGCCTGGTATCTTAAGACCACTAACTAATCCCCGTGTAAATTTTTAAACTAAAGGGTATGTAATTTACTGACGGAGATACGGAGTATTTCCGCATAAAACTGACTTGCTGACAATGAATGAAGAAAAATGTTCATTATACGTATATGAACTCGTGAAGTCGTAACTAGTTTAAGTCCAAGGCACCTTCCACGTTCTAGTTAGAACGTGGAAGGTGCCTTGTACGGGTTATAAATATGCATGGATTTTATGTCATTATCTTACATCTGTCCGTGATAATTATCTCTTCGCTTTGAGATTGTTGGAACAATTGGCCACTAGGGACGCTGTTGTGTGACAATATGCCTCTTAGTGTGAAGGCTTGGTTTGATTAATTTAGTATTTTCTCTGCATTTCGTTTGTTTTCTGTTAATTAACCGACTTCATGTGGAATACAGATCTAGACCATCGCAATTATTGCAAATAATGTTAAGGACTCATATAGTTAAAGGTCCAATGAAGATTGAAGAAATATTCAAGGAGTCACCATAGTCTTCTGACGTTTAACTGTAGCCATAGATTTGAAACCATGATTTGTGGCAATAACGTAAACAAAGGGAATACCTCTAATTTAATCAATTATTAGTGGCTGGATTGTCCTTCTAATAATCAATTGATAATTTGAAATTTGTTACAGTTGCTAGTTGTAATTGTAATCAAATTAAGAATCCCCACACACATAGGTACATTTATATATTATACTTTGAAGGAATTTTGGGTTTTCGCGTATTTTTCTGGATCGGAAAACCTTGCCGTCTTTGATAAATATTATAACTCATATGTAAAGCTTCTTTCCAACGTTTACCAACAACATAAAGTTATTAAAATGTCAACTGTTGAACGTAATTTCTCGTGTTTTGTTTTGTCATCTCAAATAAAAGACACGCAAGCCATAAAGCGAGCCTTTATTCGAGTGATGTCGTACTCACTCTGAATGGGAACAACAATTTTCATCTGAATCTAAAAATGTTACAGCGTGTCATAGCCCGCTTTTGTTTGATAACAACGACTGAGTCAAAAGCACAGGCACGTTTGAGTTTTAGTAGCTTTTGGTATAAACGTATATTGTTTTTATAAGCTTTTTTTCATTAACTTGCAATGTATGTATTTCGAGACAAATCTAGCAACTGAATTTTAAAGCACTTATCCTCAACCGATTAAGATGAAATTTGGCATAGGTACACGTTTGATTTGGATGACAACGCACGATATAATAAAAAGTTAAAAATAAAATGCATAAATTATTCAGTGCTTCTTTTACGATACCTGATATGTAGGGGCATTTCTATGAAAGCCAGTTTTTCAGTTTTCACTGAATTTTTCATATAGGATTCCCCGATTACGAACAAAATAATCAAAACATGAATTATACTGATATCTGACTTTCTTATGAGTACTTAATTTTTTTTTTACCCGACTGCCGAAGGCGGGTAAAGTGTGCATCAATCCATGTATGTATGTCTGTACCTATGTGGCGTTTTAGAGACCAAACGCGTTGACCGATTTTAATGATTCTTACGTCAATCGATTTGTCTTAACCTTGTGAGTGTCACTGGCTACATTAAAATTCGAAAATGGAAAAATGGCAGATTTTGGGTGCCATATTGTGGGGACCCAATTTTATTATTTCTTCTAAAACCATCGTGTGTGTTATCAAAATAAAAGGTATTAAGAGGCGTTTTCAAAAATATATAACACGTATACGTTTGAATGAACTTAATTTAAAAAAAAAACTATTTTTGTTTATAAAATATTTATTAAAAAAAAGGTAATTCAATAAATCAAAAGACCCGACTGCTTAAGAACCGAACCAGAAAGACGTAAACAAGAAGAAAATCATGCTGTGCATTCGGAGGATACATCTGGTTTTGGTCAGTCAGATCGCGAATATGTATCCTCCGACTGCACTGCACAAAATGATTTTCTACTTGTTTACGTCTTTTTAGTTCGCTTTTTAAGCAGTCGGGTTTTTTTTATTTAATTTTATTTAGGTTTACCTCTTAAACAATGAAAATCCCTAAACAATAGATTATAATGAAATACCAATTCAGTACAGGTAGATAATATATCAAAGAAGTTTTGATAGTTAGTGATTGCTGGCTCAGTCCATAGCGTTAATTGAATATTAGTTTCACGCCGGAGTCTTCATTGTCTTAGTTTTGAATGGAACAGCACATCACCTCTGGTCTCCTGGGGACCGTAAGCGGTGATTTAGAGTGTGTAATGGCAGGTTGATGGGAGGCGTTGATCCCGAGAGTGTTGACGTGGTGTTAATGCCTACGTAGTTAGTCTTAATGGCTTTATTAACTTAACTGGAAGGTGTGGAAGTGCGAATATCTGGATTTATTTGCGTGAAAAGTATATAGCGGTCCTTTGATTAGGGATCAAACTACGGCGTCTTAAGACGACGACAGTTGCCAACGACCTTGAAGGAACAAAACACGCACTCGATTAACACCAGTGCGACACAAAATTCAGTAGTTCTTTGTACTTTCCTTATTATTCTATGACTATAAAAAAGCCTTTGATCAAAATGAAGATAAATTTTAAATTGTCTTTGAGATGGTGACAATGTCATTAAAATACGCCCGGCGCGTTCGGTGCGATTGTTGTTTTTGTCCGTGTTAGACATAACTTTACAGATCAATTAAACTATGTTATACGAATAAAAATCTAAATTTTCTGGGGTGAAATTGTTAAGAAAATGGTCTTATGTACATTTATTTTTTCCAAATTATGACTGGTCGTTTATACGTGATTCTCATTTTAAAATCAGCTACTGAGGGGTATCTGCAACCCGGGTTTAAAACCGAATAGTGCTTTTCGTCCTTTATATATCCGTCTCTCTCGCTAGTGAGAAATATGATGTATTTAATACATTGGTTCCCTGGTAGTAGCATTTGTGGCTTGCACGTAGGTTGCAGTATTCCTGTTAACAAATCCAGTTAACCAAAATTATACTGAAATTAAAAGATAGTAGAAAAATAAAGGCATATGGGAGACAATAAAAGCAACTGACGCTCTAGAGCACTGCAAAGACTAACGTGGAAGTGGACGGGCCATATTGCACGTATGAGTGAGGATAAGTGGGCAAAAAGCATAACAACATGGAAAGGCAAGCGGACAGGAGGCAGACCAGCAGATAGATGGCTTTATGAGAAAATAAAGAACACATGAACAGACTAAATAAAAATGGCGACGAAGGCTTTACTCATTCCTATTAGGACATTAAACTACTACAAAAAAAAAGTAAAAAAATATGCATCCATTTGAGCTGAGATCTGGAGCTCGATACAGGGTTATATTTCCTCAGGTTCAATATGTATGAACCGGATGCAGTTGTTTAGAAGCTTATCAAGCTTATCCAGGAATACCGCGTTCAGGTCAAAGTAGCACACGACACCCTATTCGATTATCTTCCCTAGATTAAAGTCGACATTAGTTTGTTGCGCCAATTTTACTTCCAGGCTAAAATTCTAGGAATAGTTGAAGGATGAACAGTGGGGCGGACGTCTTTTGTTATTTGTGTATGTAGTAATTCAGTCTTTTTTTATTTGATTTTATTCGGCGCAAATAAAAACCGCATTCTAAGCAAGTCGTAGACTAAGCAATCTATTGGGCCTGATGATCAAAGGGGCAGCAATAACAACTTCTGCGATTACCAACTAAAGCAAACTACCAATTTATCTTCATTATCTAACTAAGGTACTCCTTATCTACAAGCACTCCAGCGTTCATCGGTGATTATTTCTAACGTCTCTTACAGCAACTTCCAAAATGTATTAAAACAATTAGTTCTACAGCCTTCGCTTATAACTGGGCCGAGATGACAGGCGAAATGTATTTTGTGGTTTTGATCCTATTAAAGCTGAATAATATTCATGAACACGAAAGTATCAATGGAGCTGTGGTGAATAACGAGTGCTAATCATTCGGATGCCGCGTCATTCC
This sequence comes from Orthosia gothica, assembly GCA_949775005.1. Lineage (NCBI taxonomy): Eukaryota > Metazoa > Arthropoda > Insecta > Lepidoptera > Noctuidae > Orthosia > Orthosia gothica. The sequence continues at coordinate 22,516,111 of OX459041.1, forward strand.
GGAGCGCGGGCTGCGCGCTGCGGCCTTTCCAAACAACGATGAAATATATTTGGGTTTTGCAGCCAGCTATTTTTTCTCTAAATCGTTATCAGGCTCAGGGCCGACTACATAAATATGACTTCGTACTGTTTTCCGTTCGGGACAAAAGGGGATCCGGAGGTATTGTACTAAACACGGCAGGTATAAATAATACAACTATTGTTTTATAATGGGTAATTATTTGCTAAGTGTTTTGGTCTTTTTAAAATTTTACGCATAGTGTTCTTCAGTCTTTTGATTTGTAATTGGTCATTCTTGTAAACAGCTTTCATATGTAAGAAATAAAGCAATGTACGCTTAAATTTAGGATTACGCTCACTGCAATGCTTTCATCGATTTCTTTCCACAAATAGGAATCCATTTGAAATAAATCCGCAATTCGTAGTGGCTCTAAAGTAGGAGATATAAACGAGGTGTTGAACTATCTGTTCGGATGAAGAATTTATAAAATAATGTCCTTTTTCTTGTGTAGCAACTTTCAACACTCCTGACAGACCGATGAGGGTTTAGGGCAATAAATATCGTTTCTTGTGTACTACATGGGCAGTATGTAAACGTTCAATCAAGTGTTTATATAGAAGTTACCTAAGTAGATACGTGCATTACTTGCCCTTTTTTAGGTAGGTATGTATTTGTACATTGTGTGTATCTGTGTGTGCCAAATAAACAAGTTTTCTTTCTTTCTTTCTTTTACTTCTCCTGAATTTGTAAAATAGCTCAATCACGTATCGAGTAAAATTAAGTATGCCCTGAGTTTTCTATAAGGCCAAGGTCTTCTTAAAGTTTTGACATACTTATTACTTATAAGGAAACTAGCTGACCCGGCAAACTTTGTTTTGCCATAAAAAGACAAACATTTATCTGCCCTACCCTACCCTACCCGACCCTACCCTAAACTACCCTACCCTACTCTACCCTACCCTACCCTAACCTACCCGACCCTACACTACCCTACCCTACACTACCCTACCCTACACTACCCTACCCTACACCACCCTACCCTACACCACCCTACCCTACTCTACCCTACCCTAAACTACCCTACCCTACTCTACCCTAACCTTTTTTTTTTTTTTTTTTTTTGATCACGCTTGGAAAAAATGCATTACGCATACCCGCCCATTGGGGGAATGGGGACGGGCTATGTGGGACTCCCCGGGCCAGACAAGCCCGGTATACCCACTAAAATAACCCAGCGGCACTCCCGCATCGTCTGTTTGGAGGAGGACTGGGAAACTGGCACAGCCTTTACGTCCAGTCCTCCGCCGACGACCGCCCGCCTTTACAGCGGGGCCTTCACGCCCCTCCCTTAGTGGAGGGGCCCGGGAACGACAGCGAGTGCTCGGCCGTTCCCGCCCGACGAGGGTGGTAACTCGTGCAATGCGAGCGAAGGCGCCCCCGCGCCTGTCGCCCGCTAGTCACCACCAGGTGGTGGGAGGAGACGGTCGTACAACCGCCTTCTCCCACCCCTTTTTCGCCTGCGGAGCGGCGGCGCGAGAGGATCATCCTCCCGCGCACGCTCCGCGCCTCCTTTTGCGAAATCACGACCTCGCAAAAGGAGGCAACCGCCGCCCAGGCCTCTTCACTCCCCAGCATGGAGTTGACCACACTGGGAAGTGAGAGGTCCTGCCCAATCACATCTATCAGGGCACGGCGCAGCTCTGCCCAGGCTGGGCACACCTCGAGGGTGTGCTGTGCCGTGTCCTCCTCCGCGCCGCAGTCGTGGCACGCCGGGGTTTCCTCCCTCCGGATCCGGTGCAGGTGCGTTCCGAAACAACCATGTCCGGACAACACCTGCACCAAACGGAATGAGAGGAAACCATGTGGCCGCTCGAGCCAGCCTTGCAAGACTGGACCGAGCGCGTCCAGCGTCCGGCGTCCAAAGGCGGCGGTGGCGAGGTCCTCCGTCCAATGGAGGACGATAGCGTCCCTCGCCTCCCGCCGCACTGCCTCCCGCTCTTCCGCGGCGGGGCGCTCCCCGAGCGCCTTCCGCCGCGCCGTCCAATCGTACACTCTGGCGAGAACCCTTGCCTCCAACTCCCAGGGAGGGGTGCCCGCCAGAGCGCACGCCGCCGAGAAGCCCACTGAGCGGTAGGCTCTCGCCACCCGCAGTGCAATGGCCCTTTGGGGCCTGCGGATGGCGGTCGCGTTCTCCCTCCTGTTGAGGGAGTCCGCCCAGATGGGCGCCCCGTAGAGGGCCATACTCCGCAGGATGCCGGCATAGAGGCGCCGGCATCTATCCTTCGGCCCTCCCAAGTTTGGGAGGAGCCATGAGAGGGCGTCCGCGGCTTTCAGCAGGCGCGTCGACAGCCCGCTGAAGTGCGGGCCGAAGCGCCACCTGCTGTCTAGCACGAGGCCCAGATACTTCATCTGGGCCCCGACCCCTATCCGGACGCCCTCCACGACGATGTGGGCGTTCGGAGGGCAGCGCTGCCGAGGCCCGTGAAAGAACACGGCCTCGGTCTTGTTCAGCGCTACCCTCAATCCAAGCTGGCGGATCCTACCTGCCACCAAGGATCCGCCAGCCGAGGCCAAACAGGCCGCCTCCCCAAAGTCCCTCCCCCGGGCAACGAGGAGAGTGTCATCCGCGTAGCAGATGACACTCGTGCCCTGGAGGAGGGTGCCCCGCAGGAGCCAGTCGAATGCGATGTTCCACAAGGGGGGCCCCAGCACCGACCCCTGTGGAACACCGGACTCCGCGTCGTAACGCCTGATCCTGGCCGTCTTGTCCACCAGGAGGACCTCTCTGTCCTCCAGGTAGCTGGCCAGGATCGCCCGCAGATATGGAGGCACTCCGTGGTACCGGAGTGCCTCCAATATGGTCGAGTGGGGCACAGAGTTGAAGGCGTTGGCGATGTCGAACGACACCGCCAACACTCCGCCCCCCGACTCGACCGCCTCCTTTACGTGGCCCCTGAGTAGGGCCAATGCGTCGACCGTCGAACGCCCTCGGCGAAAACCGAATTGGGCGTCCGACAGGTTAGGCCCTACCTCCCGCAACTGGCTATTTAGCCGGGTGGCAATGATCCCCTCGAACAATTTACCGACCTCATCGAGCAGAACGATGGGCCGGTATGCCGAGGGGGAATCCACCGGGCGTCCCTCCTTCCGGAGCAGGCAAAGCTGCCCCTCCTTCCACTGTTTCGGGAACCTCCCAGCCGCAAAGCACGCGCTGAAGAGGTCCCGAAATCTGTCCTGCATCTGAGAGGCAGCGATTGCCACCACCCGTGCAGGGACGCCGTCAGGCCCAGGGGCTGTCTTCTTTGCACGGAGGCGAAGAATCCCCTCTTGGACTTCATCCACCGTCACCGGGGGAATCTCCTCCTCCGGCGAAGCTGCCTCCCGCGGAGGGTCCATCACTGGAGGGGCGAAGTCGGCCCTGCGCGGAAACAGGGACCGGACCACCCCATCCAGCAACGCCGGCTCGAGGGTCTCCGACAGAGGGGGTCCATAGGGCCGCAGCTGGCTCCGCGCCAGCTTATACGGTCTCCCGTATGGATCCCTGTCGAGACCCTCCAGCATCTCGGCCCTTGCCGAGTCCTTGGCGGCGCACATTGCCGACTTGAGGACCGTCTTTGCCTCCCCGGCCTGAGATCGGGTTGTGCGCCGCCGGCACCGCGTGTAGTCCCTCCTGGCCGCCACGCAGGCGGCCCGAAGCCTCGCCAACTCCTCTGTCCACCAATAGACGGCGCGACGGGGAGGCGGACGGCGTGACCGAGGCATGCTGGAGTTGCACACCTCGGTCAGGGACCCACGGAGCTGGACCGCTGCGGCGTCAACGTCCAGGGTCTCCACAGGGGGCGAGAGCCAGTCCTGGAGGAATGCTGCCTCCTGAGCTGCCTCCCGGTCCAGGCGGGTGAGAGCCCACCGCGGGAAGGGAGATTGGCCCGAGCGGGCTGTTCCCTCCCGCGGGCCCCGGGTGGAGATGTCGAACCGCACATAACGGTGGTCCGACATGGTCTCCACCATCTCAACCCGCCAGTTCACAACGCGGGCGGCCAGCACGGGGGTGGCAAACGAAACGTCAACCACTGACCCTCCCCGCTGCCGCACACACGTGTGAACATCCCCCCTGTTTAGGAGAGACACACCGCACGAAGCCGCCCATAATTCGGCGGCGCGTCCCCGGACGTTGCAAGAGGCGGCCGGGTTGCCCCAGGCCACCGACTTCGCGTTCAGGTCGCCTAACACGGCGACCTGGCGTGGTGCCGCCCTCCCGACGACTGCCGTTAGGACTTCGAGAAAGTTCTCGAAGTCCCTTAGAGGGCGGTTTGGGGAGAAATAGACCCCGACCAGGGCTATCCCTCCCCACGCGGCGGCTACGTATCCCGGTCCTTTTCTAAAAGCGAGAGGGGAGGGGAGTTCGTGGCGGGCCGCGACACCAACGCCACCAAGCCGTCTCGATCACCCAGCCAACTGCCAGGTACCGAGTACGGCTCAGCGACCACCGCCACGTCCACCAACCACTCGGCCACGGTCTGCATCAGCAGATCCTGAGCCGCTCTGCAGTGGTTGGTGTTCGCCTGGAGGATGCGATGTTCGACTCTATGCATTAATCGGACATCGCACCCCCCTCTTCCGTAGCCGCCGTGGTCCCAGCCTCTGGGATGGCGGTGGCAGTTACAGGCCGGGTCGGCGCCTGTGCTTTGCCCCTCCTAAGGGGAGGACTGCAGTTCCTCCCCTTCATAATGTGGCCCGCAGGGCGGCCGCCACGCCGCACTGGCGGCACATACCGCGCAGTGCGGCGTGGCGGCCTTGCACGAGGCGACTTTGTGCCCCTCCTTGCCGCAGCGGTAACAACTGTCCGTCCTGTCTACGCTGGACGGACAGAGGGCCCGGGTGTGTCCGATGCCGAAGCACCGGAAGCAGCGCAGAGGCTGGACTTCGAGTGCCCGCACGGCACCCGAGCTGAAGCCAACGGCTAGCCGTCCCTTGGCAAGGACGGCTTTGGCAACGACGACTGGGCACTCCAGGCGGATGCTGCCCATGCCGCCGCGGCCGGGCCTGATGTCCCGGCCTTGCACCGCTGCGACATCGCAGCCCCCTATGGCTGCGACCGCCGCCACCACCTCCTCCTTGGTGACTGTGTCATCCAAGGAGGAGATCTCTATGGCCGCCGATTTCACCGGCCTGGCCACCTTGGCCGCGTCCGCAATGACCTCTTGCAGCTTAGCTGCGAAGAGGTCCGCGTGTGCCCCACCCTCGGCCCCCGGGAACTCGAATATTCGAGCCCCAGCCTGCGTCCGGCGGCATGAGACCTTGCCGATCCCTAGTTTGGTGGGATCGGCATTCGCACGCGCCCGCATCATTACGGACGCGTACGTCTCACCCCGCTCCGCAGCCTCCGTGGTGAGCGTCACCACGACGGCTGTGGTCTTTGGAGGAACCAGGTTCCTCTTGGCACCGGCTGGGGTGGAACTTTTCCCCTTCCCCTTTATTTTTCCCTGCACAGTCGACTGCAACTGGCTGGGAGGGTTGGCGGCGGAGACGGCTGGGGGGGAGCTTTTCCCCTTCCTCTTACCCTTTCCCTTGCCAGTCGACTGCGACTGGCTGGGAGGGGTGGTGGCGGGGATAGCAGGGACGGCCGCTGCCGCCTTTGTGGCCTTACCCTTCCCCTTCCCCTTGCCGACGACCCTCGTCCAGCCCTGCTGGTTGGTCGGGGTGGTGGAAGGGAGAAGGGGGTCCTCCTCCCTGTTTGAGGTCGGCGCCGGCCCACCCTTCCTCTTGTCCGAGGCAAGCGGCAGCCGGTAACTCTTCTCCGGCAGCAGCCGGTCCTCAATGCCTGCTAGGCAGGCTTGGACGAAGTCCCGCTCCTCCATTATGACCTTGCGGATGGTGTCCTCAAGGTCGGAGGAGGCGGAACCCTCTACCGCAGGTCTGGGCTCGGATTGGGTTGGCCGGGCCGTGGCTTCAGCCAGCTTAAGATGCAGCTGGCTAACCTCCGACTGCAGGCGATCGACTCTCACCTGCAGTTGCCGCGCTTCGTCAGTCGCCTTGCGCTGCATCAGCTCTGCGACGATGCCACGCATGCTCGCGGCCCGGCATTTCAGGGACTTTTGAAAGGTGCCCTGTAGGTGGGAGGACTTAGAGGCGACCACTATAATCTCCTCTACGTCCTCCTCAGCCATCCGCTCCAGCTCAGTCATCGAGTGGTCCGCGTATAAAACGCGGGACGAGCCGTACCCGGACTTGGCCCGGGCGAGTTGTGCCTGCTGCTCCTTGGCTGCCACCTGCTCCTCCAGGTCTTGCTGGAGCTGCTCCCGCCGAGCCAGGTCTAAATGACGTTGGGCGTCTGCGAGACCCACGTCGTGGGTGTCCGCCGCTGTCACCGGCTTTTTGGCCTTCGCCCTCCTCGACTCTTTCGCCGAACCTGAGGCTGAGCCATCGGAAACTTCCTTGAGGTAGTACCTCTTCCGCGAACTTGAGCGAGAGTCGACCTCCATCGAACTCGCTCTCGACCTCGACACTACGGACTCGTTGTCGGACTCGTCCGCCCTTCCTCCGTAGAAAGTCCTACCTTCCTCCGCCGACGCTGAAGCGTCGCGCTGGCCCTGAGAAGGGCCTTTTGGTTGGCCCTTAGAAGGGCCTTTGGGTTTTAAAAAACGCCCGCGGGTGTCCCGCGCAGGTCGCTGAGACATAATAAAATAAAATAAAATTTACCGCAGTTCGAAGCACTCAAGGCAATAAAATCAGATTCGCTACGATGCACAGTTCACTTTAGCCGTACCCAGCCTGCCACTCCGTTACGGTGGTCAGGACTGGGACGTTTCCAGGGGATACGACGTGGACGTAAGAACTGTGAGGGGATCCCCCACTCTACCCTACCCTACCCTAACCTACCCGACCCTACACTACCCTACACTACCCTACCCTACACTGCCCTACCCTACACTACCATACCCTACCCTACCCTACCCTACCTATAAACCTCACGGAGCCCGAGACCTTTCCAACGAATGCAAAACCATCGAAATCGGTTCGTGCGTTCTGTAGTTATAGCGTCAGGGAGGAAAACCCGACTTATTTTTATATATTAGATGTGTGAACCAGCACTTCTTGCACACAGAAAATAGATTCGTTTTATTGAATAAACTTTGTTCGGACAAGTCCACAGCATGAGTTATTGAAATACTTCCATAACAAAAGGAGTGATTCAGCCAGAAAAGTAACTGAACAAGGTCGACTAGGAGAGGGTGGCTAAATTAAACAATGGACTATATACTAAGCGCGTATAATATAATAATCACAATGCTTGCTGCTCACCCAAAAAAATAATTTTACACGCAACCCCACTAAATGCAGGTAACAAAACCATAGCGACTTCTAATTAGATGTCAACGCCATCTATCGAGCGAAGCGGAACTAATGCTAAATATTTTATTGATTCGCTATGGCTTTGCTTAGACATACCGCCCACCAAGGACATATTGCCCAATGTCCTTTAATACCGCCCACCGTGCCAAAAAAATTTCAATTGTTTGGAAATATGCTGTCAATGTCATTGGTGGAGGTTTGAACCAATTTAACAACCAAATTAATTATATCTAGACTTATAAACTATACTAGCATACTAACACAAAATATAAGAAAAATGTTAAAACAAATTGTTACATAAAAGGTACAAGTTCAATCTGTTACAGGTAGCACACACAATTTAGATGTCGGTCTTTTTATAGTAGACGACTGTGTACGTAACGTTACGACCCGGGTAACCCCATCTGCTCCCGGATGTTTATTTGCAATCCTACCTAACAACCACTTGCCAGGGGGCAAATTATCTTCTTTTACTAAAACCACTTCACCAATAGATGGTTCCGGTGTTTTGTAGGCCCACTTATGCCGCTGTAAAAATTGGTGAAGGTAGTCCTGTGACCATCGACGCCAGAAATCCTGCATCATTCTCTGGTAGAGTTGCCACCGCTTTAAACTGTGTACATTACACCTTTCATAATTCGAGTCCGGGGGTACAACAAGTGGTTCCCCAACCAGAAAATGACCTGGAGTTAAAATAATAAACTTATCCAGATCTTCCATGTAGGATAGTGGTCTAGAATTGAGGCATGCCTCTATTTGAGCCAACACCGTGGTGATTTCCTCAAAGGTTAACGTTGAATCTCCTATCACCCTCTTAAGGTGATACTTAGTGGACTTTATCCCTGCCTCCCAAAGGCCTCCAAAGTTTGGCGAGTGAGGAGGAATAAAGTGCCACTCAGTACCATTGGTGGCAAGTTCCTCTGCTAACTCGGAGAAAGCTAACCTTTCCTCTTTAAATAAATTTTGCAATTCACGTGCGGCACCCACAAAATTAGTGCCGTTGTCACTATGTAATTCTGCACACCGACCTCGCCTAGCAACAAACCGTTTGAAAGCCGCAAGGAAACCTCTAGAACTTAGGTCGCTAACAGCTTCTAAGTGCACGGCCCGAGTAGCCATGCAGATGAATAAAGCGATGTATCCCTTATACGATTTGTTACCTCGACCCTTTGACACCCGTAAATTTATTGGGCCGGCGTAATCCACACCGCTACATAAAAAGGGTTTGTTCGGTGTAACACGAGCTGCTGGTAGTTGCCCCATAAGTTGTGTTCTAGCCTTGGCTGTGTACCGAAAACACCGCACACAGCTTCTAACATGTTTTTTAGTTAACAATTTGACTCCCATGATCCAATACTTTGATCGCAAATAGGTGATCATCAGTTGAGGCCCACCATGCATAGTTTTGACATGAGCGTCTGCTATCAGCAATTTCGTTAAAAGCGACTCCTTTGGAATTAAAATAGGATGTATTCTATGGTAATTTATCTTGGACATTTCCAGCCTGCCTCCGACTCTAATAATCCCCTTGGTATCCAAAAATATATTCAATGATTTCAGATTGCCTTTCATCTGATCTACCTGATTCTCTTTCAATAATTCCAACTCATTTGCGAATCCTTCTTCTTGACATTTCTTTATGCATATCTCTGTTGCTTCATCTAGTTCTTGTTTCATCAAATGTTTTGACCTAAATTTTTGCCGTTGTGACCTTAAAAACCGACGACAATAAGCTACTACTCGTATCATTTTCGACAGTGTCGAAAATCTGTTCCAGATTGTCACATCCAACGTAGAAGTATGTGCTTTAACTTCTTCTAAATGCGTAGCGAGATGTTTTGGTCTTTTGTACTCGATTACCGATTCCCTTAGGAAACTCGGTCCTTCCCACCATATAACCATATCTACAAGCTCTGAAGGAGAAACACCTCGAGACGCACAATCTGCTGGATTTTGCTTAGTGGGTACATGTGCCCAGTGATGCGTATCTAATGTTGTCAAAATATCGGAAGTTCGATTGGCCACAAAGGTTTTCCAACGACATGGATGACCATTTAACCATGCCAACACTACCTCGCTGTCGGTCCATGCATGCCAATTTGTTTTTGGTATACCCATAACTTCACCTACTTCCGCTATTAATTTACTAACAAGAACTGCGCCACAGAGTTCCAGTCTTGGAATGGACACTTGTTTAATAGGTGCCACCTTTGTTATGGATGTAATTAGCGACGTATGGACATTTCCCAAATTATCCACTACTCTAAGGTAAACCACTGCCGCATACGCTAGCTTCGAGGCGTCTGAAAACCCGTGTAGCTCTGACTTCGTGGTATCAGAACCCGTGTGTAACCATCGAGGGATTCTAATATGAACCAGAGAAGCTAAGCTGTGATGGTAAGTACTCCATTCTTGTTCCAAATTGCTTGGGATGACTTGATCCCAATCCAACCCTGCTAACCACAATTTCTGTATATATATTTTTGCTAAAATTATGCTAGGTGCTAACCATCCCAGAGGGTCGAACAAACGCGATATCTCGGAAATTATTTTTCTTTTTGTTACAGGTCCCGTTATCGTCGAGAGTTCCAGAGAGTATTGGAAGAAATCTTCGCTTGAATTCCAGGTAAGTCCTAGTATTTTTGTTACATTATCCATTTTTATTTTTAATTCTTCATATGTTGTTCTTTCCTCATCTCTCATTTTATTTAATAGTTCTTTACTATTGCTCATCCACTTTTGTAACTTAAATCCGCCTTTACTCAAAATTTCATTCATGTCTGCGAATATTTTGATGCCTTGTTCTATGTTTTCAGCTCCAGTCATCAAATCGTCCATGTAGAAATCATTTAATATAATTTTCTTTATTTCAGGATTAGCTTCACACTCATCATAAGCTACTTGGTGAAGTGCACGAACTGCCAAGTATGGTGCTGATGCAGTACCAAAGGTCACCGTCATCAGTTCGTACTCTTCTATCTCCTTTTCAGGACTATCCCGCCAAAGTATGCGTTGAAATGGTGTGTCCTTTCTGTTAACTAAAACTTGCCGATACATTTTAATTATATCAGCAACCAGACATATCCGATATGATCTCCAACGCATAATAATATGCCGAAGTTCTGCCTGCAAGGTAGGTCCAATCAATAAATTGTCATTAAGAGACATTCCATTTGAACCCTTACAGGATGCATCGAATACGACTCGAACCTTGGTCGTATCCTTATCTTCGCGGACGACAGCGTGGTGTGGTAAGTATATGGCTTCTTTCATATTTCTTTTGTCTTCCGATACCCTTTCCATGTGTTTCAATTCTGAATATTCATTAATAACTTTCTCGTAATCTTGCTTTAATTTATTATTCCTTCCTAATTTTAATTCCAAGCCTTTCAGTCTTTTTTCAGCTATAGCTTTCGACTCCCCAAACTTGCCAACCCGCTCTGTATCCCGCACCGGTAGCCTCACGATATACCTGCCATCTTCATTACGCAATGTCGACGCCGTAAACCATTGTTCACATTTAACTTCCTCCTCCGTGAGCATCCTTTTTGTTCCAGATGGTTCCGCCTCTAATTCCCAAAACTTCCTCAACATTTCATCATTTTGGACACAGGAATGCATCACAGTAATATGCGAGTGGATGTTCGGACTATTTTCCACGTCTACCGCCCCCGACAGTATCCAGCCTAAAGCGGTACTTTGCGCTAATAGCGTTCCGCTTGAATTCCGCTTTAGTCCGTCCCGCATGACCTGGCTGTATATTTCAGCGCCCAACAAAATGTCAATCTTGTTGGGCCTGAAGTATTCCGGATCAGCTAACTCGTTATCATTTATATCAACCCATTCTACCCTGGTTACTTTCGTAGCTGGGAGAAGGGCCGTGACTGATTTCAGAACATAGGCGTTTACCTTTAGTTTGACCGTAAGATCGATTCTCGATGCAATCGTAACTACTACCTTGGCGCTCGACGTAGTACTTTTATCTCCCCCCACGCCTACAACCGTATTTTTTGAAGGTATTTTCTTCAAACCTAAATACTGAACCATGGATTCCGTTACAAAGGACCCTTGTGATCCCTGATCCAGTAGCGCCCTAACCACCCGGTAAGTCCCATGCTTCGACTCAGCCTTTAATAAAGCCGTAGTTAATAACACAGTTTTCCTGTTCCCTGTCGCAAGACATGCGACCACCGGCGTATTGGACTCCTCCGCTTGATTGGCGGCGTTATTTTCCCCAGAACTTACTGATGAGTTTCCCGCGCGAGCAGCACTACTACCCTCACCAATTTCCGACCCTACACCACCCGGTGGGTGTAGCAACGAATGGTGGCGGCGTTTGCACACCTGGCATTTGAGAGTGTTTTTGCAAAACCTAACACTGTGGTTGTCAAGCAAGCAAACGAAACATAATTTGTTCATTAGAACAAAGTTTCGCCGATTTTCACTACTTTCACTTATACATTTTTTACACGAACTTATTTTGTGTTCACCTGCACAAAATACACAATTTCCCTTTTTTTCTTTAGTAACGTGTAGTGCCTGTGTAGTTCTTTGGACCCTATCTACTTTAGTCTCTAAATTCTCAAGACCTCGAAATCGATTTACCAGAAAATCTTTAAGTTGGTCAAAGGTAGGAAGATCATCACTTGGATCCGATGCCACCATTAACTCTCAGGCCCTTCTAGTAGCCTTATCTAGTTTTTCCGTTACTATATGTACGATTAAAAATGATGCAAGATCTATATCCAAATTTTTTACTGATTCTAAGCAATCGGTAGTTGTACTCAAAAGTTTTTTAATTTCCGTTGCGGATTCCCCAGTTAAAGTTCTTTGATTGAATAAACATTTTACAATACCGTTTGCTAAGAATCTTTTATTATTGTACATGGACTCTAATTTGTTCCAACTTGCACTATAATTGTCTGATGTCACCTTTACATTTTTTAATAACATTTCCGCTTCTCCGGCTAAATACCCCTTTAAATAATATAACCTTTGTGCATCATCTAGGCTACTATTTTTATGTATTAACCCAATAAAAAAATCTCTAAAGGTTATCCACTCGTGATATTTACCGGAAAACATTGGTATTTTCACTTCAGGTAACCGAAAGTTATGGAAATCTTTCCTACTGCTAATTCCCGGGCTACTGTTAATTTCATCACTAGGTACTAATAATTTATCTTTTCTAATTAGCTCTTTTAAAGTACTTTTGAACTGAATATATAATTCTTCAACCTCGTCATAAAAATCATCTTTATGGTATTTGGAACTATGTAATTCGGATTTTAATACTTCACTAATAATTCTAACATGCGTATTAGAGAAGATTTGCCAATGTTGTTCTAAACCTTCTAAGCGTGTTTCAATATATGATATAGTAAGCCTATCTTTGGGGCATTTTTTAAAATTAATCAAAGCCCTTTCAATTTTCATTTTTATGTCTTCTTGGACATCAATTAATGATTCCATTTTGCAAACTTAAATTTTAGATTATACGCAACACACAATGACAAAATAATAATAAATTTTCTAACTACAGCACAATATCCTTCCGGACCGTAATGTTGAATTTGCAAAATGTTGAATCCCAAAATGATGAATTTGGGCAATGTTGAATTTGCAAAAAGTTGAATTTGGAAAATGTTGAATGCTCAAAATGTTGAACTTGTAAAACGTTGAACTGTGAATTGCAAAATGTTGAATTTGCAAATTGTTGAACAGTAAATTCCAAAATGTTGAACTGTAAATTCCAAAATGTCGAGTAGTTATCGATGGCTGCTCGTCGAATGATAACAATGCCCCCGGCAATTCCCTCAGGGGTTGGTACCCTCAACAACATTATTCTTGCTACACATTAACGATCTGCTAAATAAACATAAAATATATAACCTTTGGGTATGCAGACGACAGCAATGTTGCTGAGCTGAGAGACACCGCACTGGCTACCGAGCCGCAGATCCAGTTTCTCCGTAAGGCTATGGTGGAGCGTTTGAACCTGTTCTTGCAGGCAGTCTTCGAATGGGGCGATGCCAATCTGGCCAGGTTTAACGCTGCTATAACCCAGGCGTGTCTTTTTCCCGCTAAAAAGAGCCAATTTCACGCGGTTCAACTTGCTAAGATTTGACCGTGACAATAACGAACCATCTTGAGATTCTTGCCATTACATTGATATCGACTCTCAGTTGTGGCGCATCATCATCATCATCATCATTTCAGCCGAAAGACGTCCACTGCTGGACATAGGCCTCCCCCAGGCGTCGCCACATTGACCGATCCCGTGCGTCTCGCATCCAGCGCCTTCCCGCAACCTTAACCAGGTCATCGGTCCACCTAGTGGGAGGCCTTCCAACGTATCGTCTTCCAGTTCGCGGTCGCCATTCCAGAACTTTTCGGCCCCATCGGCCATCCGTTCTGCGAGCAATGTGCCCTGCCCACTGCCACTTAAGTTTGGCAATTCTTCGTTGTGGCGCATACATTGAGGCAAAAGCTAAGCTGACTGCCAAAAAGTTGGGGATCCTTGCAAAGGTGAGAAGATACTTCACACCGGAACAGCTGCTCAATTTGTATCAAGCCCAAGTTCGATCATGCATGGAGTACAGTTCTCATCTCTGGGACTGATCTATCAAATACCAGCTTGATGTCTAGTCTAGAGTCGAATAAAAATTGGCCCCCACCAAGAAGTTAATCAGCCATGAAATAAGGCACTGGGGGTAACCATAAGCTCTTAGAGAAATGTCAAATACCTGCTTGATGCACTAGAGTCGAATGAAAATTTGGTTGGCTCTCGCCAAGAGGCTAATCAGCAATGAAATGAGGCACTGGGGGGTTGTCTAAGAGTTTATGGTCATAAACTCTTAGAGCAAAGTTATTTTGAGTGTGCGTAAGAGACAGGTGTATGTGACTTGTACACCTCTGTCCCTTTTTTACATTCGAACTATGATAATTTTGTCACGACAGGGTTAGGGAACTCGTCATGACAAAGCTCCAGAGCCTTGAACATCGTCGCCAAGTTGCCAGCTTGTCGGTTTTTTACCGGTTACATTGTGGGAAGTGTGCGATGGTAATTCATGATCTAATGCCAACTAGCTCGAATCATCATCAGACTACCAGACGTACGGTGATGCGCCATCGGTACATAGTCAACATCCCACCAATTCGCACAAAATGTTTGGGGAACACTTTTATTATGCGTACAGCTAAGGAGTGGACATCCCTGCCGGAGTCTGTGTTTCCCGACAGCTACAATCTTGGAGTCTTTAAGTCAAGAGTGAATAGGCTGTTTCTAGGCAAGCGTGATTTAACGTCGACCACATCATCGCTTACCATCAGTTGAGATAGTGGTCAAACGCGAGCCTATAGAGAATAAATAAAAAGAAATTGCGAAATGTTACTACATAGAAGTAGTGGAAATAAAAAATGCTTCAGGCTCCACTTTCAGTTTTATGCCACTTTTCCCCATCTTGCGTGTTGATGTTGGATGCCAGCCCACCGACCAACCTCGTTGTGGGAAAGGGCAACAAAATTATGAAATTAATAAAAATCTACCTGACCATAATATTCAATTCGGGATCATGGATTAATGGTCCCGGCATTCAATATTATATGAATTCAACATTGTAGGATTATTTAAATTCAACCTTTTTGGGAATTCAACATTTTGGCAATTCACCATTTTGGAAATGCATCATTTTGTGAATTCAACATTATACAAACTCAACATTTTGCAAATTCAACATTTTGGGATTAACAGTTCAACATTTTCCAAATTCAACATTTTAGGATTCAACCTTTTGAGAATTCAACATTTTGGAAATTCAACATTTTGCAAATTCAACATTACGGTCCGGAAGGCACAATATATAAACAACTTTAAACAATAAAGAGAGGAAGAATATAATTCTAAACTTAATGTTCACTAAAGACAATCTTCTTGCACTCGTAAACACAACGAAAATTTTACAAGTCTTTTTAACGTTTATTTTCTATGGCAAATCGGGCATAGGTTCCCCGTTTGCTACCACTTTTCTTGAAAAATTTACAAGTCCGAAATCACACACAAACAGCAAAGTTAACTTTTAAATGAGTATAAAGTTCAAATTCTAATGCACTTTTTCTATTAGATTCTTCCTGATTTAATAAGGTTGAAAGTACTCACGATTGTTTCACCAGATACACTCACTGACACTGATGACGGCGACGTCACGTCGCGCTGTACTGCACCACACACAAGTGGCGCCCCCTGCCTGCTTGACCCCGAACTGTTGAGCTTCTGCTCCTCACTTGCCTCGTCCCTCCGGCTGCTGCTGCCACCAGTAGTGCTGCACCACGCTCCACTGGTTGCTCCCTGCGCCAACCGGTCTTCCACCTTCAGCTCCTGGCACCTCTCACCTGGTACCCACTGAAGGGATGCTCTGTGGCCTTAGTGCGAGTTTTTACTCACGCGTGACTCACGCTCACTCTTGTTACGTAAACGATCTCTTATGTCAAAATGTATACAAAAAAAGAGGTTTCTCCTTACCGTCCCCAGACGGCGCTTATCCAGTTTCCATACAAATTGACGTTTACGTTAACGCGATTGACCGTGAGTAAAAACTCGCACTAAGGCCTCTGGACAGCGATCCACTGCCCAGTAACGAAGCGAAGGGTGGTAATTTCTACCACCACCGGAAACCACCACAAACACTCCCGAACCAATCCAACTCGAAGGACCATGAACAAGGTCGACTAGGAGAGGGTGGCTAAATCAAACAATGGACTATATACTAAGCGCGTATAATATAATAATCACAATGCTTGCTGCTCACCCAAAAAAATAATTTTACACGCAACCCCACTAAATGCAGGTAACAAAACCATAGCGACTTCTAATTAGATGTCAACGCCATCTATCGAGCGAAGCGGAACTAATGCTAAATATTTTATTGATTCGCTATGGCTTTGCTTAGACAGTAACTGAAGATATAAAACTCACGGGCCATCGCCATATATCCACGAAACTTGTGTCGATGCGGAAAGATAATCATCTCAAATTGTGAAATCACATAAAAATTCAATGTCTTTTGTCAGTGGTTACTGGCTGAGTCCGTATCTTAATGGTGCCGGTGTCGGGACGCCGGACTAATGAAAACTCGTTCCCTCAGACGTTATTACAGCACTTGCACAAATAATGAAGTTCAGTATAGCTGACGACGCCGCTCTCGGTGGCAGGGTCTGAGGTGATTAGATATCCATATTTAATGCCTCCCTGATAGAGGCGTTAACTGCACGTACACGCGGAAATAAAACGCAACGGAATAAGTGCCTTTTAATATACCAATTTAAATATTAATTTGTAACCCTGCAGGGAATTGGATTTTATCGTGTTATACTTTGTCAGATTTATGGGTTGTATATTGACGTGCAGTGGTGGCCCATAATCTAGTAATCCACAAAAGGTCTTCATCCACAAGCGCCATAATAACCCATTTAATAAAATTGACTTTTACAATGTTCCTCCATAACGACCCCTTAAAATGTTTCTTGTTTTTCTCACGAAAATTAGTTCATTCATTACAGATAATGTAAGAAAAACAGTCTTTAAATTCAATGTAGTAACACAATACCCGGTAGGTGAACAAAAACGTAATTGGCAATTCAATAGTTATTTGTGCAACAAGAGAGCAAAGTTGGTTTTTGCCGCGAGTGTTGATTTTGAATCCCGAGTAAGCGAAGGATTCTATATTTGAATCACGAGCGTAGCGAGTGATTCTAGGTTAGAATCCTGAGTGCAGCGAGGGATTCAAAGACACGAGATGCAAATAACTTTGGTCTCGTGTAGCACATACAACTTTTCACTTCAGCAGCGAGAACAAATAATCTAAAGGTAAAAAATACAACTTGGTAATATTTAAACCACATGTATATTTGTAAAAATTAAAAGTTAAAAGTAAAATTATTGCAGTTTTGAAAATTAAAAGTACCTACCAGTTTTGTTTGGAATCAATGGAACCGATATTGTTGTTTTAGCGACTTCAGTTTGAGTATTCACTGATTCGCTTTTTACATACTGCTTCAATTCTTCCGGTGTTAAATTGCAGACATCATCACTGGATTCACTCATATTTATTTATAATTATTTTAATAATATCCAACGTGTATCGCACTTTGTAGCTAGCGAACAGAAGTAGAAAATTAGAAAACAATAAAAATTTAAAGCCCGCTATTTTTTAAAGATGCGTTCGGAAATTGCACTATTACTAAATTATTCTGTCACAATAAAGATTGTTAAAACTTTTAATAATTATGTAGATACATGATAAACTTCGTATTTTTTACTTCAACATCTCTTTATTTGATTATAAAAAAATATAATTCGATTATTAAGAGAAAAGTATAATAATTACATTTAAACCTTGATTTGAAATTTTATAGATGACGTGTTTCCGAACGTTTTATTGTTGGTTTCTTTTTTGAGCCTATTATATATGGAATTTGAAAATCGAACTTCGAATCGACTTGTTTCTATCTCTCGCTCTTTTCGTATCGAAGTGAAAGTGACAGAACAAAGTGAAGTTCAAATTTTTCGAATGTTGTGAGTAGACCCAGCACTGACTCGGCATTTAAAAAAAATAATTAAAAAGTTACTTTGTCTCACGCTCGCAGCAAAATCGAATTTTGCTCACTGTCTTTAAGCAGCAAAACCTGCTTGTTTGAGGTGCTGAGGTGAAATAGTTATTTATGCTACAAGTGCGGAAGGTAGGTGATTTCCGATGAGTGGCATTTTTATTCACGAGCGAGCGAAGCGAGTGAGTGGATAAATCGACACAAGTCGGAAATCATCTTACGTACGTGTATCATACAATATTTTACTATGCATTGTGCGAGGAAATAAACAAAATTAATAAAATGAAATTAATAAAATGGCGGGCTTATTCAAGCGCGTTCAACATATCCACAGATTAACTAATAGTTCCTCGGGCACATCTACTGCGCATGTGCGATCATAGCTGTCACATCGTAACGCAATAAGGCACGAGCAAAATATACGTTCTGCCAAACATATTTAATGATTATTTAAAAGTAATTTATTGATCAAAATCTAAATCTAGAGTAATTAAAAACGCCTAAAATAAAGTATTAGTTTTATTTTTACCTTTTATATGAATGATAATCTGTACATAACTAATTTTTAAAACTTTTCTCAAATAATAAAAACTCTATGCGTCGGGCTGACGTTGGAGTTAAAAATTAAAAAAGTACAGGAAAGTAAAAAGCACTAGTGAAAAAAAGCGACACTTTCCGCACAGTATGGCTGCTTGGAAAACGGCTCTTTTCGAGGACATGCATTGTAAAATATATTAATGGCATTTTAATTAAAAAACACAACAACGTCCTGCATTGTTCCAAGTAAATGCAATTATTGGGTAAACAAAAGAGTATTTCGATAGTAATTTGCGAATGTTATTGCTTCTTGCTACTTAGTTAAATAATCGAGTTATTTAATTATTTGGAAACTTGTTTGCTATCGCTCAGATTCCGATATTCCTTTATAAAGTCTTCATTTTCTTCTGGGGACTCGACAAGCAATTAGTTTTGCATCATAATAAATTATTTTGTTCAGCAGTTCCTTTTTATTACATAAGCAATACAGAATATTTATAATTTCGACAATGAGCGATGGGCTTAAAGCTTAACGTCGCCTGCCGGGAAAAAGATCGCGCCGCCCGGGAATAAACTAAATGATTTGAGCAAAGAAATTCAGCAGAAACGGTTGTTGTAGACGCTAAACAGTAATTTGGTAGAAATAATACCAACAATTTTCTTTGAGCTTTATTTCAACTCGCTAAATAAATTCTAACTGTATCTTACGACCACTTACTAATCCCAGAACGTAAATCCGAAGATGGTGTAAATTTTTAAACTAAAGGTACGTAATTTACTGACGGAGACACGGAGAATTTCCACATAAAACTGACTTGCATGAGGAAAAATGTTTACTGGCGACTTTTAAAGCCACGACCTTTCATTGTAAAACCCCGTCGCCATTGTTTTGTCAAGGTATAAGAACCTATAACTGGGACCGAACTAGTTCTCCAAAATGGGTATTACCCAATTAAATGTTCCGTGCCTAAAGTTTCATTATACGTATATGAACTCGTGAAGTCGTAACTAGTTTAAGTCCCTCTTTACGTTACCGCGAACTAGAACGTGGAAGGTGCCTTGTACGGGTTATAAATATGCATGGATTTTATGTCATTATCTTACATCTGTCCGTGATAATTATCTCTTCGCTTTGAGATTGTTGCAACAATTGTCCACTAGGGACGCTGTTGTGTAACAATATGCCTCTTAGTTTCACACTATGCTTGGTTAGGCTTAGCTAGGCTTTGGGTAGGCTTGGTTTGATTAATTTAGTATGCTCTCGGCACTTCGTTTATTTTCTATTTGATAACAGACTTCATGTGGAACACAGACCTAGTTTTTTTTGTACGCTATTATTGCAAATCATGTTAAAGAATCACAAAGAACAAAAAAGATTGAAGAAACCTTCAAGGAGGCACCATCGGGATCTTAGATTTGAAAGCATGATTTGTGGCAATCACATAAACAAAGGGAAAACCTCTAATTTAATCAATTATCGGTAGCTACATTGTCCTTCTAATAATCAACTAATAATTTTCAATTAATTCCTAATAATATTACATTGTTATTAGCACGTGCTAGAAATACGGACCATCGATCAGTATAATTATCCCTTATTAGATCATTTAGACCAGGGGTTCTGCTGAAACTATGAAATATGTGATACAAGCTTGAAGCTGCAACATACTAATCAATAAATACTAACAGGAACTACTCGATAAATACATTTTACAGTAATATATCCCTAAATTATACAACTCTGAGTACTGAAGATTCTAGTACCGTTTGATACATCGGCGGCTATTCTGCAGTTGCAGTAATTAAGTCCTAGTACAGTTACAAATCAATTGAGAATATAGGATAGTAACTATTTCAAAACTTTGGCTCCGATTTGAAAAGATATGCCCAAAAAAGCGAGTCTATTTTTTCCTAATAAGCAACATTTTTTCAAGCAACAAGAAAAACGCAGTTACTGTTAAGAAACAAAGGGCGTCGCAAAAAAAATACACTATGTAAAGGGTGTCACAATGTAAAAAAGTTTGGGAAGCCCTGATTTAGACATTAACGCGGTAATTTGCTACAGTTGCTTGTTGTAATTGTAAACAAATTACGAATCCCCACACACATAGTTACAATTATATGTTATTCTTTGAAGTAGTTTTGGGATTACGCAGATTTTTTCTGGATCGGAAAATCTTGCTGTCTTTGATAAATATCATACCTCATATGTAAACCTTCTTCTTAACGTTTACCAACAACAGAAAGTTATTAAAACGTCAACTGTTGAACGTAATTTCTCGTGTTTTGTTTTGACAGCTCAAATAAAAGGCACGCAAGCCATAAAGCGAGCCTCTATTCGAGTTATGTACTCACTCTGAATGGGAACAACAATTTCCATCTGAATCTAAAAATGTTACAGCATCTCATTGCCCACTTTTGTTTGATAACAACGACTGAGTCAAAAGCACAGGCAAACTTGAATTTTAGTAGCTTTGGTATGAACGTATTTTGTTTTTACAAGTATTTTTTATTAACTTGCAATGTATGTATGTGTCTTCGGGTTCTGTCAAATCTTGCAACTGAAATTTAAAGCAGTTATTCTCAACCGATTAAGATGAAATTTTGCATACACATTTGGTTTGGATGACAATGCACGGTAAGCTATAAAGCTAGATTTAAAAAAAATATTCAGTGCTTCCGTATGTCGAGATCACAGATGGTTGCTGCATCCAATTCCCTCAGTAAAGCGCCACAGTTTCCTTTTATGACACTGCAGGGAATACTAGGGCACTCCTTTTGTATTAAAGAAAGGCTTATGTTGGTATAAAAGTTTGGCAACGTTTAAGATTTGGATTAACTTTTTTTTTTCATTTTTTTTTTTTTTTAAAAAAACGTTGCTCCACACTAGGAATTTCTTCCTGTATCGTGGGTGCGTTTACAAACATATAAACTCACATACACAAACACCCAGAGCCGGAACAACTACCTGTAGGTCATACAAATATTTGTTCCGTGCGGGAATCGAACCCGCGACACGCAACACAGCAGTCAATCGCTCAACCACTGCGCCAACCGTGCACCCAACTTTGGTACACGGGTTTACTACAAAAACTTTCAAAATGGAAAAGTTACTTTTCGTTATTGAGCTAAAGTTCTGTGGTTTGTCTTTGAAAGTTAAATCCACACAAATAACAATACAAGTTCTTCTTGTTTAAATTAAAATTGCTTCAATGTATAAATAGGATTGCAGATAAACAGTTTTGTGAAAGACTTTCGGCAACTTCTCAAAGGCTAGGAATTTCATATATCGCGTTCACGGCAGAATGCTTTCCCACTGAGCTGATAGAATTCCTTTGACAGTCAACCATTGAACGTGGTGTTAATATAAAAGTTTTTCAAATTATTCCAAGACTGCTGTTTCTATTTAAATGTTGTATATTGAAGTTATTCTCAGACTCTGTTTTATGAAGCAGAACCAAATTGTATAAATTCTACAATCACGAAAAGGTCAATTGGGGTTTAAGTAATGAATTCAGAACATTGAGCCCTGTTATTTTTATATAGTTGTATTCAAAGTTAGGGGAGGGTCAAGAGCACTTACCAACCTTTCAGACTACGTATACCTAGCTGGCTAATGTTATGGTACAAAACCATAACAATAGTATTATTATAGTAGTAGTATTTATTACTGTATGTTGATTGTATTTTAATTGATTTTTTAATTGTAATAATTGCTTGCATTTTTAATTGTATTTTAATGGTATTTTAAATTGTATTTCTGTTAGTCCTAATTTCATTGAGGTAGTAACATTGTATTGGCGTAATAGCTGTAAAGGTGTTATTTACATAATTGCGAATAAATAAATAAATAGTTGGGATTCCCAGCAGTCGTAAAGATACAATATCTCGGTTTCATCTGAGTGGCTCGTTATCAAATAAACCGTTAACAACGATAGTTTAGATGTCACCAGTTCACGTTTCTGAGTAAACATAGTTTGGACAGTTTTAGTAAGCAATGCCTCGTAACTTGTAATTTATTTTCATTGAAGTTAAAGTTCTTGGACGTTCCATATAATGTTATATGGCGCGTTGTCTGCGAAAGACAGCCATTATTTAGAAAGACAGCAGCGAATGGGCGGGATTGAGTTTACTCGCGAACACACGGATCGAACGCCTTCTAAGCTCTAATAACGATTTACTGGGATTACCAATCCATCTACTGAATGAACGTGCAGATAATAACGCCTAAGAACGTATTCCTAATTATTTTGTATTATTCCTCTATATTCTTTACAAATTATTACTATTTATAGTTAAAGTATGTGGGCAAAACCCATGTGTAACATTGGACGTTATGACAATCTAATCTTACAAATTTTATAAATGAGAAAGTTTGAATGGACGTGTGTGTGAATATATGTTTGTTACTCAATCATGCTAGAACGGCTGAACGGATCTGGATGAAATTTGGCACAGACACAGATTATAGTCTGGAATAGCACATAGGCTTCTATAGCTTTTCATCCCGGTATAATGTTCCCTTGGGATAAGAAAACAGTTTTCATGCGGGCGTAGCCGCTGGCAGAAGCTTTTGTATTTATAAAAACACTTAGATCTTTCATTTTACCTTTTCATTTCACAGGATTACCTAGTGCAGGCACCTAACATTGTTGAACCTACTTTATATTTAAGACCTATTAGTATAGTTTACCAATTTGAAGTTTGAATAAAGATTTATTATTATTATGGTTTTTAAACTTCAGTTTCTCAGGTGAACCTGGTGTTTTATAGGATCTCACGGGTGTGAACCAAGGTCAAATCCTAATTTTCTATTTGACCTGGTAAATTATTTTGTACTGCACTCAAATTGTAATTATGTTACTATTCGGCAAGTGTTTAATATTACAGCTTTTTGTAGTGTTAGGTATGTGTATATTGATAGATTGAGAACATTAAACCTATTGTATATTTGTTTCGGAATAACACCTGTTGTTGATATGACTATTGGGACTATTGTAACTCTATTAATTTCCCAAACTCAGGTAATTTCTTCTTGTAACTCTGTGTACTTCCTAATTTTTTCTGTGATAGATTTTTGTATATTATTAGTGTTTGGGACTGCTAAATCTATTATGTATGTGTGTTTGTTTTCTTTATCAACAAGTGTTATATCTGGTCTGTTGTTATAAATAGTGTGATCTGTAATTATTGTGCGGTCATAATATATTTTGTATAATTGATATTCTAAAACAGCTCTAGGTAAATATTTGTAATATGGTGTGTACGGATCCTGCATGAAATTAAGTTTGATTGCAAGTTTTTGGTATATAATATTAACAAGTTGATTATGCCGGTGAGTATAGTCGTTCTGAGCCAATGTCATACAAGCTCCCGTAATATGTTGTATTGTTTCAGGTTTGCTGTGACATTTTCTGCATAAATCGTTTCTAACTGTACTATCTTTTATAATATATTTTCTATAGTTTTTGGTATTAATGAATTGGTCTTGAATGGCTAGCATAAATCCTTCTGTTTCTGGAAACAGCCCATTTAATTCAAGCCATTTGTTGGTAGTTTCCCTATCAATGTGTGTTTGGTTAAGATCGTTAGGATGTCTTCCATGTAGTTCTTTCTGTCTCCATTTTTTATGTATCTCTTCTATGTGTCTTGCTTTGTCTATTGTTTCAATATTACCTTCGCTAATATTCAGTGGTGTATATTTGCTATCTATATCTACTATTGTTTTATGTAATTGACTAGTATTCTTCTTCATATTAAAGAATTGTTTTAGGTTTATTATTTGCCTTTTGTGTAAATGTAATTAGCCCTCTGCCCCTCCTTTCTGGACATAATCACTCTTTCGATTGCTGATTTAGGGTGGTGATATCTATGTTGTGTAAGAATTGTTCTAGTTTTAATTTCAAGTGCATTTAATTCTGTTTTAGACCACTATAACGCCAAAAGAATAAGTTTGTATAGTATTATTATTATATTATTATTTTATCAGCTCAATGTGGCCTGAATACCTTGGACTTGAAAAACAACGATTTACCAATATTAGTAGCAGCTGATGTTATTATAAAACAGTTCGTTAGGGTACATTACACTAGAGAGGCCCTTTAGGACACATAAGGACCATGGCCATGCGGCACTGAGAACGTTTCTATCTCCATTCATTTTAGCTTGAAAGCGTAAGTCAACCCGAATCTGGATAATACAAAGCCGTTTGCAAATTTAAGATGTTTTATGTATGATATGAAGTTACCTGATCTTTATTTGAGTGTCTTTATGGAAAAACGGCCAAATGGAAAAGGGACACCGAAATAATAAAGTACCACAGAATATCACACTAATAAAATAATACGTCCTCGTTCAATTATTACGAATTCCTCAAAATGAAATTAACTTGGTATTACTGGATGTTAACACATATTATATAATTAATTTTAATGTCGTGACCGCGAGTGCTGCAGTACTCGGAATGGCAGGAAATTTAAACGCTCTGCTTAATTCGGTACGGACTTTTTAAGTAATACTTATTACATAATGTGGAGCGAAATTGTCAGGAACGTACCAACAACAACTGATAAGACCACGATCATGAGTGTTATTGACCTTCTGTTCTAATACAAGGTTTTTGTCGAAAATTAAGGATCTGGCCAAATGGATATGTGTGGCAGAAGTAGACGTGCTGTTCAGATTTCAAATAAGTTGGGGTAGAGCCAGAAGTGCGAAACGCACAGAACCGATCAGTGTGTCGACGCTTGGGGGAGGCCTATGTCCAGCAGTGGACGTATTTCGGCCGAGATGATGTTGAAGGGCAGAAGTATAATGAGGATGATGGTATGATGGAACGATGATACACTGGCTAAAATTACCAAATGATATTTTTTACGAAACTGTCAATTTAATGCCAAATAATCGGTTTATAAATCCCAAAACTAAGTGAAGTACCTATTGATTGCTTTAAAAAAAACTGTGTGGCAAGTAATAAATAGAGAAACTGGAAAGACACAACAACGCGATCAGAATGAGTTGTCTTTGAAAATAAATAATCAAACCATTTCTGATAAGCAAGAAGTCGCTGAGACATTAGAAAAGTTCTTTACCAATATTCCGTTAGAGGTTACGAAGTCTCTTCCCTCCTCATCTAAATTAGCTGAAGCTCTTCTTAAAGAAAACTTTACCAAAGACATACCGACCTTTAAATTTAAACCAATATGTATTGATACAATTAAAAACGTGTTCAAAAGTCTCAATATAAAAAATACTGAAGACTTATGGGGGATATCCGTTAGGGTTCTTGAAGATATTATTGACTCAATTGCTCCTGTCCTAACAGGCATATTCAATCAATGTTTGGACAGCGGCACGTTTCCTGACTTAATGAAACACAGCAAAGTAGTACCAATTTTCAAATCAGGTTGTAAGAGTGATCCCTCTAATTATAGACCTATATCCGTGCTTCCAGCATTGAGTAAAATCTATGAAAAAATCATGCTGGATCAGATGTTGTCTCACTTCAATTCAAATGGGATCCTGCATAGTCAGCAGTTTGGTTTCACGAAAGGTAGGTCGACTACGGACGCGGGAGTAAAACTCATCAGTCACATTTTGGAATCTTGGGAGAAGTCCCAGGATGCCATTGGCATTTTCTGTGATCTCTCAAAAGCGTTCGACTGCGTCGACCACAACACACTGATCTGTAAATTATACCACTACGGAATTCGAGGACAAGCTGCTGATCTTGTGCTTTCATATTTATCAAACAGACAGCAAAAAGTGACTGTTAATGGGGTGACGTCCTCCGGGTCTCTAGTCAAGATGGGCGTGCCCCAAGGTTCAATTCTCGGCCCTTTCCTTTTTCTTGTTTACATTAATGATCTCCCTTTTATGATGGCCAAATTATCGGATATAATTCTATTTGCTGATGATACTTCGCTAATTTTTAAAATAGATAGGAAAGATACGGATGTCTTACATGTCAACGAAAGTCTTATTATTCTCACAAAATGGTTCGCAGCTAATAATCTTTTACTGAATGCGACAAAAACTAAATGTCTTAAGTTCTCTTTACCAAATGTACCACAACGAGACCTGAATTTGAATCTTGACGGCAAAAGTCTTGAAGTTATAGCTGAAACTGTATTCTTAGGGATTACTATCGATTCAAAACTGCAGTGGGGCGCGCACATTAGAACTCTTTCGGGTAGGTTAAGTTCAGCTGCATATGCAGTAAGGAAAATAAGGCAGTTAACCGATGTAGCCACAGCTAGGTTAGTATATTGTGCTTATTTCCACAGTATTATGTCTTATGGCATTCTGCTGTGGGGATCAGCAGCAGATGTTGACTCAATTTTCATCTTACAAAAGAGGGCAATCCGCGCGATCTATAAAATGGGTCCTCGCGAGTCCCTTAGAGAAAAATTTAAAGAAATCGATATACTGACTCTACCATCACTCTATATTTTGGAATGTATTTTGTATGTCCGCAAAAATCGAGGGCTTTTCAAAACTAGAAGCGACTTACATAATTTAAATACACGCAGTAAGCACGAAATTGTAATACCCAAATTCAGATTAACAAAAACTAGCAAGTCTTTTTATATAAACAGTATACGCTTTTATAACAAGTTGCCAAAGTCAGTTATAGAACTGACCGATGGAAAGTTCAAAAACTACATCAAACGTGTCCTTGTTAAAAAAGCATATTATAAAATCAAGGACTACGTTGAAGATAAAAATTTTGGCTTTAGCTCCTTCTGCGCATGCGGCTTCCCTGGTAACTCATAAACGGCACAAATATGTGGTTGTCTCTAACTATTCTCAATCTCATTAATTCTTTGTTTTTTTTCTTTCTTTTGATTATTCTTTTTACAATGGTTTTCAATCATCTTCATAGCCCTTTGCTAAGAATAGTTACAGCACTGATAACAATATTTGTGCCACATGTTAGATTTAGTCTTTTTTTTATTTTACTTTTGTATAGATTCCTTTACCGATTATTTTGTAAATGTGTGAACATTGTAGGCCTTCTAGATGCTTGTTAACTTTTTAACTCGTTTTATTTTCTTTTGTTTAAATAATATGTAATCTTTTTTTTTTGTTTTCTTACGACTTATTGTCGGGCCTACGTTGTCCCCACATATCTAAGTACTAATGCTGTAACAAGGAAATATTGTAAAACCAAACCATTTTTTTAAAAGAGTAACCATGGAGTTTCTTGCCGGTTCTTCTCCATAGGAAACGACCAACCCGAACCGTGCACATTGTCGACGTTTTATAAGTGCCCATGTAGGCCTATATGAAATAAAAAAAATGATTTTGATTTTGAAAGGTTTAAAGTCGATATTCCAAAACATAGTCTAATTAAATAACTTGGGTGCTACTCTGCCGTGCGCCTTACTGACATTGCTGATAAGCCTCCCCGCCTTCGCTCAACTTTGGAGCCGTTAAAACAATTATGTCACAGATAAGTTTGGATGTGCTTGTTACTTTTTAATAATAATTATGGATCGATACAGTCTCGCGTATTCTGCTTTTCAATATAAACAGCAGACATGATAGACTATGATTAATAAATGAATGAAGCGAGAAGACAAATGAATGATTTTGTTCTAATGACTACCGGGGAAGGCACTTTGTAAGGTAGGTAGTTGCTTCATGTAAAATTTTGGTGTACAGTTTTAGGTACAAATATACAAACATAGTTGAGCAAAGAGTAGCGAGATTGATTGATCAGTAGTTTGTTGCGCCAATTTTTCTTCCAGGCTAAAATTCTAAGAATAGTTAAAGGATTAATAGTGTAGCGGACGTCTTTTCAGTCTCTTTTTATTTGATTTTATTCGTCGCAAATAAAAACGCATTCTAAGCAAATCGTAAACGAAGCAATCTATTGAGGCTGGTGATCAAAGGGCAGCAATTACAACTTCTGCGATCAACTATCGCAAACTTGGTCATTATTTAAGATACGTACTCCTTATCTACAAGCACTCCACGTTCATCGGTGATTATTTCTACCGTCTCTTACAGCAACTTCCAAAATGTATTAAAACAATTACTTCTCCAGCCTACGCTTATAACTGGGCCGAGATGACAGGCGAAATGTATTTTGTGGTTTTGTTTCTAAATTAAAGCTGAATAATATTCATGAACATGAAAATATCAATGGAGCTGTGGTGAATAACGAGTGCTCATCATTCGGATGCTGCGTCATGCCGGCGCGCGGGCTGCGGGCTGCGGCCTTTCCAAACAACGATGAAATATGTTTGGGTTTAGCAGCCAGCAATTTTTTTCTCTAAATCGTTATCAGGCTCAGGGTCGCCTGCATAAATATGACTTCGTACTGTTTTTCGTTCGGGACAAAAGGGGATCCGGAGGTGTTGTACTAAACACGGCAGGTATAAATAATACAACTTTTGTTTTAGAATGGGTAATTATTTGCGTGGTATTTTGGTCTCTTTAAAATTTTACGCATAGTGTTCTTCAGTCTTTTGCTTTGTAGGTGGTCATTCTTGTAAACAGCTTTAATATGTAAGAAATAAAGCAGTGTACGCTTAAATGTAAGATTACTCTCACTGCAATACTTTCATCGATTTCTTTCCACAAATAGGAATCCATTTGTAATAAATCCGCACTTCGTAGTGGCTCTAAAGTAGGAGATATAAACGAGGTGTTGAACTATCTGTTCGGATGAAGAATTTATAAAATAATATCCTTTTTCTTGTGTAGCAACCTTCAATACTTCTGAAAGTTGGATGAGGGTTTAGGGCAATTAATAGCGTTTCTTGTGTACTACATGGACAGCTTATAAACGTTCAATCAAGTGTTTATTTAGAAGGTATGTGGATTACTTGCCCTTTTTTTAGGTAGGTAGGTTTAAAACTGCTTCTCCTGAATTTGTAAAATAGCTCAATCACATATCGAAAAATACCGCCACGAGTTCAGTTTTCTATGAGGCCAAGGTCTTCTTTAAGTTTTGACATATTACTTATACGGAAATAAGTGACCCAGCACTTCTTCCACACAGAACATAGATTCGTTTTATCGAATAAACTTTGTTCGGACAAGTCCACAGCATTAGTGAGAACACAGAGTTATTGAAATACTTCCATAACAAAAGGAGTGATTCAGCCAGAAAAGTAACTGGAGATATAAAACTCACGGGCCATCGCCATATATCCACGAAACTTGGGTCGATGCGGAAAGATAATCATCTCAAATTGTGAACTCACATAAAAATTCAATGTCTTTTGTCAGTGGTTACTGGCTGAGTCCGTATCTTAATGGTGCCGGTGTCGGGACGCCGGACTAATGCAAACTCGTTCCCTCAGACGTTATTACAGCACTTGTACAAATAATGAAGTTCAGTTTTGCTGACGACGCCGCTCTCGGTGGAAGGGTCTGAGGTGATTAGGTATCCATATTTAATGCCACCCTGATAGAGGCGTTAACTGCACGTAAACGAGGAAATAAAACGCAACGGAATAAGTGCCTTTTAATATCCCACTTTTAATATTAATAGGAATTGGATTTTACCGTGTTATACTTGTCAGATTTATGGACTGTATATTGAAGAGCAGTGGTGGTCCAGTGTTACGGCCCCGACTTACGAGTTGGAGCAGGGGCTTTACTTTGTGTATTTCATCACAATTTCTCTCAAAACGGTGTAGGAAAACATAGTGAGGAAACCGGCATGTCCTAGATCCAAACATTCAAACGCATGTGACATCTACCAATACGCACTGATGGGCCCACGTGGTGGATTATATATAGCCCACTCCCGCTATGAGAGGAGACCTGTGTCCCAGCAGTGGGAACATTAAAAGAGGCTGATGATGATGATGATATAATTTCATGATATTATTATGCATGTACCTACTTGAAATATTTGTATGACTGATAAATCGAATAAACTGAGAGTAAAATTATTTTACCATGTTAATATGTAAATCCCTATATTCTTGCAAATAAATAAATACATTTCATGTAGAAGTCAATGTTGTTCTTCCTGTCGCTGGCACGATAGCATATCATATTTTTTGCTCCAAAATTTTACAACTTCCACGGCATCGTCGGTGTAGAAGTCAATAAGGAAAGTCAAACAGATACTTGATCCCTAGTTCAAGGACATTATATTGTTATTTATGTATTTAGACTTCATACATCAAAGGTACCAAGGCTTAATGCTTTTGAGATTAAGCGAGATTGAGAGCAATGTCAGTAAATTAAACGTTATCTTCAAAACCTGAACCTACTTGACGGCATACTAAATCGTAGACCGCCAGTGCCTATAGGTAGGTACATAGATACCTATAAAGTCATAATCTAGTAATCCACAAAAGGCCTTCATTCACAAGCGCCGTAATAACCCATTCAACAAAATTGACTTTACAATGTTCCTCCATAACGACCCCTTAAAATGTTTCTTGTTTTTCTCACGAAAATGAGTTCATTCATTACAGATAATGTAAGAAAAACAGACTTTTAATTCAATGTAGTAACACAATAGCTGGTACGTAAACAAAAACGTAATTCGCAATTCAAAATACATTAACGGCATTTTAATTAAAAACACAACAACCTGCATTGTTCCAAGTAAATGCAATTATTGTGTAAACAAAAGAGTACTTTGATAGTCATTTGCGAATGTTATTGCTTCGTGCTACGTAGTTAAATAATCGAGTTATTTAATTATGTGCAAACTTGTTTGCCATCGATCAGATTCCGATATTCCTTTATGAAGTCCTCTTTTCTCGACAAGCAATTAGTTCTGCATCATAATAAATTCTTTTGTTCTGCAGTTCCTTTTTATTAAATAAGCAATACAGAATATTTCAAATTCCGACAATGAGCGATGGACTTAAAGCTTAACGTCGCCTGCCGGGAAAAAAGATCGCGCCGCCTGGGAATAAACTACATAATTTGAGCAAAGATATTCAGCAGAAACGGTTGTTGTAGACGCTAAACAGTAATTTGGTAGAAATAATACCAACAATTTTCTTTGAGCTTTATTTCAACTCGCTAAATAAATTCTAACTGTATCTTACGACCACTAACTAATCCAAGAACGTAAATCCGAAGATGGTGTAAATTTTTAAACTAAAGGGTATGTAATTTACTGACGGAGACACGGAATATTTACGCATAAAGATGACTTGCTGACAATGAATGAAGAAAAATGTTTACTGGCGACTTTAAAAGCCACAACCTTTCATTGTAAAACCCCGTCGCCATTGTTTTGTCATGGTATAAGGACCCATAACTGGGACCGAACTAGTTCTCCAAAATGGGTATTATTACCCAATTAAATGTTCCGTGCCTAAAGTTTCATTATACGTATATGAACTCGTGAAGTCGTAACTAGTTTAAGTCCCTCTTTACGTTACCGCGAACAGCGCATTACCGTGGAAGGTGCCTTGTACGGGTTATAAATATGCATGGATTTTATGTCATTATCTTACATCTGTCCGTGATAATTATCTCTTCGCTTTGAGATTGTTGGAACAATTGGCCACTAGGGACGCTGTTGTGTGACAATATGCCTCTTAGTGTGAAAGCTTGGTTTGATTAATTTAGTATTTTCTCTGCATTTCGTTTGTTTTCTGTTTATTAACCGACTTCATGTGGAATACAGATCTAGACCATCGCAATTATTGCAAATAATGTTAAGGACTCACATAGTTAAAGGTCCAATGAAGATTGAAGAAATATTCAAGGAGGCATCATAGTCTTCTGACGTTAAACTGTAGCCATAGATTTGAAACCATGATTTGTGGCAATAACGTAAACAAAGGGAAAACCTCTAATTTAATCAATTATCAGTGGCTGCATTGTCCTTCTAATAATCATTTGATAATTGGTAATTAATTCCTAATCATTGTTATTAGCACGTGCGAGAAGGACGCATCTATCAGTATAATAATCCCATATTAGATCATTTATACATGTACGCAGTAATTTGCTACAGTTGCTAGTTGTAATTGTAAATAAATTAAGAATCCCTACACGCATACAATTATATGTTATACTTTGAAGTAATTTTGGGTCTTCGCCGTTTTTTTCTGGATCGGAAAACCTTGCCGTCTTTGATAAATATTATAACTCTTATTTTCAACGTTTACCAACAACAGAAAGTTATTAAAATGTCAACTGTTGAACGTAATTTCTCGTGTTTTGTTTTGTCATCTCAAATAAAAGCCACGCAAGCCATAAAGCGAGCCTTTATTCGAGTGATGTCGTACTCACTCTGAATGGGAACAACAATTTTCATCTGAATCTAAAAATGTTACAGCATGTCATAGCCCGCTTTTGTTCGATAACAACGACTGAGTCAAAAGCACAGGCTCGTTTGAGTTTTAGTAGCTTTGGTATGAACGTATATTGTTTTTATAAGCTTTTTTTTATTAACTTGCAATGTATGTGTTTCGAGACAAATCTTGCAACTGAATTTTAATGCACTTATCCTCAACCGATTAAGATGAAATTTTGCATAGGTACACGTTTGATTTGGATGACAACGCACGATAGAATAAAAAGTTAAAAAAAAATGGCATAAATTATTAAGGCGGTACCCCGAGCAAAACGCCGCGCAAGCCGTTTTTTGTGCTGTTTTTAGGAGCTATCTACTCGTTATCTAAAAAGAAATATCAATTAATAAAAATACATTAAATTTCTACATAATATTGATTCTAAAATGGTAGATTTAGTTTTTTTTTAAATGTTGTATATATTTCACTAATCTACTTCCAAAAAAACATAAAAATGAGAAATAATTATTGATATTATGCATCTCCTCGTAAAGTGTTCATTGATTATTTTTTGTACTAACACTAATGGATAGACAATTTAATAACAAACATTTTTGTAGAATTATTTTTTTCAAAAGACCAAAATTCGATTTTATAAAGATTTTTTTCTAAAATCTGGGCGTATTCACTACTGTAATTCATGCGCCACCAGTGCCGCTAGACCAATAGGAACGCTCATATCTCATGCCGATTTTTTGGTCAGGGTACCGTCTTAAGTGCTTCTTTTACGATACCTGAAATATGTAGGTGCATTTCTATGAAAGTTAGTTTTTCAGTTTTCACTGAATTTTTCGTATAGGATTCCCCGATTACGAACAAAATAATCAAAACATAAATTATACTGATATCTGACTTTCTTAAGAGTACTTAGTTTTTTTTTCACCCGACTGCCGAAGGCGGGTAAAGTGTTCATCAATCTATGTATGTATGTCTGTACCTATGTGGCGTTTTAGAGACCAAACGCGTTGACCGATTTTAATGATTCTTACGTCAATCGATTTGTCTTAACCTTGTGAGTGTCACTGGCTACATTAAAATTCGAAAATGGAAAAATGGCAGATTTTGGGTGCCATATTGTGGGGACCCAATTTTATTATTTCTTCTAAAACCATCGTGTGTGGTATCAAAATAAAAGGTATTAAGAGGTGTTTTCAAAAATATATAACACGTATACGTTTGAATGAACATATTTAAAAAAAAAAACTATTTTTGTTTATAAAATATTTATAAAAAAAAATTTAATTCAATAAATCAAAAGACCCGACTGCTTAAGAACCGAACCAGAAAGACGTAAACAAGAAGAAAATCATGCTGTGCATTCGGAGGATACATCTGGTTTTGATCAACCAGATCGCGAATATGTATCCTCCGACTGCACTCTATAGAATGATTTTGTTCTTGTTTACGTCTTTTTAGTTCGCTTCTGAAGCAGTCGGGTTTTTTGATTTTTTAAATTAATTTTATTTAGGTTTACCTCTTAAACAATGAAAATCCTTTATCAATAGATTAAAATGAAATGCCAAATCAGTTTCAGGTAGATAATATATCAAAGAAGTTTTGATAGTTAGTCCATAGCGTTAATTGAATTAGTAGTTTCACGGCGGAGTCTTCATTGTCTTAGTTTTGAATGGAACAACACATCACCTCTGGTCTCCTGGGGACCATAAGCGGTGACTCAGAGTGTGTAATGGCAGGTTGATGGGAGGCGTTGATCCCAAAAGTGTTGACGTGGTGTTAATGCCTACGTAGTTAGTCATAATGGCTTTATTAACTTAGCTGTAAGGTGAGGAAATGCGAATATCAGGCTTTAGTTGCGTGAAAAGTATACAGCGGTCCTTTGATTAGGGACCTTACTACGGCGTCTTAAGACGACGACAGTTGCCAACGACCTTGAAGGAAAAAAACACGCACTCGATTAACACCCGTGCGACACAAAATTCAGTAGTTCTTTTTACTTTCCTTATTATTCTATGACTATAAAAAGCCTTTGATCAAAATGAAGATAAATTTTAAATTGTCTTTGAGATGGTGACAATGTCATTAAAATACGCCCGACGCGTTCGGTGCGATTGTTGTTTTTTGTCCGTGTTAGACATAACTTTACAGATCAATTAAACTATGTTATACGAATTAAAAAAAAAAAAATCTGGGGTCAAATTGTTAAGAAAATGGTCTTATGTACATTTATTTTTTCAAAATTACGACTGGCCGTTTATACGTGATTGTCATTTTAAAATCAGCTACTGAGGGGTATCTCCGCCCCGGGTTTAAAACCGAATTGGACGAAGTGCTATTCGTCCTGTATATATCCATCTCTCTCGCTAGTGAATTGGTGCCCTGGTAGTAGCATTTGTGGCTTGCACGTAGGTTGCAGTATTCCTAAGCTGTTAACAAATCCAGTTAACCAAAATTATACTAAAATTAAAAGATAGTAGAAAAATAAAGGCATAAGTGAGATAATAAAAGCAATTTGCGCTCTAGAGCACTGCAAAAGACTAAAGTGGAAGTGGACGGCCCATATTGCACGCATGAGTGAGGATAAGTGGACAAAAAGGATAACAACATGGAAAGGCCCAACAGTCAAGCGGACAGGAGGCAGACCAGCAGATAGATGGCTTTATGAGAAAATAAAGAACACAGGAACAAACTGAATAAAAATGGCGACGAAGGCTTTACTCATTCCTA
Source organism: Orthosia gothica (assembly GCA_949775005.1). Classification (NCBI taxonomy): domain Eukaryota; kingdom Metazoa; phylum Arthropoda; class Insecta; order Lepidoptera; family Noctuidae; genus Orthosia; species Orthosia gothica. The sequence continues at coordinate 22,551,582 of OX459041.1, forward strand.
TTAGGACATTAAACTACTACAAAAATAAGTTAAAAAAATATGCATGTTAGTATTAAAAGTAAATGTGAGTATAGGAGGCTGTATTATTATTATTATTCCTGTTAAGCTAACCTAACCTAACCAAACCTAACCTAACCGGGCCCCCGTGGCCCGGGGGCCCTGTATAATTGATACGGCAGATACGGCGGTAGCTACGCCCCTGTAAAATATATTAATATCTATGAAGCAGTTTTATATTTTTACTTAATATTTTTGATGAAAGTTTACTGTCTTAAAGTTTAAAGCCTATTATTACATAGAATGGCATTTTATTTCAAACTAGCTTTTCCCCGCGGCTTCGCTCCCGTGGCCTACACCTCAGGACCCGTTTTCGGGATAAAAATATAGCCTTTGTCACTCAGGAATAATGTAGTTTTCCATAAGTAAAAATAATTTAAAAATCGGTTAAGTAGATTTTGAGTTTATCCATTACGAACAAAAAAACAAACTTACAAACAATCAATTCCTCTTTATAATATTACTGTTGAAATCCGCAAACGTCCATCGGTCCTTGGTGCTGCATTGTGTGGGCCGTATATAACGTACTCGTATCCTAAATAAACCCAAAATTAAACTTATAAAGAAAATAATTTTAATTTTCTGTTATATTTGCTCATAAAATATTAAAACCATGTTAAATAAGAGTGTAAAACAATGCAAGAAGGTGTAGTGTCAACGGAATGTCGGCGTTGGCGGTGTCCCTAAGTGAAAATCGTTGTATTCTCGCCATTTTCCAGCCATTATATGTTTATCATTCATTATTATTAGCGGGCTCCTTTGTCTATGGAGCTGTAGAGTCCGAAACACATTGGTGTAAGTCCACTGACGAACCGCGTTAGAATAAAATGCTATTATTTCGGAAATGTTTTGGAGGAGCTGGTGGCTAAGTATGAGAGCCGTGCGGGGAGATCTTAAAGGTTAAGCAACGCTTGCTTAGGTCGATACGTGGACGGGTGTCACGGCGAATACTCCATGCCTCGGCAAACACGATAACCAGTTTGATTGATTTGATTTGAAGATCTTTAGCAGTCGTTACGGATAGCAGAACTCATAAAATCTAACACCAGCCAATAGTTTCATCATCATCGTCATTTCAGCCAAAAGTCGGTCACTGTTGGACATAGGCCTCCCACAAGTGTCACCACCTCGATCGGTCCTGCGCGTCTCGCAACCGGCGGTTACCAATGTTTACTGTGATGTTGTCCAGTTTCTAGGTTGTGTAGGTCAGATAGGCAATTGCTCCATTTAAAATACTGATAATCAGCTGCGTCCGGTTAAACTGGAAGCCGACGCCGGCATAGTTTTGAAAGGACTATACTACATTTGAAATAACATTAGAATTTTTTACAACCTCTTTTTACAGTCCGTTCAACTGATTTTTAGTTCTATCCCGTAAATATAAGGATGGCATAAAAAGCATAAACCTGTTACCAAAACTAACTGTTTAAAACAGCTGCCACTTGACTTTTGTATGGAGTTTTGATATCATTATGTAACTACAATGTAATTATTTTTCTTTTTGGCGGCGGTACAAGTGAAACAATTTGCAATTTAAAGAAAAAAAAGTACGTAACTGAATAGGCTGTTGGTAGACGCATTCTGCCGCTACGCCCGCGCTTTTTCCACCGCCCTATCCGGTAGAATGATACTGAACCTGTTAACTCTCGAAAAAGCGCGTTGAGTGTGTGGTTTTTAGTCTGAACGTTTCTAATATATTATTAGAATTTAATTAATTAAGCTCATCAGGTAGTGGAAATAGATCGTGTCGAGCATAAAAAGTCGAGATTTTAGCACTAGCGATGTAGCCAATTTCGATGTGAGCCGAAGGCGAACGTTGAAAGCCAGTCGAGTGTTAAAATAAAGCTTTTTTATGCGAGATGTACTATTTACCATGTTATTATGTAAGTACCAAATAATCAAATATATATTAAGTAAGTATCAACTAATCAATAATACTAAATATTCTTGCAAATAAGTAAATTTCATTTCATGTAGAAGTCAATGTTCTTCTTCGTGTGGCTGGCATAATAGCATATCATAATTTTTGCCCCAAAACTTTACAACTTTCACGGCATCGTCAGTGTAGAAGTCAATAAAAAAAAATCAAACTGATACTTGATCCCTAGCTCAAGGACATTACATTGTTATTTATGTATTTAGACTTCATACATAAAAGGGACAATAGTATATTATGCAACTAGTGAATAAAAGACGGATTTAAAGCGAGGGTCGTAGATGAATCACGAGCAAGTGAAGGATTCTAACTACTGAATCACGACCGTAGGGAGTGATTCATGATGATTGAACTACGAGCATAGCGAGTGATTCACGTGTTAGAATCATGAGCGACGCGAGTGATTCATGGCCCTCGATATAAATCCGTTTTATTCAAGAGTTGCATACTATATTTTATACCATGACTTCGAGAAAAAGAAAGATTTAAGCGAAAAGCGCAAGGAATATTATAAATAAAATATAAATAAATAAATGGTTTATTACCTACAAAATTTACATAAAATGTGAAACCCTGACCCCTAAAGGCGCCTATGTTTCAGGGGCCAGTGACCATTCCGTTACGTTACATAATTATAATTAATTAAATACCATTGCAATTAATATGAGAATTACAATCCAAATAAGTATTCAACAAATATTCTAGACTAAAATCAAAATCATTATAAAAATCCTAAATAACAAACTCAAAATTAAAATCGAAGAAGGACTTTGAAAGTCGAGTATTCTCTGCACAAAAAGTTTGTAACTATGGAGCATTTTTTGCGCAAGCAGGCGCAAGGAGGTTACATAGCATTGAGATGGACGTCTAATACATTGGTGTGTTCCAAATTCAAACACCAAAACAGTGAGTAAAAGTGCTTTTTAGGGTTCCGTAGCCAAATGGCAAAAAACGGAACCCTTATAGATTCGTCATGTCTGTCTGTCTGTCTGTCTGTCTGTCTGTCTGTCTGTCTGTCTGTCTGTCTGTCCGTCCGTATGTCACAGCCACTTTTTTCCGAAACTATAAGAACTATGCTGTTGAAACTTGGTAAGTAGATGTATTCTGTGAACCGCATTAAGATTTTCACACAAAAATAAAAATAAAACAATAAATTTTGGGGGTTCCCATACTTGAAACTAAAACTAAAAATATTTTTTTTCATCAGACCCATACGTGTGGGGTATCTATGGATAGGTCTTCAAGAATGATATTGAGGTTTCTAAAATATTTTTTTTCTAAACTGAATAGTTTGCGCGAGAGACTCTGCCAAAGTGGTAAAATGTGTGTCCCCCCCCTGTAACTTCTAAAATAAAAGAATGATAAAACTAAAAAAAATATATGATGCATATTACTATGTAAACTACCAGCGAAAATTGGTTTGAACGAGATCTAGTAAGTAGTTTTTTTTTAATACGTCATAAATCGTAAACCGCAATTTACCAAGTACGGAACCCTTCATGCGCGAGTCCGACTCGCACTTGGCCGGTTTTATTCACTGTTTTCAGTGAATAAAATAAGCTTTTTAGAGGGGGAATGGTATAAAGGCTATTAATGCCACACATGCGAGATTCGGACAAAATTCAGAGCAATTCCATTAAATTTTATGTTCAAACCCTTAGCCTACTTGCGGCATACTAAATCGTAGATCGCCAGTGACTATAGTTAAGTTCTTAGGTAACTATAAAACCATAATCTAGTAATCCACAAAAGGCTGTCATCCACAAGCGCCGTAATAACCCATTCAACAAAATTGACTTTACAATGTTCCCCCATAACGACCCCTTAAAATGTTTTTTGTTTTTCTCACGAAAATGAGTTCATTCATTACAGATAATGTAAGAAAAACAGACTTTTAATTCAATGTAGTAACACTATACCCAGTAGGTGAACGAAAACGTAATTGGCAATTCAAAATACATTAACGGCATTTTAATAAAAAAAACACAACAACCTGCATTGTTCCAAGTAAATGCAATTATTGTGTAAACAAAAGAGTACTTTGATAGTCATTTGCGAATGTAATTGCTTCGTGTTACGTAGTTAAATAATCGAGTTATTTAATTATGTGCAAACTTGTTTGCTATCGCTCAGATGCCGATATTCCTTTATGAAGTCCTCTTTTCTCGACAAGCAATTAGTTCTGCATCATAATAAATTCTTTTGTTCTGCAGTTCCTTTTTATTAAATAAGCAATACAGAATATTTCAAATTCCGACAATGAGCGATGGACTTAAAGCTTAACGTCGCCTGCAGGGAAAAAAGATCGCGCCGCCCGGGAATAAACTACATAATTTGAGCAAAGATATTCAGCAGAAACGGTTGTTGTAGACGCTAAACAGTAATTTGGTAGAAATAATACCAACAATTTTCTTTGAGCTTGATTTCAACTCGCTAAATAAATTCTAACTGTATCTTACGACCACTAACTAATCCCCGTGTAAATTTTTAAACTAAAGGGTATGTAATTTACTGACGGAGATACGGAGTATTTCCGCATAAAGCTGACTTGCTGACAATGAATGAAGAAAAATGTTTACTGGCGACTTTAAAAGCCACAACCTTTCATTGTAAAACCCCGTCGCCATTGTTTTGTCAAGGTATAAGGACCCATAACTGGGACCGAACCAGTTCTCCGAAATGGGAATTATTACCCAATTAAATGTTCCGTGCCTAAAGTTTCATTATACGTATATGAACTCGTGAAGTCGTAACTAGTTTAAGTCCCTCTTTACGTTACCGCGGACTACGTACGGTTTATAAATATGCATGGATTTTATGTCATTATCTTACATCTGTCCGTGATAATTATCTCTTCGCTTTGAGATTGTTGGAACAATTGGCCACTAGGGACGCTGTTGTGTGACAATATGCCTCTTAGTGTGAAAGCTTGGTTTGATTAATTTAGTATTTTCTCTGCATTTCGTTTGTTTTCTGTTTATTTACCGACTTCAAGTTGAATACAGATCTAGACCATCGCAATTATTGCAAATAATGTTAAGGACTCACATAGTTAAAGGTCCAATGAAGATTGAAGAAATATTCAAGAAGGCATCATAGTCTTCTGACGTTTAACTGTTGCCATAGATTTGAAACCATGATTTGTGGCAATAACGTAAACAAAGGGAAAACCTCTAATTTAATCAATTATCAGTGGCTGGATTGTCCTTCTAATAATCAATTGATAATTGGCAATTAATTCCTAATCATTGTTATTAGCACGTGCTAGAAGGACGCATCTATCAGTATAATAATTCCATATTAGATCATTTAGACATGTACGCGGTTATTTGCTACAGTTGCTAGTTGTAATAGTAATCAAATTTAGAATACCCACACGCATAGGTACAATTATATGTTATACTTTGAAGTAATTTTGGGTTTTCACCGATTTTTTCTGGATCGGAAAACCTTGCCGTCTTTGATAAATATTATAACTCATATGTAAAGCTTCTTTCCAACTTTTACTAACAACAGAAAGTTATTAAAATGTTATCTGTTGAACATAATTTCTCGTGTTTTGTTTTGTCATTTCAAATAGAAGCCATGCAAGCCATAAAGCGAGCCTTTATTCGAGTGATGTCGTACTCACTTTGAATGGGAACAACAATTTTCATCTGAATCTAAAAATGTTACAGCATGTCATAGCCCGCTTTTGTTTGATAACAACGACTGAGTCAAAAGCACAGGCTCGTTAGAGTTTTAGTAGCTTTGGTATAAACGTATATTGTTTTTATAAACTTTTTTTATTACTTTGCAATGTGCGTATGTGATTCGAGACAAATCTTGCAACTGAATTTTAAAGCACTTTTCCTCAACCGATTAAGATGAAATTTTGCATAGGTACACGTTTGATTTGGATGACAACGCATGATAGAATAAACAGTTTAAAAAAATGGCAAAAAATATTGAGTGCTTCTTTTACGATACTGAAAAGTAAAGTACCTGAAATATAGGAGCATTTCTATGAAATCCAGTTTTACAGTTTTCACTGATTTTTTCATATAGGATTCCCCGATTACGAACAAAATAATCAAAACAATATGTTTATAAAATATTATATGTTAATAAAATATTTATAAATAAAAAAAGTAAATTCAATAAATCAAAAGACCCAACTCTCGTAAGAACCGAACCAGAAAGACGTAAACAAGAAGAAAATCATGCTGTGCATTCGGAGGATACATCTGGTTTTGATCAACCAGATCGCGAATATGTATCCTCCGACTGCACTCTATAGAATGATTTTGTTCTTGTTTACGTCTTTTTAGTTCGCTTCTTAAGCAGTCGGGTTTTTTGATTTTTTGAATTAATTTTATTTAGGTTTACCTCTTAAACAATGAAAATCCTTTACCAATAGATTAAAATGAAATGCCAATTCAGTTTCAGATAGATAATATATCAAAGAAGTTTTGATAGTTAGCGATTGCTGGCTCAGTCCATAGCGTTAATTGAATATTAGTTTCACGCCGGAGTCTTCATTGTCTTAGTTTTGAATGGAACAGCACATCACCTCTGGTCTCCTGGGGACCGTAAGCGGTGACTCAGAGTGTGTAATGGCAGGTTGATGGGAGGCGTTGATCCCGAGAGTGTTGACGTGGTGTTAATGCCTACGTAGTTAGTCTTAATGGCTTTATTAACTTAGCTGGAACGTGTGGAAGTACGAATATCTGGATTTATTTGCGTAAAAAGTATATAGCGGTCCTTTGATTAGGGACCTTACTACGGCGTCTTAAGACGACGACAGTTACTTGAAGGACCTTGAGGGAACAAAACACGCACTCGTATAACACCCGTGCGACACAAAATTCTGTAGTTCTTTGTACTTTCCTTATTATTATATGACTATAAAAAGCCTTTGATCAAAATGAAGATAAATTTTAAATTGTCTTTGAGATGGTGACAACTTCATTAAAATACGCCCGGCGCGTTCGGTACGATTGTTGTTTTTTGTCCGTGTTAGATATAACTTTACAGATCAATTAAACTATGTTATACGAATAAAAATCAAAATTTGCTGGGGTCAAATTGTTAAGAAAATGGTCTTATGTACATTTATTTTTTCCAAATTACGACTGGCCGTTTACACGTGATTGTCATTTTAAAATCAGCTACTGAGGGGTATCTCCGCCCCGGGTTTAAAACCGAATTGGACGAAGTGCTATTCGTCCTGTATTTTATATCCGTCTCTTTCGTTAGTGAGAAATATGATGTATTTAATACATTGGTTCCCTGGTAGTAACATTTGTGGCTTGCACGTAGGTTGCAGTATTCCTGTTAACAAATCCAGTTAACCAAAATTATACTGAAATTAAAAGATAGTAGAAAAATAAAGGCATAAGGGAGACAATAAAAGCAACTGACGCTCTAGAGCACTGAAAAAGACTAAAGTGGAAGTGGACGGGCCATATTGCACGCATGAGTGGACAAAAAGTGGTAAGTGGACAAAAAGGATAACAACATGGAAAGGCCCAATAGGCAAGCGGACAGGAGGCAGACCAGCAGATAGATGGCTCTATGAGAAAATAAAGAACACAGGAACAGACTGAATAAAAATGGCGACGAAGGCTTTACTCATTCCTATTAGGACATTAAACTACTACAAATATAAGTAAAAAAAAATGCATGTTAGTATTAAAAGTAAATGTGTGTATAGGAGGATGTATTATTATTATTATTCCTGTTAAGCACTCCAGCTAACCAAAGTTATCAAAGCTAGTTGAGAACTATCGTCAATAGTACAACAACAAACTTTTCCTGTAGATTTCCCACTGTATTTTCAAATGAAACCCAAAATAATTCATTTCACATTTTTTGCGTAAGATCCGACTGAGGAAATCTGCAGGTATCAGGGTTTTTGAATTAACTTAATTTTCATGAATGATAGAATAGTTACTATGATACTTAGAATAGTTTGCTGTAGAGTTGCCTGGAAATATGTATCCGCAATAAACTTAATTAAATACATTGAAATGTATGTTTGAGCATTAACCCCAAATATATCTTTAAAGTGAATCCAACGTTATTTTATAGAAACTGGTGTAGACAATAGGAAAAAGTAAGGTTGCCAGCACTCAGTTAGCCGCAATCTGTGGTTTGCCAGGTTACCGTAAAACCTGGCAACCCATAAAGGGCGGCTAACTGAGAGTTAGTTGATGTGGCATACGTACCCAGGATACAGGAGAAGTTCCTAGACTAAAACACCTATTCCTAGGCAGAGTTAAAAAAAATCTACTGTCAAGAATCATTCATAAAAATCAAGTATCATCAAAAACAAAATACCTGCAGATTTTTGCAGTGGGATCACAGTATACTTCTTAAAGTTAAATTCGAACGTAAACTAGTTTGAATTTTAGTTCAAACAAGTTTACGTCTGAATTACTGTTAGCAGTTTACCGCATGAAAAAAATATCTAAATGTAGGAAACGTTGGGGAAAATCGTGTAAAAACAAAGTAATTTGTGTAGGTAACTGCTAGTTGCTGTTTCACACGGGGATAAGAATTTATTATCGGAATTGCGGTATCTATTCTTACCTGTCTGGAATATCGATTATGTTTATTTTCCAATGGAATTATTTTGGAATGTTGAAACAAGTAGGACTAACGAAATAGAGGTCTGAATCTCAAGGTTCGTTCAAATCAAATCGGATAAGATTTGAATAATTGTCAATTTGACAATATTTGGAATCATTCATCCAGTCAGTTGTAAACGATTCCGATTCTAGTGTGTAGTTGGTACTTTTGACAGGAACTAACTGAAAAGGATGATATATGCACAGTTTTAGTACGGGCGTAACTGCCCGGGCTTTTTTTCTAAGAATTTTGTACCAAATAAATTTCATACTAAGTAGTTAATTTACGTTAAATAATCAAAAAAATGAGCGTCTGTTCCGGCGCCCACTGTGGTATACCGCTAGTACAGCAGCTGACGTTTTTAAACATCTTCATTATTAGAGGAAAACTATTAATGTTATAATTTTCAATCAGTATGAAATTACTTGTTCAAATACCACCCCCGTACTATTTAGGTGTATCATATGGTGAGCTACAAATGAATTAGTTCCAAATTTAAATGATTAAACATACTCGTACAAAAGATCCATTTTAGTTACCTTTGATCATTGGTTGTACCACGGACAGCAGCGGTTGCGGTTTCATGACAGGTGTATATCTACTATAAATAAAATTTAATAGCGAACATTTACAGACGAAGTTAAGGTTCATTTGAGTGTACTATGTTATGTTAGTATTGTATTATCTGTGACTATGCTAAGATTACATTTTTTCAGACGGATCGGCTATTTTGCAGCAGACAAACATTGCAACCACTTTTTTCTTAAATAACTAAAACTGGCATCCTGAAAACTTGTTAGAGCCATGAAAGAACAGTGAAAAGTGTGAAACTCTAAATCTCGTACAGAAAATATATTAATATCTATGAAGCAGTATTTTTTTTTACTTAATATTTTGATGAAAGTTTACTGTTTAATAAAGCCTATTATTACATAGAATGGCATTTTATGTCAAACTAGCTTTTCCCCGCGGCTTTGCTTCCGTGGCCCACCCCACAGGGCCCGTTTTCGGGATAAAAATATAGCCTATGTCACGTCGAAATAATGTAGTTTTCCATAAGCGAAATAATTTTTAAAATCGGTTAAGTAGATTTTGAGTTTGTCCATTACGAACAAAAAAACAAACTTACAAACAATCAAATCTTTCCTCTTTATAATTACTTTTGAAATCCGCAAACGTCCATCGGTCCTTGGTGCTCATTGTGTGGGTCGCATATAACGTACTCGTACCTTAAATAAGCCCAAAATTAAACTTATAAAGAACATAATTTTAATTATCTGGTATATTTCCTCATAAAATATTAAAACCACGTTAAATAAGAGTGTAAAACAATGCATGAAGGCGAAGTGTCAACGGAATGTCGGCGTTGTCGGTGTCCCGAGGTGAAAATCGTTGTATTCTCGCCATTTTCCAGCCATTATATGTTTATCATTAATTATTAATTTGCGGGCTCCTTTCTCTATGGAGCTGTAGAGTCCGAAACACATTGGTGTAATCCCACTTACGAACCGCGTTTGAATAAAACGCTATTATTTCGGAAATATTTTGAGGTAGCTGTTGGTTAAGTATGACAGCCGCACGGGGCTATCTTAAAGGTTAAGCAACGCTTGCTGTGGTAGATACGTGGATGGGTGTCCAGCTATTCATACGGCGAATCCTCCATGCCTCGGAAAGCCGATAACCCATTGATCCCGCCTGTCATTTGTAGATCTTTAGCAGTCGTAACGGGCAGTAAGAACTCACATTTCTAACACCAGCTAATGATTTTATCATCATCACCATCGTCACTTCAGCCGAAGGACTGGGGGGAGGCCTATGTCCACTGCTGGACATAGGCCTCCCCCAAGTGCCGCCACCTCGATCATGGTCATGTGCGTCTCCCAACCAGCGGTTACCAATGGTTACTGTATTGTTATCCAGTTTCTGGGTTGTGTAGCTCAGATAGGCAGTTGCTCCATTTAAAATACTGATACTCAGCTGCGCCCGGTTACACTTGAAGCCGGCGCCAGCACAGTTTTGAAAGGATTGTAATCCATTTGAAATAACAATAGAATTTTTACAACCCCTTTTTACAGACCATTCAACCGATTTTGAGTTCTATCCCGTAAATATAAGGATGGCTTAAAAAGCATAAACCTGTTACCAAAACTGTTTAATACAGCTAACATTTGTCATATCACCAATGCAATAGAAGTCAAAATCGGTCGAACAGGCTGTAAAATGGGATTATTTAAATGTCTAATGTTATCTCAAACAGAGTATAGGTAGATTGATTTGTTAATAATTGGCGAGCTCCTTTCTCTTTGGAGCCGTAGAGCTGTGTCCAAAACACATTCGTGGAAGTCCACTTAGAAATTAACAACGTTTGTTTTTGTACACACTGAACCTTTGGGGTCACTTACGAACCGCGTTCAAATAAAAACCTATTATTTGAGCGTAAAATACTCGAGTTTAAAATACTTAATTACTTGAAGAGCGGTTGTGGTAAAAGCTGCAAAAATGGTTGTAACGGCATTATTTATTCGGTACTACATGCCCTTGTTTGTTATGAGTATACTGACCATGTTTCTATAATAGTAACATGGTATTAATTTTTTCCCGCGCCATCGCTCTCGTGCAAGGCTGCGTGCCCGGCTGCAAAGAAAGGGTTGTGTTTTTCACGCGTATCTTGTATGTATGTATGTAATATTCTTTATATCTTTCAAATTACTTGACGGATTTTTAAAATTAATACATCGTAAGAGTGTTCTTAGATAAGTCCCGTTAGCAAAAAAGGTCGTTGTTGCATTTTTTTCTTTTTCACCCATCGAGTGGGGTATTAAAATGAAGGGTTTTTAGAGGTGATTACAAAAATATATACCGGGTTTAAAACACATTCGAAAAAAATTAAGTATAACTAAAAGTTTTAAATAAAAAAAGAAAAACCCGATTGCAAAGATGTAGGTAAACAAGAAGATATTTATAGATTTAGTTAGCCAGCTCGCGAATATGTATACTCCGACTGCACAGCATTATTTTCTTCTTGTTTCGTCTATCATGTCTGGAGTTTATAATTTGAAAAGCAGAATACGCGAGACTGTATCGATCCATAATTATTATTAAAAAGTAACAAGCACATCCAAACTTGTCTGTGACATAATTGTTTTGACGGCTCCAAAGTTGAGCGAAGGCCCCCGAGTCTTACCTATCAGCAATGTCAGTATAAGGCGCACGGCAGAGTAGCACCCAAGTTATTTAATTAGACTATGTTTTGGAATATCGACTTTAAACCTTCAAAGCGATCAATAGGTACTTCACTTAGTTTTGGGATTTATAAAACGATTATTTGGCATTCAATTGACAGTTACGTAAAAAAATATCATTTGGTGATTTACAGCCAGCCTTATATCATGGTTCCATCATACCATCATTCTCACTATACTTCTGTCCTTCATCATCATCTCAGCTGAAAGACGTCCACTGCTGGACATAGGCATCCCCCAAGCGTCGCCACATTGATCGGTCCTGTGCGTTTCGCACTTCTGCCCTTACCCCAACTTATTTGGTATCTGCCCAGCACGTCTACTTCTTCCACATATATCCATTTGACCAGATCCTCAATTTTCAAAAAAAACCTTGTATTAGAACTAAAAAGAAGGTCAATAATACTCACGATCGGCTTCTTATCAGTCTTTAGATTTGATATAAGGGAAAATCGTTAGTTAGGATGTTCCTGTATCCTCAATTTCGCTCCACATTATGTAATAAGTATTAATTAAAAAGTCCGCACCCAATTAAGCTGAGCGTTAAATTTTCCTGCCATTCCGAGTCCTACGGCACTCGCGGTCACGAGAGTAAAATTAATTAAATAATATGTGTTAACATCCAGTAATACCAAGTTAATTTCATTTTGAGGAATTCGTAATAATTGTACGAGGACGTATTATTTTATTAGGGCAATATTATGTGGTACTTTATTATTTCGATGTCCCTTTTCCATTAGGCCATTCTTCCATAAAGATACTAAAATAAAGATCAGGTAACTTCATGTTTTACATAAAACTTCTTAAAGCAAACAACTTTGTGTTATCCAGCTTCGGGTTGATTTACGCTTTCAACGTAAAATGAATGGAGATAGAAACGTTATTAGTTCCACATAGCCATGGTCCTTAAGTGTTCTTAAGGGCCTCTCTAGTGTAATGTACCCTAACGAACTGTTTTAAATTGACATCAGCTGCCACTAATGTTGGTAAATCGTTGTTTTTCAAGTCCAAGGTATTCAGGCCACATTGAGCTGATAAAATGAAACATTCTAAGTGTTTTTTAAAAATACACTAGCTTCTGCCAGCGAAAAGTGGTTTCTTATCCCAAAGAGAACATTATACCGGGATAAAATGCTATAGTAGCCTATTTGCTATTCCAGATTATAATCTATGTCTGTGCTAAATTTCATCATGATCCGATGAGCCGTTCAAGCGTGATTGAGTAACAAACATACACCCACTCGCACATCCAAACTGCCACATTTATAATATTAGTAAGATTAAATTGGATGTACAATGTTACACATGGGTTTTGCCCACATCTTTTAACTTTAAATAGTAATCATTGATTAAAGAATATAGAGGATTAATACATAATAATTAGGAATACGTACTTAGGCGTTATTATCTGCACGTTTATTCAGTAGATGGATTGGTAATCCCAGTAAATCGCAGAGTTTAGAAGTCGTTCGATCCGTGTGTTCGCGCGTAAACTCAAACCCGCCCATTCACTGCTGTCTTTCTAAATAATTCTACTTTAAAAAAAAAAAAAAAGAATGGCTGTCTTTCGCAGACAACGCGCCATATAACATTATATGGAACGTCCAAGAACTTTAACTTCAATGAAAATAAATTACAAGTTACGAGGCATTGCTTATTAAATCTGGCCAAACTATGTTTACTCAGAAACGTGAACGGTTTATTTGATAACGAGCCACTCAGATGAAACCGAGATATTGTATCTTTACGACTGTCGGAAATCCCAACTAATGTTATGGTTATGTACCCTTACACAGCTAGGTATACGTCTGAAAGGTTGGTAAGTGCTCATGACCCTCCCCTAACTTTGAATGGAAAAGTACCGAGGGGTTTCGTTAGACAGCCAGAGTTGGGAAAATGAGTTAGTATCTACCATTTGTCTGAGTTTGAGAACAAAGGCGTAATAAATAACCAAAATTAAGTACGCATCATGGCATATTGGATGACTGAGGATGATAATAATGGAAGTATTTTAGCAGTAACAAATGAAAATAGTCCTTACATCGTTTGTAGTGTGATCTCTAAGAATATAAATAAAACATATTTTTTTATTACTTGCATAGTTAGTATGTATATGTAGTTTATTGCATGCTGACAGGAAATGACACCTTATTCTTCTCTTGAAAACCTCTAACGAAGGGCTATCCCGTATAGAGTGAGGTAGAGTATTCCAAAGGTGGACAGCACGAACAGTAAATGATCCACCTTAACGACTTGATGAATGGGGAGGAAAACGAAGGAGAAGAGATGAAGACAAACGACAAGGTTTTCCTCTCGGTACAAGGGACTCAAAGCGCTCACGAAGATACAAAGGAGAGACAGGATTATGAAGAACAGAAAAGAGTAAAGAAAGAGTGTGCGTATCTCGACGCTGGGCATATACATAGGACAATAGGCAGCCACTTCAACTGCTCCCAAAATTCCGACACACCATGTGTCGTACTTTCGGAGGCCAAAAATGAAGCGCATGCACAAATTCTGCAAACGTTCGAGCTTATCAAGGAGTTCCTCAGTCGCATCAAGGAAGCAGACATCAGCATAGTCAAGAAGAGGAAGAAGGAGAGAATGAGCAAGAGTAACTTTACTCGAGAAAGGCAGGAACTTCTGGAGACGTTTCAAAACACCCTCCTGCTTACTTCTGCAATGTGAACCTGCCAAGATAGGTTAGGTTTTCTTTGTATACTGTGTTCTGAAATTGGTCCCATTTTAATTTGGTGAATTTCTGATGAAAAACTTCGGCGGTATACAACATAACTCTTCAATAAATAACGGCAAATCTCTCAGGATTGCTGCAATATCATGTCTGTTTCTTGTTTTTCGTAACATAACATCATGCCAGTACGACCAAAAAGGGGTACGCAGATGTGTACAGTTCACCTTGGCACACTCTCATTTCACCGGTTATGTTCAAATTTCATGGTAGTCGGGTAATCTATTCTGGCATTATAAGTACCTCACTTAAGACTTGACTTTTAGGTACAACTAAAAACTGACCAATAGAAAAGCATTTTTACCGACTGCCAAGTAAATACACTACAAATGAAAAAAATAACTTTCTTTTTCGAAGTCGGTGTCCATAACGACCTACCAAAGACACCGACTTCGAAAAAGAAAGTTATTTTTCACTTTGTAGTGTTTTTAGTTGGAGGTCGGTAGTATTTTTTTTTAAATCCTTTTTTTATTTTTCAGTTTTTAGTGATTTTTTGCAAATTATTTTCCGTCGAACTGTTTTTATTGTGCTTTTACTAGAATATTTTTTCCTCAAAGTATAGGTATTTTCCTGCTTCAATAATTTTCTTTAAAATTTACAATTGTATTTGCGAAATAATGTGATTAATTAACTATTGCCCTCAAGATATTATGATACTGACATTATGACTTTATTTTGTAATTTGTAAGAAGCACTCTTTATCGATGCTCAAACTGTTTGGTTATGTATTGCCTACTAAACGATAGTCATAAAAATGTTATAACATTACAACATGTCTCTGTTTAAAGTAGAATCCTGGTAAATTTCATTTAACTGCGCTGACAAATGCAGATCTCTCATTTCGAAATTATAAGACAAATCGTGCCAATTATGTCGTGTCATGTCTTCTTATTTTTTACAAAGAACATGAATGAATGAGTATACCTTATATTTTTATTTAAAAGAAACAGCTGAGAAGACATGAATTGTAGAAAGAAAGCCATGAGTGAATATGCTTCATGATTTCCCACTACGTATAAATTTGTGATTTCAGATCACATGTTAATATTACAAGTTTTTATTTAACTTGCAACTATGTAAGTGTGTTAGGGTTAAATCTTGCAACTGAATTTTAAAGCAGTTATCCTCCACCGATTAAGAGGTTTTATTGAAATACTTTTTTATTTGAAAAATCATAGAAAAATCATTAAACTCTTTCTATATTATAAAATTTTCTAGACGGTTAAATTTTTATGAACTATTATTCTGCCATTGTTCTTTTGCATACACGTTTAGTTTGGATGGCAATTCAGGGTTAGCTAAGTGACGTCATTCTTAATCCAATATGGTGGACGGAATTGTTATTTTTTGTTCACTGCCATGATATGGTTATCTATAGTATAGATGTTTAAAAACGTCAGCTGCTTTACCAGCGGTACACCACAGCGGACGTGGCAACAGACGCTCATTTTGTTGATTATTTAACGTATTTTAACTACTTAGTATGAAATTTATTTAGTACTAAACTATTAGAAAAAAAGCAACGGTACTGCCCATACTAAAACTGTTCATATTTCATCTTTTTCAATCCATATCTGTTAACAGACACACACACACACACAAACATACAAACACAAACTAACTTCGCTTCATTCGCAATTTTAATCATCCATCCATTTCGCTGTATATGACAGCGGAATGGATGGATGATTAAAAAGGATAGATGCCGCAATTCCGATAATAAATTCGTATCCCCGTGTGAAACAACAACTAGCAGTTACCTACACAATTTACTTTGTTTTTACACGATTTTCCCCAACATTTCCTACATTTTAGATATTTTTTTATGCTGGAAACTATTAACAGCAATTCAGACGTAAACTTGTTTGAACTAAAATTCAAACTAGTTTACGTCTGAATTTAACTTTTAGAAGTATACTAAGATCCCACTGTAAAAATCAGCAGGTATTTTGTTTTTGATGAAACTTTATTTTTATGAATGATTCTTGACTGTAGATTTTTACCCGACTGCCGAAGGAGGGTAATGTGTTAATTTTTAACTCTGCCTTTTTTTATTTTATTTGTTATAGGTTCGCGTTTGACCACTATCTCGCCTGATGTTAAGTGATGATGTGGTCGAAGGTGAAGCACGCTTGCCTAGAAGTAACCTATTCACTCTTGACTTGAAGACCCCTAGGTTGTAGCTATCTGGAAACAAAGACGCCGGCAGGGAATTCCACTCCTTAGCTGTACGCACAGTGAAAGTATTTTCAAAACGCTTTGTGCGTATGGGTGGAATATCCACCATGTACCGATGGCGCATTGCCGTACGTCTTGTAGTCCGATGATGGAAAGGGCTAGGTGGAATCAAATTGTGCAGTTCCATCGCACACTCCCCGAAATGTAACCGATAGAAAACCGACAGGCTGGCAACTCGTCGTCGGTGTTCAAGGCTCTGGAGCTTTGAGTCAATCAGCGCATCGTTTCCGATAAGTCTCTTGGCCCGTCTGTCAATCGACTCAAGTGCATCAAGTTGGTACCTGGCAGATCCGTCCCAGAGATGAGAGCAGTACTCCATGCATGACCGAACTTGCGCTTTATACAAGTTGAGCAGCTGTTCAGGCGTGAAGTACCGTCTCACCTTCGCAAGGATCCCCAACTTTTTTGCAGCCAATTGAGCCTTTGCCTCAATGAATGGACCAAAATTGAGGGTCGATGTTAACGTAACACCAAGAAGGTCGAGATGGTCCGTTATCGGCACTGTTACACCACGGAAGGTTGGAGCCGGGTGAAATTGGCTCTTTTTTGCGGAAAAAAGACACGCCTGGGTCTTTGCAGCATTGAAACTGACTAGATTGGCATTGCCCCATTCGGAGACCGCCTCCAAAGACAGGTTCAAGCGCTCAACTATGGCCTCCCGAAGAGACTGGACTTGAGGCCCAGTAGCCCGCGGGCCAGACACGTATCTCTCAGCAACAGTGCTGTCGTCTGCATACCCAAAGGTTCCGGGTTTTAGCAGGTCATTGATGTGCAGCAAGAACAATGTTGCCGAGAGCACTGACCCCTGAGGAACTCCGGCGTTAATACCTAACTGACCGGACGAGCAGCCATCGATAACCACTCGGATGGACCGATCCCTCAGGAAGTCTGCAATCCAGTCACACAGACCACTAGGCAGACCGAAGGAAGGAAGCTTACCAATAAGGCTCTCGTGCCAGACCCTGTCAAAGGCCTTCGATATGTCAAGAGAGACAGCAAGCGCCTCCCCGTGCTTCTCGATGGCCTCACTCCAGATGTGAATGGCATACGCTAGAAGATCCCCAGTTGACCGGTTTCGGCGGAAGCCGTATTGGCGGTCACTAAGGAGGTCGTTGTCTTCTAGGTATGCCTTACACTAGGAACTTCTCCTGTATCGTGGGTACGTATGCCACATCAACTAACTCTTAGTTAGCCACCCGTTATGGGTTGCCATGTTTTGCAGGTAACCTGGCAACCCTCAGATTGCGGCTAACTGAGTGCTGGCAACCTTACTTTTTCCTATCGTCTGCACCAGTTTCTCAATTATCGTTAGATTCACTTTAAACACATTCGGGGTTAATTCTCAAACATAAGTTTAAACTTATTTAATTGAGTTTATTCAAAAACCCTGATTTCTGTAGATTTCTGGAGTCGGATCTTAGGCTAAGAATATAAAATGAATTATTTTGGGTTTGATTTCAAACCACAGTGGGAACATTTACAGGAAAAGTTTTTGTTGTGACGATAGTTCTCAACTACCTTTGGTTAGCTGGAGTGGTTAACATGAATAATAATAATAATACAGCCTCCTTTATTCCTTACTAAAAAAACAATAACAAATTTACTTTTAATACTAACATGCATATTTTTTTAACTTTTTTTTGTACTAGTTTAATGACCTAATAGGGATGAGTAAAGCCTTCGTTGCATTTTTATTCAGTCTTTTGCTGTGTTCTTTATTTTCTCATAAAGCCATCTATCTGCTGGTCTGCCTCCTGTCCACTTGCCTATTGGGCATTTCCATTTTGTTATCCTTTTTGTCCACTTATCCTCACTCATGCGTGCACTAAGGCCCATCCACTTCCAGTTTAGTCTTTTGCAGTGCTCTAGAGCGTCAGTTGGTTTTATTGTCTCCCTTATGCCTTTATTTTCTTCGGTCATTTAATTTCAGAATAATTTTGGTTAACTGGAGTTGTTAACAGGAATACTGCAACTTACGTGCAAGCCACAAATGTTACTACCAGGGTAACTATACTATGATGTATTAAAGATATCATATTTCTCACTACCGAGGGAGATAAGGCGTAGATGCCCCTCAGTAGCTGATTTTAAAATGAGAATCACGTAAAAACTAGTAGGCTAGTCGTATATTTTTTGGAAAAAATACGACTAGCCGTTATACATTTTCCATTTTCTTAATAATTATACGAGTAACATAGTTTAATTAATTTGTAAAGTAAGTTACAGCTAACACGGACAAAAAAACGATTATCGCACCAAAACCGCCGGGCGTCATCATCTGCCTAGCCTTTTTCCCAATTATTGTTGGGGTTGGCTTCCAGTCTTACCGGATTCAGCTGAGTACCAGTGTTTTACATGGAGCGACTGCCTATCTGACCTCCACAACCCAGTAACTGGGCAACATAAAACTGCCGGGCGTATTTTAATTAAATTGTCACCATATCAACGACAATTTAATTATCTAAATTTTGATCTAAGCTTTTTTTAAGTCATAGAATAATAAGGAAAGTACAAAGAAGCTACTGAATTTTGGGTCGCGCGGGTGTGAAACGAGTTCGCGTTTTGTTCCCTCAAGGTCGTTGGCGACTGTTGCCATCTTAAGACGCCGTAGTAAGGCCCCTAATCTTTAAAAGGACCGCTATATACTTTTCACGCAACTAAATCCAGATATTCGCTCACACCCTCCAGCTAAGTTAATAAAGCCATTATGACTAACTACGTAGGCATTAATACCACGTCAACACTCACGGGATCAACGCCTCCCATCAACCTGCCATTACACACTCTAAATCACCGCTTACGGTCCCCAGGAGACCAGAGGGGATGTGGCGTTCCATTCAAAACTAAGACAATGAAGTCTCCGCCGTGAAACTACTTATTCAATTAACGCTATGGACTGAGCCGGCAATCATTAACTATCAAAACTTCTTTGATATATTATCTACCTGAAACTGAATAGTTATTTCATTATAATCTATTGGTAAAGGATTTTCATTGTTTTAGAGGTAAACCTCATTTTGCAAAACTAAGTATTATTATACTACTAGCGGACGCCTCGCAATTTCACCCGCGTAGTTCCAATTCCCGTGAGAATACAGGGAAAAAAAGCCTATGTCACTCGGGGATAGTGTAGCTTCCCAACGGTGAAAGAATTTAAGAAATTGGTCCAGCCGTTTCGGAGTCTATAAGGAACATACATACATACTTTCTCTTTTATTTATATATAGATTCTTGTAAAAGTCATATAACAATATTATTCATTTTAGGATTATTTTGTTTATATTCTGGGTATCCGATATGAAAACTTCAGTGAAAACTGAAAAACTGGATTTCATGGAAGTGACCCTATATTTCAGTTACTTTATTACTTCTCAGTATCGTAAAAGAAGCACTGAATTTGTTTATTAATCTAGCGTTATAGCTTACCGTGCATTGGCATACAAACGAAACGCGTATGCAAAATTTTATCTTAATCGGTTGAGAATAACTGCTCTAAATTTCAGTTTCAAGATTTGTCCCGAACACACATACAAAATAATAAAAAACACTTGTAAAAACCAATATACGTTCATACCAAAGCTACTAAAACTCAGTTTGCCTGTGCTTTGAGTCGTTGTTATCAAACAAAAGCGGGATATGACATGCTGTAACATTTTTAGATTCAGATGAAAATTGTTGTACCCATTTAGAGTGAGTACGACATCACTCGAATACTCGTAAAGGCTCGTTTTATGAATTGCGAGGCTTTTATTTAAGATGTCTAAACAAAACAAAAGAAATTACGTTCAACAGTTGACATTTTAATAACTTTCTGTTGTTGGTAAACGTTGGAAAGAAGCTTTACTTATGAGTTATAATATTTATCAAAGACGCCAAGGTTTTCCGATCCAGAAAAAATCGGCGAAATCCCAAAATTACTTCAAAGTATATTATATAAATGTACCTATGTGTGTGGGGATTCTTAATTAGATTACAATTACGACTAGCAACTGTAGCAAATTACCGCGTAAATGTCTAAATGATCTAATAAGGGATTATTATACTAATAATAATTTAATAATAATTTAATAATAATAATTTATTTGCTTTAACAGTGAGAAATAGATACATTAGTGTTTGAAGTGTCCCTTTAGGCAAATGATTGTCTGTGTTAGGACACTAGACAATCATTTGCCTAAAGATAAGACTAGAAACTAAGAGACTAATAGATGCGTCCTTTTAGCACGTGCTAATAACAATGATTAGGAATGAATTGCCAATTATCAATTGATTATTAGAAGGATTATGCAGCCACTGATAATTGATTAAATTAGAGGTTTTCCCATTGTTTACGTTATTGCCAGAAATCATGGTTTCAAATCTATGGCTACAGGAAAACGTCAGAAGACTATGATGCCTCCTTGAAGGCTTTTTAATCTTCATTGGACCTTTAATAATGTGATTCCTTAACATTACTTGCAATAATTGCGATGGTCTAGGTCTATATTCCACATAAAGTCGGTTAGAGCATACTAAATTAATCAAACCAAGCATTCACACTAAGAGGTATATTGTGACACAACAGCGTCCCTAGTGGCCAATTGTTCCAACAATCTTTAAGCGAAGAGATAATTATCACGGACAGATGTAAGATAATGACATAAAATCCATGCATATTTATAACCCGTACAAGGTACCTTCCACGATTTAGTTCGCGGTAACGTAAATAGGGTCTTAAACTAGTTACGACTTCACGAGTTCATATACGTATAATGAAACTTAAGGCACGGAACATTTGGGTAATACCCATTTTGGAGAACTAGTTCGGTCCCAGTTATGGGTCCTTATACCTTGACAAAACAATGGCGACGGGGTTTTACAATGAAAGTTTGTGGCTTTTAAAGTAGCCAGTAAACATTTTTCTTCATTCATTGTCAGCAAGTGAGCTTTATGCGGAAATACTCCGTGTCTCAGTCAGTAAATTATGTATCTTTAGTTTAAAAATTTACACCATCTTCGGATTCACGTTCTGGGATTAGTTAGTGGTCGTAAGATACAGTTAGAATTTATTTAGCGAGTTGAAATAAAGTTCAAAGAAAATTGTTGGTATTATTTCTACCAAATTACAGTTAAGCGTCTACAACAACCGTTTCTGCTGAATTTCTTTGCTCAAATTATTTAGTTTATTCCCGGGCGACGCGATCTTTTTCCCGGCAGGCGACGTTAAGCTTTAAGTCCATCGCTCATTGTCGGAATTTTAAATATTCTGTATTGC
Source organism: Orthosia gothica (assembly GCA_949775005.1). NCBI lineage: Eukaryota > Metazoa > Arthropoda > Insecta > Lepidoptera > Noctuidae > Orthosia > Orthosia gothica. Next base: position 22,573,670 of record OX459041.1, read on the forward strand.
TTATTTTATAAAAAGGAACTACTGAACAAAAGAATTTTTCATGATGCAAAACTAATTGCTTGTCGAGTCCCCGGACAGACAGTGCAAGAAAAGAGGACTTTATAAAGGAATATCGGAATCTGGGCGATAGCAAACAAGTTTCCACATAATTAAATAACTCGATTATTTAACTACGTAGCACGAAGCAATAACATTCGCAAATGACTATCAAAGTACTCTTTTGTTTACACAATAATTGCATTTACTTGGAACAAAGCAGGACGTTGTAGTGTTTTTTAATTAAAATGCCGTTAATGTGTTTTGAATTGCCAATTACGTTTTCGTTCACCTACCGGGTATGTGTTACTATATTGAATTAAAATTCTGTTTTTCTTACATTATCTGTAATGAATGAACTCATTTTCGTGAGAAAAAAAAGATACATTTTAAGGGGTCGTTATGGAGGAACATTGTAAAAGTCAATTTTGTTAAATGGGTTATTACGGCGCTTGTGGATGATGGCCTTTTGTGGATTACTAGATTATGGCTTTATAGGTACCTAAATAACTACCTATAGGCACTGACGGTCTACGATTTAGTATGCCATTAAGTAGGCTCAGGTTTTGAAGATAATTTTTAATTTAATGGCATTGCTCTGAATTTTCTCCGAATCTCGCTCAATGTCAAAGGCATTAAGCCTTTGTACCTTTTAAGTATGAAGTCTAAATACATAAATAACAATAAGTATAATGTACTTGAACTAGGGATCAAGTATCAGTTTGACTTTCCTTATTGACTTCTACACCGACGATGCCATGGAAGTTGTAAAGTTTTTTGGCAAAAAATATGATATGCTATCGTGCCAGTAACACGAAGAAGAACGTTGACTTGTACATGAAATGAAATGTATTTATTTGCAAGAAAGGTACTTACATAATAACATGGTAAAATAATTTTAGTCTCACTATATTCGATTTATCAGTCTTACAAATATTTCGAGTAGGTACATGCATAATAATATCATTAAATTATATCATCATCATCATCAGCCTTTTTTTAATGTTCCCACTGCTGGGACACAGGTCTCCTCTCATAGAGAGAGTGGGCTATATATAATCCACCACGCGGGCTCAGTGCGGATTGGTAGATGTCACATGCCTTTGAATTTTTGGATCTAGGACATGCCCTCACTATGTGTTCCTTCACCGTTTTGAGAGAAATGGTGATGAAATAATATACACAAAATAAAGCCCCTGCTCCAACTCGTAAGTCGGGGCGTAACCACTGGGCCACCACTGCTCTTCAATATACAGCCCATAAATCTGACAAGTATAACACAGTAAAATTCAATTCCCTGCAGGGTTACAAATTAGTATTCAAATTTGTATATTAAAAGGCACTTATTCCGTTGCGTTTTATTTCCTCGTTTACGTGCAGTTAACGCCTCTATCAGGGCGGCATTAAATATGGATACCTAATCACCTCAGACCCTTCCACCGAGAGCGGCGTCGTCAGCAAAACTGAACTTCATTATTTTTACAAGTGCTGTAATAACGTCTGAGGGAATGAGTTTTCATTAGTCCGGCGTCCCGACACCGGCACCATTAAGATACGGACTCAGCCAGTAACCACTGACAAAAGACATTGAATTTTTATGTGACTTCACAATTTGAGATGATTATCTTTCCGCATCGACCCAAATTTCGTGGATATATGGCGATGGCCCGTGAGTTTTATATATCCAGTTACTTTTCTGGCTGAATCACTCCTTTTGTCATGGAAGTATTTCAATAACTCATGCTGTGGACTTGTCCGAACAAAGTTTATTCGATAAAACGAATCTATGGTCTGTGTGGATGAAGTGCTGGTTCACACATTTCTGCGTAACTAATATGTCAAAACTTAAATAAAACATTTGCCTGATACAAAACTCAGAAAGCAATTAATTTTACTATTGGAATAGGGACTCACAGGAAAGCATCTATTTTTTCGTTGAATTCACCAACTTCTATCTGGGGCAAGAAGTCTACGTACTAAATAACACTAACCTTGTATAAAAACACTTGATTGAACGTTTATATGCTGTCCATGTAGTACACAAGAAACGCTATTTATTGCCCTAAACCCTCATCCGTCTTTCAGAAGTATTGAAGGTTGCTACACAAGAAAAAGGACAGTATTTTATAAATTCTTCATCCGAACAGATAGTTCAACACCTCGTTTATATCTCCTACTTTAGAGCCACTACGAAGTGCGGATTTATTTCAAATGGATTCCTTTTTGTGGAAAGAAATCGATGAAAGCATCGCAGTGAGAGTAATCCTTCATTTAAGCGTACATTGTTTTATTTCGTACATATTAAAGCTGTGTTTACAAGAATGACCACTTATAAATCAAAAGACTGAAGAACACTATGCGTAAAATTTTAAAGAGACCAAAACACTTCGCAAATTTACCAATTTTAAAACAATAGTTGTATTATTTATACCTGACGTGTTTAGTACAATACCTCCGGATCCTCTTTTGTCCCGAATGGAAAACAGTACGAAGTCATATTTACGCAGGCGGCCCTGAGCCTGATAACGGTATAGAGGGAAAAAAATAGCTGGCTGCTAAACCTAAATATATTTCATCACTGTTTGGAAAGGCCGCAGCGCGCAGCCCGCGCTCCGGAATGACGCGGCATCCGAATGATGAGCACTCGTTATTCACCACAGCTCCATTGATACTTTCGTGTTCATGAATATTATTCAGCTTTAATTTAGGAACAAAACCACAAAATACATTTCGCCTGTCATCTCGGCCCAGTTATAAACGTAGGCTGGAGAAGTAATTGTTTTAATACATTTTGGAAGTTGCTGTAAGAGACGTTAGAAATAATTACCGATGAACGTGGAGTGCTTGTAGATAAGGAGTACCTCAGATAATGACCAAGTTTGCGATAGTTGGTAATCGAAGAAGTTGTTATTGCTGCCCTTTGATCACCAGCTCCAATAGATTGCTTCGTCTACGACTTGCTAAGAATGCGTTTTTATTTGCGACGAATAAAATCAAATAAAAAAAACCGGTCAAGTGCTAGTTGGACTCGCGCACAAAGGGTTCCGTACCATTATCGTAAAAAACGGCACAAGAATCACGTTTCTTGTATGGGAGTCCCACTTAAATATTTATTTTATTCGGTTTTAGTACCTATTTGTTGTTATAGCGGCAACAGAAATACATCATCTGTTAAAATTTCAACTGTCTAGCTATCATGGTTCATGAGATACAGCCTGGTGACAGACAGACAGACAGACAGGCGGACCGCGGAGTCTTAGTAGTAGGGTCCCGTTTTTATCCTTTGGGTACGGAACCCTAAAAAGACTGAATTACAACATACAAAAATAACAAAAGACGTCCACCCCACTGTTCATCCTCCAACTATTTCTAGAATTTAAGCCTGGAAGAAAAATTGGCGCAACAAACTACTAATCAATCAATCTCGCTAAGCTTTGCTCATGTTTGTATATAATGTATCTAAAGCTGTATACCGAAATTTTACATGAAGCAACTACCTATCTAACAAAGTGCTTTCACCGGTAATCATAAGAAAAAAAATCATTCATTTGTTTCCTCGCTTCATTCGTTCATTAATCATACTCTATCATACCTCTGGTTTATATTGAAAAGCAGAACACGCGAGCCTGTATCTATCCATAATTATTATTAAAAAGTAACAAGCACATCCAAACTTGTCTGTGACATAATTGTTTTGACGGCTCCAAAGTTGAGCGAAGGCGGGGAGGCTTATCAGCAATGTCAGTAAGGCGCACGGCAGAGAAGCACCCAAGTTATTTAATAACACTATGTTATGGAATATCGACTTTAAACCTTCAAAGCGATCAATAGATACTTCACTTAGTTTTGGGATTTATAAAGCGATTATTAGGCATTGAATTGACAGTTTCGTGAAAAAATATCATTTGGTGATTTATAGCCAGCCTTGTATCATGGTTCCATCATACCATTATTCTCATTATACTTCTGCCCTTCATCATCATCATCTCAGCTGAAAGACGTCCACTGCTGGACATAGGCATCCCCCAAGCGTCGCCACATTGATCAGTCCTGTGCGTTTCGCACATCTGCCCTTACCCCAACTTATTTGGACCCGCGCAGAACGTCTACTTCTGCCAAACATATCCATTTGGCCAGATCCTTAATTTTCAACAAAAACCTTGTATTAGAACTAAAAAGAAGGTCAATAACACTCACGATCGACGTCTTTAGATTTGATTTATGGGAAAATCGTTAGTTAGGACGCTCCTGACAATTTCGCTCCACATTATGTAATAAGTATTAATTAAAAAGTCCGTACCGAATTAAGCTGGGCGTTTAAATTTCCTGCCATTCCGAGTCCTACGGCACTCGCGGTCACGAGAATAAAATTAATTAAATAATATGTGTTAACATCCAGTAATACGAAGATAATTTCATTTTGAGGAATTCATAATAATTGCACGAGGACGTATTATTTTATTAGGGCGATATTCTGTAGTGCTTTATTATTTCGGTGTCCCTTTTCCAACTGGCCATTTTTCCATAAAGTTACAAAAATAAAAGATCAGTAAACTTCATATTAGATGTACAACCTTCTAAATATGCAAAAGATTTGGGTTGACTTACGCTTTCAAGGTAAAATGAATGGAGATAGTAACGTTCTCAGTGCCGCATGGCCATGGTCCTTATGTGTCCTAAAGGGCCTCTCTAGTTTAATGTACTCTAACGAACTGTTTTGAATTGAAATCAGCAGCTACTAATGTTGGTAAATCGTTGTTTTTCAAGTCCAAGGTATTCAGACCACATTGAGCTGATAAAATGAAAGATTCTAAGTGTTTTTATGAATACACTAGCTTCTGCCAGCGGCTACGCCCGCGTGAAAAGTGTTATCTTATCCCAAGGAAACATTATACCGGGATGAAAAGCTATAGTAGCCTATGTGCTATTCCAGACTATAATCTATGTCAGTGCCAAATTTCATCATAATCTGTTGAGCCGCTCAAGCGTGATTGAGTAATAAACATACATCCAGACACACATCCATGCAATCTTTCACATTTTTAATATTAGTAAGATTAAATTGTTATAATGTCCAATGTTACACATAGGTTTTGCCAACATACTTTAACTATAAATTGTAATAATTGATTAAAGAATATAGAGGATTAATACATAATAATTAGGAATACGTACTTAGGCGTTATTATCAGCATGTTCATTCAGTAGATGGATTGGTAATCCCAGTAAATCGTTATTAGAGCTTAGAAGGCGTTCGATCCGTGTGTTCGCGAGTAAACTCAAGCCCGCCCATTCGCTGCTGTCTTTCTAAATAATGGCTGTCTTTCGCAGACAACACGGCATATAACATTATATGGAACGTCCAAGAACATTAACTTCAATGAAAATAAATTACAAGTTACGAGGCATTGCTTACTAAAACTGTCCAAACTATGTTTACTCAGAAACGTGAACTAGTGACATCTAAACTATCGTTGTTAACGGTTTATTTGATAACGAGCCACTCAGATGAAACAGAGATATTGTATCTTTACGACTGTCGGAAATCCCAACTAATGTTATGGTTATGTACCCTTACACAGCTAGGTATACGTCTGAAAGGTTGGTAAGTGCTCTTGACCCTCCCCTAACTTTGAATGGAAAAGTACCGAGGGGTTTCGTTAGACAGCCAGAGTTGGGAAAATGAGTTAGTATCTACCATTTGTCTGAGTTTGAGAACAAAGATGTAATAAATAACCAAAATTAAGTACGCATCACGGTATATTGGATGACTGAAGATGATAATAATGGAAGTATTTTAGCAGTATCAAATGAAAATGGTTCTTACATAAATTTTAGTACGATCTCCAAGAATATAAATAAAACATAATGTTTTATTACTTGCATGGTTGTATATTCATTACTTAAAAGTCAGTAAAGGCATTTTAATAGCTTTCAGTGTCCTCGCACCACAACAGTAAAATAAAAGCAATGTAGGAATGTTTGCGCGCGAAAAACTTTAATGTCAGTTGCTTTTTACACACTTTGCAGATTTGTGACCAAACATTTTAAGAGGAATTTTGTGTTTTATTTATACGATAAATCGTAGTAAGGCCTCGGCAATAAACTGGGCGCAATCTCGCTGAGCAAATCTCGAGGGCACTTCACTCGTTTTTGTCAAATCAAGAGCAATGTCCTTTCCATTTTACGCTCGACACATTCATGGCATTTTTCATCTTTGTTATTTTTGTTTAAAGTGCCAGCTCCACCGATGAACATATAAAAGACACTGTTGTTTTATGTGTTCATCAAACTGAAGCTATATAGTAAACTATACAAAAATAACAGGGCTCAATGTTTTGAATTCATTACTTAAACCCCAATTGACCTCTTCTTGATAGTAGAATTTCTTCAATTTGAAAACAGAGTCTAAGAATAACTTCAAAATACAACGTTTAAATAGAAACAGCAGTCTTGGAATACTTTTTTAAACTTTTATATGAACACCACGTTCAATGGTTGACTGTCAAAGGAATTCTATCAGTTCAGTGGGAAAGCATTCTGCCGTGAACGCGATATATGAAATTCCTAGCCTTTGAGAAGTTTCCGAAAGTCCTTCACAAAACTGTTTATCTGCAATCCTATGTATAAATTGAAGCAATTTTAATTTAAAATAGAAATTAGTAGTCTTTTGTGTAGAATTAACTTTCAAAGACAAACCACAGAGCTTTAGCTCAAAACCGAAAAGTAACGTTTCCATTTTGAAACTTCTTGTAGTAAACCCGTGTACCAAAGTTGATCCAAATCTTAAACGTTGCCAAACTTTTATACCAACATAAGCCTTTCTTTAATACAAAAGGAGTTCCCTAGTATTCCCTGCAGTGTAATAAAAGGAAACTGTGGCGCTATACTGAGGGAATTGGAAGCAGCAACCATCTGTGATCTCGACATACGGCTGTACTATCGTTGACCGCATTGCTTGATTTTACGGTTTCCGTCCCTTGATTTGTTACAATTGAGCAAAGGCGGATTTTATCAAACATTGACCATTAGTTCGAAAGTTTTGTTCTCTTTTTAACCGACTTTCCAAATAGGAGGATGTTCTGTGTTCGACTTCATGTTTATTCATTGAAAAGGGTATGTTAAGATGGTTTGGCCATGTTGAGAGGATGAATGAAAGTCGACTTACGAATGGTATTTACAAGGCAGACGTGAATGGAAACGCCGGGAGGGGACGCCCTAGAAAGACATACATAGACCTTATAGGTGATGTTCTTCAGAAAGGCCAAGTGCGCAGTACCCATAACCGGCGTGTGTGTATGACTAGATGTATGAATGTGTGTGAAGCAAAAGAAGTATGTAAGGATCGTAGCAGGTGGCGTTCTGTAGTTTCTGCCTACCCCCATGGGAAAAAGGCGTGAGTTTATGTATGTATCTCCGTAAATTATAGACTGATTTAAAAAAATATTTTTTATTCTTATTCATATTCTTTATTGTACACAAAAAACATAAAGACACAGATACAATAGGACAGCTTATTTACAAAGGCGAGCTTAACCCATAATTGGGTTCTCTTACAGCCTCACTTGCATTCAGAAATTTGCATATGAGGACAGTACATCCAAATGCACAACAAAATTTATAAAAACACTTAATATTTAAAATTCTTACATACCTACTAAATAAACTTAAACAAATACGTGTACAACTCACAATGTATAAACTAATACATATATGTTACATAATACAAAGAAAAACTTTGCGTCATGCTGACAGGAAATGACACCTTATTCTTCTCTTGAAAACCTCTAACGAAGGGCTATCCCGTTTTTTTTGTATACTATGTTCTGAAATTGGTCCTATTTTAATTTGGTGAAGTTCTGATGAAAAACTTCGGCGGTATACAACATAACTCTTCAATAAATAACGGCAAATCTCTCAGGATTGCTGCAATATCATGTCTGTTTCTTGTTTTTCATATTTTCATAATTTTCATATTTCATAACATCATGCCAGTACGACCAAAAAGGGGTACGCAGATGTGTACAGTTCACCTTAGTACACTCTCATTTCACCGGTTATGTTCAAATTTCATGGTAGTCGGGCAATCTATGCTGGCATTATAAGTACCTAACTTAAGACTTGACTTTTAGGTACAACTAAAAACTGACAAATAGAAAAGCATTTTTATCGACAGCCAAGTAAAAACACTCATCATCATCATCATCATCATATCAGCCGAAAGACATCCACTGCTGGACATAGGCCTCCCCCAAGTGTCGCCACATTGACCGGTCCCGTGCGTCCCGCATCCAGCGAATCCCCGCAACCTTCACCAGGTCATCGGTCCACCTGGTGGGAGGCCTTCCAACGCATCGTCTTCCGGTTCGCGGTCGCCACTCCAGAACTTTTCTGCCCCATCGGCCATCCGTTCTGCGAGCAATGTGCCCTGCCCACTGCCACTTAAGTTTGGCAATTCTTCGGGCTATGTCGGTAACCCTGGTTCTCTTGCGAATCTCTACATTTCTGATTCGATCACGCAAGGATACTCCGAGCATAGCCCTCTCCATTGCCCTTTGCGTGACTGTAAGCTTTCTGACGAGGCCCATTGTGAGCGACCACGTCTCAGAGCCATAGGTCATCACTGGCAACACACACTGGTCATAGACCTTCGTCTTGAGACACTGTGGTAAGTTGGACGAGAAGACACCGCGCAATTTCCCGAACGCTGCCCAGCCGAGTCGCATTCGACGGTTGACCTCTTTCTCGAAGTTGGCCCTACCCAACTGGATCGTTTGTCCCAGGTAGACATAATCTTCCACAACTTCGAGTGTAGAGTCTCCAACCTTGATAGGAGTGGGTGTTACATGGGCATTCAACATAACCTTGGTTTTGTCCATGTTCATTTTAAGACCCACTCTTTTAGAAGCTCTACTGAGGTCATCGAGCATTATACTGAGGTCCTCCATGGTCTCACTATATCATCGGCAAACCGAAGGTGAGTGATGTACTCGCCATTGACGTTGATGCCTAGCCCTCTCCAGTCCAGAACCTTGAAGACATCCTCCAGTGTAGCGGTGAACAGTTTCGGAGATATGACGTCTCCCTGTCTCACACCTCGCTGCAGAAAGATAGGTTCCGAGGCCTGATCCTGAAGTCGGACTGACATGGTGGCGTTTTTGTACAAACACTTCAACACCTCGATGTACCGGTAGTCGATTTGGCACCGTTGGAGAGACTGCAGTACAGCCCAAGTCTCGATTGAATCGAAGGCTTTCTCGTAGTCCACAAACGCTAAACAGAGAGGCAGGTTATACTCTTCGGTCTTCTGTATAACCTGCCGCAGCGTATGTATGTGGTCTACGGTGCTAAAGCCTTTTCGGAATCCGGCTTGTTCGGGAGGCTGGAAATCGTCAAACATGCGCGCGAGACGATTCGTGATGACTCTTGAAAACAGCTTGTAGACATGGCTAAGAAGTGAGATGGGCCTATAGTTCTTCAACAGGGCATTGTCACCCTTCTTGAAAAAGAGTACCACCACACCCCTGCACCATGCCTGTGGCGTTTTCCCCTCGAGTATGACGGCACCAAACAGCTTCTGAAGGGCCTTAAGTATTGGTTTACCCGCCTTCAGGAGTTCGGCCGTAATGCCGTCATCACCCGGTGCCTTGTTATTCTTAAGCTGTTTAAGAGCCATCCTAATCTCGTACAGGCTGACGTCCGGTATGTCTTCGGTATAGTGACGGGTCAATCTAGCTCTAGGGCCTTTTACTAGATTCGCGACGGGTTTACTGGTTGACGTGTACAACTGCCCATAGAATTTCTCGATCTCCCTCAGATCTCCTTGCCATCGTCGGTCTTCAGTTTCGTGAGCTGGCTCTGCCCAATAGACAGATCTCTTGCAAAGACCTTGGAGCCCTTATTGGCGCTCAATTGCGTCTTTAATACGCTTAGTATTATAGCGGCGGAGGTCGCTTTTCAAGGACTTTGAGATCCGTCTATTAAGCTGCCGGTATTTCAACGCATCGTCTGAAGACAGCAGGATCATCTCACGCCTCTCCTTCATATGCTTGAGAGTAGGATCAGAGATCTTTTTGTTTATATCTGTACGGCGGGTCTTGAAAAACTTAGACCCGACCGTAAGGACAGCTTCCACGTGTCATAATATAAGCTCACATCACTAGCGATGCGTCCCAACTCTAGAGGCTAATGGAGATTGTCTGTGGATAGCAATGCGGCCTGACCGGTCTCTTAAGTCTTGTAATCGAAGTTGAATTTATATATAATAAAACAATCCATCGTGCCTGAACCAGTCTTTTAATTATTACATGGTGTCAGAAGTTCAAGGAAATAATCGTCGTCAAAACCGTGTCGTAAAAAGAAAAAAGGTCGAAACCGGAAGAAAGTAAGGTTAAGTTGGAGTCGCACATGGTGAATTTCAACTCATCATTGCCAAGATTGAACATCTCATCGGATATAGCGAACAACAATGCTGCAGAATGGAGAAAGTGGTGGCAACAATTTGATTTGTATTTGATGGCAACGGGGCTAGACAAAGCACCTGAAAAACGACAGATTGCGATAATGCTACATACGATGGGAGAAAAAGGGTTAGAAATCTACAACTCATTCAATTTGAATATGGACAACGCTACAATCACACAGGTCAAACAAAAATTTGACAACTATTTTGAGCCCAGAAAAAATCTAACCTTGGTTCGTCATGCATTTTTCACCAGAAAACAAAAAACAACAGAAAGCATCGATGATTTCATTACGGACCTGGAGAATATAAGCCGGCAGTGTGAATTCAAAGATCTCAGACAGTCGTTAGTCAAAGACATCCTTATAGCAAATATGAATTCAAATTTGTCACATGTCCGTCAGCGGCTACTTCAAGAAACGAGTCTCACCATAGAAAAAGCAGTGGAAATTGCTTAGACAGTCATCATGGCACAACAAAATGCAGAAATAATGTCCAATGTTACTAAGAATGTTCTGCGAGTCGAGAGTCATAGTCATGAAAATCAAAGACAGCATCAACCATCAAGTCAGTCTGCAAGATCGTCCAATAGCAACTCAAGAAGCCAGTCATCCAGTCGACAGCCATCATCAAAGGAGTTCTGTGGAAGGTGTGGTCAGACACATCGCTACAGGTGTCCAGCAGCGAACCTCAAATGCAGGTCATGTAATCATTTTGGTCATTTTGCTCAATTTTGCTTTAAAAATAAAAATGTCAGAAACTTGGAGTCGCAAAATCTTAGTGATGAAAGTGCGAACTGCTCTGAAAGATTTTTTGTAGGTAATCTAACATCAAAAAAAAAACTCAATGATGAAAGTGCTAACTGCGCTGAGAGTTATTTTTTAGGCACGATGGAGAATAGCCAAGAATACTATTCCAATAAGTCATGGCGTTTAAATATTAAAGTCAATAATGTCAATATTACTTGTATTTTAGATTCAGGAGCAGATATCAATATAATGTCAACAAAAACTTATAAAAAAATTAACTTGTCAAATTCTACCCTGCAGAAGTGTAATGTCAAAGTATCAGGTTTTGGAGGAAAGAATATCCCTATTATTGGACAGTGTCAAATAGAGTGCATACTTAGCAATGATGTGAAAGAAAGTATCAAATTTATTGTAACAGATATAAATTGCCCAACTGTGTTAGGTCTACCCACTTGTCAAAAAATGGGTATAATAAAAAGAGTATTCACTTTAAACAAGTCTGATAGTAATACAATTCTAACAGAGTACAATGATGTGTTCCAGGGTCTTGGATGTCTTCCTCCTGTCTGTCATCTCAAACTCCGTCCAGATGCAGTTCCATGCGTAGACCCACCAAGGAAAGTTCCATTCGCCCTACTGGACAATCTTCGTGAAGAGTTGGATCGCATGGAGGAAATGAAGGTCATTGAAAAGGTTACCAAACCCACATCATGGGTCAATTCAGTAGTTATTACTGTCAAACAGTCAGGTCAGTTAAGAGTCTGTCTAGATCCAAGAAATTTAAACAAAAATATCATAAGAGAATATTACCCATTAAAGAACATTGATGAGATTAGATCAAAGCTAAAAGGAGCTTCATACTTTTCGCATTTAGATGCATTTTCAGGATTTTGGTCACTTAAATTAGATGAAGAAAGCTCAGAGCTATGTACGTTTCAAACTCCATTTGGGAGGTACAAATACTTGAGATTACCCTTTGGCATCAATGCAGCCACTGAAATTTTCTATAGAATCATGATAGAACTTTTTGGAGACCTTGAGGGTGTTCTAATTTTGGTCGATGATTTTTTAATCTATAGGGAAACAAAAGAAATTCATAATGAGCGTCTACAAAAAGTTATGGCTCGTGCCAGGGAAGTCAACCTAAAACTTAATAAGTCTAAATGTAAATTCCTGGTAAAGGAAGTATGTTTCATGGGGTACATTTTCAGTAAAGAGGGAGTCAGAGTAGATACAGAAAAAGTCAAGGCTATTCAGGATATGCCTACTCCACAAAATGTTAAAGATCTACAAAGATTTCTGGGTATGGTTACTTACTTGGGTCCTTTCATACAAAATTTGTCTGAAAAGTCTCTTATATTGAGAAATTTATTAAAAAATAACACTGAGTGGCTCTGGGATGAAAATTGTCAAAAATGTTTTAACGATTTAAAAACAATAATTGCAAATTCACCTGTATTGATTCACTATGATGTCAACTCACCTCTTGTACTGTCAGTAGATTCATCAAAATCAGCTGTTGGTGCAGTCATTATGCAAAGTAATCGTCCAATTGCATACAGTTCAAAAACTCTAACGCAATCACAAGAAAATTATGCACAAATTGAAAAGGAACTCTTTGCTATTCAATTTGGGTGCATTAAATTTCACCAATATGTTTATGGGCACAAAGTCACTGTTCACACAGATCACAAGCCATTAGTATACCTATTTGAAAAACCTTTGCATGATGTTCCAGCCAGATTGCAACGCATGATGTTAGCATTGCAAAAATATGATTTGAATGTCATTTATGTCCCAGGTTGGGAAATGTATATATCAGATGCATTGTCTAGAGCTGCCTTGAAAGAATATTATGAACCAGATTATGAAACTGAGTTGCAATGTCATGTAAATTTAATCTATTCAAATCTAGCTATCAGTGAAGAATATCATACAAGATTGTGTCAAGCTACTAATTCAGATGAAAGTATGCAAATTTTAAAGCAATACTGTCAAGAAGGATGGCCTAGTAGCAAGGATAACGTTAATTCTATGTTGAAACCTTATTATTGGAATTTTCAAAATGAGATTAATGTCATAAATAACTTATTGTTTAAAGGTACTAAATTGATAATACCACAGTCTATGCAAAGGGAAATGTTAAACAAATTACACAAAGGTCATCAAGGAATCAACAAATGTTTAAATTTAGCAAGAGAATTAATGTATTGGCCTAATATGAGTACAGATTTAAAAAATATAATTGAACAATGTCTAAGCTGTGCGAAGTTCAGACCATCCAATCAAAAAGAACCATTGCAAAGCTATGAGATCACCCAGTTTCCATGGCAACGTGTAGGTATAGACTTAATGTACTTTGAAAATTTGTCATATCTTGTTGTAACAGATTATTATTCGAAATTCATAGAGATTGCTTTGTTGAATAAAAATACCACCGCCACAAATGTAATAATTAATTTGAAATCCATTTTTGCACGTCATGGAATAGCACAGACGTTAGTGAGCGATGGTGGTCCTCCTTTTCAGTCAGCAGAATTCAAATCCTTTTTGCATGACTGGGATGTAGAGCATATTGTAACCAGTCCATATCATGCACAGTCAAATGGTCAAGCTGAAAGTTCAGTAAAAATTGTCAAAAACATGTTGAAAAAATGTAAAGAGGATAATAGTGATCCCTACATAGCACTTTTGCATTACAGGAATACACCTAAAAATAATCAGCCATCACCTGCTCAGTAATTAATGTCTAGAAATCTTAGAATGAATATTCCTGTCATGCAAAGGAAGCTACAACCAAAAGTCATTAGGTTTTCTGATTACAAAAAATGTAGTGAAAAGACAAATGTGCAAAATGCTGCATATTACAATAGAGATAAAAGATCATTACCTTTGTTAAAACCAGGTGATCATGTCTATTATAAGAAAAATCCCAACTCTAATTGGCTTCCAGCTGTAGTCAAAGAAATGTTAAAATGTAAAAGATCATACATAATTGAAGATTCATATGGAGCCAGATATAGAAGGAATAGGATACACTTAAGATTTAGGGTAAATGAAAATTGTCACAATTATGACCACCATACGACCATGCGATCCAGCGATTCACTGGATGCCATTGAGAAACCAGACAGACAGGTGGAAGCAGACAAAAACCCATACGTCACGATGTCAGGAAGAGTGGTAAAGCCAGTTCAAAAATATGGTTAACTTGTTATTTTTATGCATAGTTTAGTGTATACCTAGCAATGTTTTAATGATATGTATTATTTGAAAATGTTTACTTAATATTGTCTTAAGAAGGGGGATGTCATAATATAAGCTCACATCACTAGCGATGCGTCCCAACTCTAGAGGCTAATGGAGATTGTCTGTGGATAGCAACGCGGCCTGACCGGTCTCTTAAGTCTTGTAATCGAAGTTGAATCTAAATAAAACAATCCATCGTGCCTGAACCAGTCTTTTAATTATTACACCACGAACCCGTCGCTGTATTCGTCCACGGAGCTCCCTAGGCACTCGAAACGATTCTGGAGTTCGAGCTGAAAGCTCTCGGGGTTTTGGATCTGGATCTGTGCTGGACGGAGCGTTGACTTCATCAGTCGAGACCTTTCAAGCTTGATATTAATGTTCAATGTGCCTCTTACCATTCGGTGATCGCTCCCGGTTTTCACCGAATTGATCACAGAGACATAATTGAACACTTGCTTCTTGGTTGACATGATGAAGTCGATCTCGTTTTTTGTTGCACCATCGGGGCTTTGCCAGGTCCACTTCCTATGCTCACGCTTTCTGAAGAAGGAGTTCATCATGTAGAGGCCCTCCTTCTCCATAAAACTGGCCAGTAGGTGACCCCGGTGGTTCCGACGTCCAACTCCAAATTGCCCCACTTGCAGCTCATCCTCGTCTCGTTTGCCCAGTTTTGCGTTGAAGTCCCCCATGACAACGGTGAAGTGAGTTTTGAAACCATGCATGGCTATAGAGATATCCTCATACATGGTCTCTACCTCGTCGTCGGGGTGTGCCGAGGTCGGTGCGTAGACCTGTATGACCTTCAGCGAATATCTCGAGGATATTCTGAGTATAAGGTACGCCACCCTGGTCGACACACTCTCGATCTTCACCACGTTGTTCACAAGGGACTTGTGGACGATAAACCCGACACCACCCTGGGACTGCCGGTCACCCTCTCGGAATTAGAGCAGGTTACCGGATTTGAGGATTATCGAGTCCTCCCCCTCTCTTCGGACTTCAGATAACCCTATAATACTCCATCGCAACCTGCTAAATTCCTCCTCGAGTTCGGCTATCTTCTCGTCGGTCCGGAGTGTTCGCGTGTTGTATGTTGCCAGGGCCAGTCGTCGGTGTTTATTGGGGTAGCCGGGTTCACTCCGGGGATTCTTCGCACCCCTTGCCACGCCATCGCCTCGACCGCTACCGTAGTCGAGGGTAGACGGGCTGCCGGGTACTCGGGGCCGTTTTTTATTTGTGCTATTCATTTGGTTTGGGGGGGTTTGCCTTTATCGCCACGCTTGGCAGGCGGGTTGGCGATCGCAGTTTGTTGTTGAAGAGCACAGAGAACGCTGCTGCCCATTCTCTGGTGTATCCCTTAGTCGCCTCTTACGACACCCACGGGAAGATATGGGATGGTGAGATTCTTTACGTCCGACACCATACGGAACTCCGACACCATACGGAACAATAAGTAAAATCACTATAAAGTGAAAAATAACTTTCTTTTTCGAAGTCGGTGTCCATAACGAAACATTGGTACCTACCAAAGACACCGATTTTGTAGTGATTTTAGTTGGAGGTCGGTAGTTTTTTTGTTTTTAATCCTTTTTTTATTTTTCAGTTTTTAGTGATTTTTTGCAAATTATTTTCCGTCGAACTGTTTTTATTGTGCTTTTACGAGAATCATTTTTCCTCAAAGTATAGGTATTTTCCTGCTTCAATCATTTTCTTTAAAATTTACAATTGTATTTGCGAAATAAAGTGATTAATTAACTATAGCCCTCAAGACATTATGATACTGACATTATGACTTTATTTTGTAATTTAAAAGAAGCACTCTTTGTCAATGCTCAAACTGTTTGGTTATGTATCGCCTACTAAACGATACTCATAAAAATGTTATAACATTACATCATGTCTCTGTTTAAAGTAGAATCCTCGTAAATTTCATTTTACTGCTCTGAAAAAATGCAGATGTCTCATTTCGAAATTATAAGACAAATCGTGCCAATTATGTCGTGTCATGTCTTCTTATTTGTTACAAAGAACATGAATGAATGAGTATTCCTTATATTGTTATTTAAAAGAAACAGCTGAGAAGACATGAATTGTAGAAAGGAAGCCATGAGTGAATATACTTCATGATTTCCCACTACGTATTTGTGATTTCAGATCATATGTTATTATTAACCGGCTTAAAAAAAAGGAGGAGGTTCTCAATTCGTAGAAATCTCTTTTTTTATTATGTTACCCGATTACTCAAAGACGCCTCGATTGATTTTGAAAATTCTTCTTTTGTTTGAAAGGGTGGTCCCATGGTCATCAGGTCACGATCTGATGGTCGGATCGAATGGAAATCGAGGGAACTCCTCAAATATTATAGGCATACAAGATTTTATTATTTGCATCAACAATGCAATCATTTGCACTCAGAAAGTATCATTTGGTGAAGTGAAATCAGTTCCACTACCAGTTCCAGTGACCATCTGTGGTCTACTTCATCAGTGAATTTTTCCTTAAGTAGTGTTCATTTTTATGGCAGTCGGTTTGAGTTTTTGTTAAAATGTTTTTTACTTTTTAAAATATTTTCGTAACTTTAAACTATTTTACTTTAACATGACAATAACAGTCAATGACTTTCCTGCCGGTTTATTCTGTAAAAATAAGTGGAGTGAGCCAAAAAATGCCAATCCACAATGATTGGATAGTTTGGCAGCTCTTTTCATATTCACTTCACCCAACATTTTAACGGTGAGTTTTTTTACAGAATAGTACTAATAGCATTCAAGCTTAATTTGGACATAATTTCAAAATCAGAATAAAGACATAAAACTGTCCTGAATCGACCTTTATTATGATCATCAACATTTATTACAATAAATAACAAGCAATACAAAGTTTCTTGTTCGGGTTTCCACAAAGAGACATTAGGACAAGAGCAATGACCGCTGTTGTCTATGCTTAAACGAAACATCTGTATGTGATCAGTTTGAATTGAATGAAGCAAAAGGAGTATGATGCAGGTGTTTTGTAGTTTCTGCTAACCCTCATAGGAAAAACGCGTGAAATTATGTATATGTACCTATGTATGTTTAAGAGCAAATGATCTAAACTAGAATTGATGTTTCGAATACTTGTAATTAATTCGCAAAAGAGTTCAAAATGTCGCCATTAAATTGTTTGTTTATACTTTATTGATAGTTAGTCGGGCAGATTATTAACGCAGTCAATATCGGACGCCATTATAAATTATTCGGCGTATTATTCCCGTGTTCGGGTTTCACCACCGATTAATTAACTGCATAGGCATGCCTTGCTATTATATTCAGCAATCAGTTGGTCGAGTTTGAGACATAAATGTAAGCAGTACTAAAAATTATTACACCACTATTAAACCATTATATGGCACTTTTGAATTATCAAGGTGGGTCAGTCAAAATATTAAGCTTTTTGCATATTCCAAAGAGTAGGTAGACCTCTATGGAGAAGAACGTGCAAGAAACAGGGAACCTAATACTTGTATCAGTAAGTATACTCGTATTTATACAAGTTTTCGATACCTAATGGTTACTGAGTAAAAAAAAGATATCTGTCAAGAAAGCCTACAAAGGCAGACTGAATAAAGTTTATAAAAAACGAGAAATGAAGAACTAGGTCTATGAAAATCATTCAACATCTGTCAACCATGATCAATCCTGCTCAATTCTCAATTAAAATCAATCAATTTTCATTTGAAAATGTAAAAAAGTAAATACCGATATACTCGATGCCTTCCTGTCGTTGTAACAACAAACTGGGGTATCGACTCGTTCGCATTATTTGTTTGCTCAAACCTTCCGAGCTCGATACGACTGCCTCAGGCGGCCGTGTGACAGCGCTGAAAATAGACTGCATTCTGTCATCTTGTTTACTTTCACAGGAAAATGGCTTTAAATTCACTGCAGAACTAGGAAACTGGTGTTTATTAGTTTACTCCATGAACAACGCCTTTGCTAAGAACTATTCATGCAATACGATTGTGAAACTCGCTTCCTTAATATCCGTAACTCCAAGTCGAAGAACATAATCTCTCTACCATCCTGTGATCTGTTATACTATTTATATTATGTATGTATCTTTTTATTATATAGCTCTGTATTTTATCTATGTACACTTGTTTATTGTAAAATATATTCATGTTTTAATTAGTTGAGTTTCATATGCTTTTTAATATTCCTTATTTTATACACAGTGTCTACTTCTCTTAGTCACCAGTCCTATCGCAGGTCTGCTAAAAGATTTTTCTTAAAATATGCAGCACCTTTGTGCTTTTCTATACTGATAGCGGTAAATGGCAAATAAGAGAAATAAATTAATAAGAAATGGCAAAAAAATTCTCTGTAACTTACATGTGTATGTAATAAAAGTATTCTATCTAAGTTGACTTCCAGTCTAAATAAAAGTGACTGGCTAATCTATCAATAATTTACATGGATCCGCCATCTGACCTCAGTAACCCAAATATTGATAAATTCAATATTCTTAGGTGAGATATTATCGGTTCTCTGAATTCTTGCGTTTGACTACCCTTAACGAAAGGTAGTCATCAATATTTGAAAGATAAACCGACGGTTTGTCTCCGAGGAACGGAGGGTTAAGAAGTGTGAAGAGTTTGAGTGAAGTCTGATTGTAATCGTGTCTATAATAACGAGGTCTAGACAAAGTGGCATTCTGCAATTCTTCTTTTAGCGTGTCGATGACAAACAGTTCACTTTTTAGTTCACTCTTTAGTTAAATGCCTTTCCTAGCCCAAAATTCAGCCACGGTAACACCTTCCGCTGACGCAGTCAAAAGATCCTCAAGTGAACAGGCAAGGAGATGCGGCACAAGACGAAAGATGGGCCATGGTCTGCGGAGAGACGCCATTATTCTGCAATAACGATGGTTAGAAGTACCATATATGCTTTGAATTATCTATAATCGTCGAATGTCACTTTGTATAGGGTCTCTGGATAGTTAAACAAATTGCCGAGACTATTTATTTAACTAGGAGCGTCTCCTGTCAGATGTTTCCCATTTATATCTACAATGACGACATATTTCGCTCGTTTTTTTCACAGCAGCCACACTTGAGCTTTGATGGAGATTTGTGTTGTCCCGACAAATAAAACTCGGGTATGACAAATGATGGTTATGTGACGAGTTAGTGGTCACATGTTGTGACAAACATTGTCCAAAGTGTAGCCGTGAATACTAATAGAGTGAGGCGCACACTAGTCATATTTTTGATATCGCTCTGATAAGCTTATCTATTTTTTAGACATTAGTTAGATACATACATTCTGGCTTAAATAAAATTATGAATAAAAATTGTCATAAGAAACTACTTTCTTAATTTCTAATGCTTGTAAGTAAATCTTCCAGACACCGCGACGAATTCTAATAGCTTATTAGTGACGTTGACTTACGAAGATACAAAGACATAAAGTTGTTTCTCACAAACGGTCCAGCTCGCACAGTAGGGTTAGCGTGCATCGGTCGGTCATCGTTTAAATATTAACCCTCGCAGGTACCCGCTGTTATTGCGAACAGTACAACATCATGAGTGGTATCAACCCCATGTTTTATTCATTCGTTCCGTTAGGGATTTGGTAAAATTGTTTTATTTACCCGTTCAAAAAGTTTATTTACTTTTAATGTTGAGGTATTTGAGTGGATGGAGTGAAATATGACTGTTGAGCCTTTTGACAAATTAAGTCAACACCACTTAGTACCCAAATAACTTTATTGGTGATTCACATTTCGAATTTTAATACTTCAGCCGACTTTTAAAACGAAAAATTAACTCTTGATACGAGAGATTCAAACGAAATTCACAAAAGTACAGAAGAAATGGCCTGAAAGCTAAATCAATTAGTCTCTAAATTAAACTTATGTGAACTTAGGGAGTAGTAACTTACAATGCTACCCTAACGACACCGAAACCGCTGCGAGTGCTACGAGGCTACAACCACCCGCTACGCGCTACGAAAAACTGTCTGTATTGTAATGTGCTACGGCGTAGCAATCGTAGATCACCTACAGGAAGGAAGCTACGCTTTTTATTAATACATAATAATATATATTTTTTTATATCTACGTTTGTTTACTCCATTTTATTTAGGGAATATTTTTATCTGTTAAGTACCTGGGCGACCGATCTGCTCGGGAGAAAATAGAGAAAACGACGTTTTCTAAAAATGAAACCTAGCTAGATCGATTTATCGTCCCCGAAACCCGCTGCATACTAAATATCATGAAAATCGAGATTCAGATAAGAATTGCTCGTTTAAAGGTATTAGATTCTATTTATCTATTATATAATTAAAATATCATGTTTGTATGTTGGTCTTTATACGTTCCTAAACTATTGATCCGATTGTGACGAAACTTTGGTGGGTTGTTGTGTACGCTCGCGAAGGTCCGAGGCCCAAAAAATCTTTCTTTACGAGGCATTGCAACGCACAGGTACAGTTAGTTACAAATAAAATTAAAATGAATTTTCACTTTCTATATTTAATTGAACTTAATATTTCATCCAAATGGTCTTATCGCTTAGGAATAATTAATACTTATCCATCCCCATCGTGTTGTTGAAACATGATTATTTACAATACGTACCCGATACCCCACAGCCATGCGTGTAAGTAATAACTCCGCCCTTCATATTACCCAAATAGTTGGTTCTAACAACATAATTGTCGGCGTAATATTCGGTCAATTTGGAACACTACCCAACTGAAATAGCTCGTGAATGTTTAGGCTCCAAATCTCCGAATAAATTGAACAACAGGTTGTCAGAATGGGAAACTAGAAATGTTTATGATACCTGTCTAAACTAACTGACGACGGCAGATTCCGCTAATGTCCTAAGCTACGGGCTCTGCTGCACTCTGCTATATTCTGTTACAAGCTTGTGCCGGCGGCTCCGCCCGCGTGAAAGTTGGAAATCATCTCAAGGGAACTTACTCTCGGAATAAAATCATTCCATTTCCTAATCCAGGACATCCACTCTATCTGTATGTCCAGTTTCATCCAAATCAGTTCAGAATTTAAGACGAGAAAAGGTAACACACAGACGGACAGAGAACTTACTTTTGCATTGAAAATATTAGTATGTCGGGTTTAGTCAATAGTACGGACGTCAAAACAAATCGCAAGCACGCCATCTGGCGGCAAAGCAAGAACAACTACGCATTGGCGCGCTATTTCTAACCACTTGCGTGGTGGGGAACATAGAATATGGCAGTTGAGTACTGACAGCCTTAGAGCTAACACGTCGTAGAATCAGTGTCGATCCGTAATATTAGTAAGCAAGAATGTAACTGAGTTGTGACTATTTAAATAAACCCAGTGTATCGAATAACTTCTGTGATTTCATTTGCACGATTGTACCCAACGACCTGCCCACACAGTATGTCTTAACCTAAGGGAATACATCCTGACTTCCCGATGGTTTGCATCAATCGGCCAGCCCTGATGCGACAAGTACATATGGATTGCTTTGATATAAATTTTCTAGCCCAAATATTGTACATCATGGAATACCCTATTTTCAATTTATTACCGACTTCAAAAAAAAGGAGGTAATCAATTCGATACATTATATCTATATCTATAAAAGCGAAAGGTGACTGACTGACTGACTGACTGATCAATTAACGCACAGCCAAAACTGCTAAGCCTAGAAGCATAAAATTTGGCAGAAAGGTTCCTCAAGTGACGTAAGTGTGCATTAAGAAAGGATTTTTGGAAATTCCACCCCTAAGGGGGTTAAAAGGGGGTTGAAAGTTTGTATGAAAAATCTAATTCCTTCGACCAAAATTCTTGAAACTTAGCACAAATAGTATTCCAAGTAAATGATAAAGATTGACATTATTCGTTTTTTCGAAACTACCCCCAAATAATGATTTAGGGGTTGTTGAAATTTGTATGGAAAAATCTGATTTCTAGGGTCAATAAACATGAAACTTACCACAAATACTAACCTAAATGAATAATAAAGGTTGCTATTATTATTTTTTGAAACTACCCCCAAAAGACGATTTAGGGTGTTAAAGTTTTTTTGAAGAATCTTATTACTTCAGTTAATAAACTTGAAACTTGACATAAATACTAATTCTAATTAACAATAAAGACTTTCATTGTTAGTTTTTCGAAACTACCCCCAAAAGATGATTTAGGGGATGTTATTTTTTTGCAGATTCTGATTTCTTGGGTGAATAAACATGAAACTTGGCATAAATACCATACTAAATAGACAATAAAGACTTTCATTGTTAGTTTTTCGAAACTACCCCCAAAAGATGATTTAGGGGATGTTATTTTTTTGAAGAATCTGATTTATTGGGTGAATAAAAATAAAACTTGACATAAATACCATCCTAAATAAACAATAAAGTTTGTGATTATTAGTTTTTTGGAACGACCCCCAAAAGACGATTTAGGAGGTATTACAGTGTTTTTGAAAAATCTGGTTTCTTGAGTCAATAAACGTGAAACTTGCCACAAATACTAACCTAAATGAATAATAAAGGTCGCTATTATTATTTTTTGACACTACCCCCAAAAAAAGATTGAGGGGATGTTAGTTTTTTTGAAGAATCTGATTTCTTGGGTGAATAAACTTGAAACTTGGCATAAATACTATCCTAAATAAACAATAAAGGTTGTTATTATTAGTTTTTTGCAACTACCCCCAAAAGACGATTTAGGAGGTATTACATTGTTTTTGAAAAATCTGGTTTCTTGGGTCAATAAACTTGCCACAAATACTAACCTAAATGAATAATAAATAATAATAATAATAACGTTTATTGTTTCAAATAAATTATGTTAACAATATGAACACTGTCACTTAAACTAGGTTAAGGTACCTGTGCTATAAGCAACAGTAACAATTCGTGGTTGATCTATTTACTTAAAAAACAATGATTGTGCAACACCCCGTTATTATCATAAATTAGTTAATTAGGTATTAGGACATAATTAACTTTACAGTTAGACAATAAAAAATAAAAATAAAGTAACTAAAAGTAGAATATTTGGATGAGACGTGTGTATGTATGTGTGTGTGCGTGTGTATATGTGTGTGTGTGTATGCTGCGTGTTTTGGAATATATATTTGAGTTAGTGTAGGTAGATATATAGGTATGTGACATGTAGATTAGAAGTTGCTTGTGTTGAAGGTTACCCAGGAACACTTAAGAGGATTTCAGTTTCTTGGAAATTTAATACAACTAACAAGTTTTTAACTACTTTTTTAAATTTAAAATGCCGTATTTTCTTTAGGGACAAATTTTTACTAATTTTATTGTAAATATAGGGAGCTATTATTTATATAATAGCTCCCTATATTTCCCTTATGGGAATCTTTTTGCAAATATTGTCTTGTGTGGAATGGTTTTGAAAACAATATCTTTTCTTCTTCTATTATCTATTTGGGAGCTGTTATTCGGTAAATGGGTGTGTGCATAAATAAGATTGCGTAATAAAAACAATAAAGGTTGCTGTTATTATTTTTTGAAACTACCCCCAAAAGACGATTTATGGTATGTTATTTTTTTTTGAAGAATCAGATTTCTTGGGTGAATAAACATGAAACTTGACATAAATACCATCCTAAATAATCAATAAAGGTTGTCATTATTAGTTTTTTGCAACTACCCCCAAAAGACGATTTAAGAGGTATTAGTGTTTTTGAAAAATCTGATTTCTTGGGTCAATAAACTTGCCACTAATATACTAACCTAAATGAATAATAAAGGTTGCTCTTATTATTTTTTGAAACTACCCCCAGAAGACGACTTAAGGGATGTTATTTTTTTTGAAGAATCTGATTTCTTGGGTTTATAAACAATAAATTTGACATAAATACCAACCTAAATAAACTATAAAGGTTTTCAATGATTAGGTTTTCGAAACTACCCTTAAAAAACGACTTCGGGGTGGTGAAGATTTTTGATTACTTTTACTGCATATAGCTTCTTTTTATGACGTTGGGGAGCACTTAGAAGGGATTTTTGGAAATTCAACTTTTTAAATGGTTAAAAGGGAGACATTTATTTGTATAAAAATCTTATTCCTTTGGCAAAGTAATAAAGGATGGCATCATTACTTTTTCGGATTTAATCCCCAAAAGACGATTTATAGGTGTCAAAGTTTCTTTGAAGAATCAAATGGCACTAGGATGGGGACCTCTACATCGATTTGGAACTTCCGAACTGGACCGTTTGTCTCAGGTTTAATAGCAGCTTATTTTTGGTTGCCCTCACACGAACGAAGTCGCGGGCGGTGTTAATATTATAAATGTAAAAGTAACTCTGTCTGTCTCTCTATTCATCTTTTCACGCTTAAACCGTTGAACCGATTTAGATGCAATTTGGTTCGGAGATATTTTGAGACGCTGGGCAGGACATAGCATAGTATATATCCCGGAAATCTTACTACGGAAAGAGGGGTAGAAAATTGTATGTAAATCCCACAATATCCCTCAAAGTGTCAATTTCCAGACACAATAGAAATTACCATTGTTTTAATCCGATTCGGAAATATGGACAGTTGAGCTGAGACTATGCTGCGATACAAAAAATAAGCTATTCGAATTACTAATGCTTTGCAGACGAAGTCGCGGGCAACAGCTAGTTTTTAATATTGTTGGAATTGCACAATATTCAATATCTTACTCTATATGGGTTTCTAAACATGTTTGCCTAATTTCATAAGTGTATGTAAGTTCGTTTGTCTGTATGTTTATATGTTTGTTTGCCCACGAATTTCTCTGGAACTCCTTATACAAAAAATAAACCAACAAACCACTGAAAAGTGCAAAAATAACGTCCGTTTCGGCAGTCGGTGTTAAAAAACAAAAGGTACCAAAGAAGTTGACTTTCGAAACAAACGGGTGCACGGTTGGCGCAGTGGTTGAGCGATTGACTGCTGCGCTGCGTGTCGCGGGTTCGATTCCCACACGGAACAAATATTTGTGTGACCTACAGATAGTTGTTCCGGCTCTGGGTGTTTGTGTATGTGAGTTTATATGTTTGTAAACGCACCCACGATACAGGAAGAAATTCCTAAAGTGGGGCAACGTTTTAAAAAAAAAAAAAAAAACGAACGCTATTTTTGCATTGTTTAGTGTTAGGTTTAGACGTCGGTCTATTTTTTGTGAAAACTTTTATTGTCATTGCACATTATGATGTAAATAAATAGCAAAATAAATGATGAATCTGGCAAATTGTGATGCTGCGGCCTCCGCTAGGTCATCGGTTCACCTTGTGGAAGGCCTTCCAACGCTGCTTCTTTCGGTTCGAGGTCCCCGGTCCAGAACTTTTCGCCCCATGGACCATTCGTTCTGCAAGCAATGCCCTGCCTAAGTTTGGCAACACCTTCAGACTGTCAGTAACCTTGATCAATCTTCATTTCTGATTCGATCACGCTAGTAAATTCCGAGCACAGCCCTCTCCATTGCCCTTTTTCCAGACAAACGGCCTTCTGATGTAAACCTAATACCTGTTCTTATTCATTCAGAAAATTCAGAAAGAGCGTTATTAACACTTCAAGTAACTGATCATTGACACTGAACGTACTAAACTCTTTGCCAAACAGACGTCACCAATAGACCGGAAAAATATCACGATGGAGAGAAAGGAAACTGAAAGTCACTACAAGCCGTAACGGTGACTTTCAACGACTCATGACATCAAAGAACCGACTCAGTAAGTCTACGTTCACACAACATTGTTGGGCACGTTTTTTTTCGTATAATGCTGGGATCACACGTCTCATGGCATTACATTGCACGTTTTTTACAACAGTGGCATGTAGCCTTCGCGATAAAAATAAAAAATGCCATGTAAATGCAGCCTAAAGACACATACCTCGACCAATCAACGCTGAGATACTCTGAGTAGTAAGTTATGCTCGTAATTTTTTATGTTCCTCTCTTCCGTTACTCTTATCTTATTCTGAAGTTAATTAATCAAGGTTGTTTGTGTAAGGGTGGTTTGATTTTTCCTTGGTAAACAGAGTATGTTTCTGGGTTTGTTTTATGACAAGGACCGTATGCCACGTTAAATTATCTACTAAATAACATTATTACAACATTCGTAATTTCCGAAATGATGGATACTTACATAGTAAATTAAATTAAGTATTTTTTTTTGTAATTTAAATCAGTACACTGCTTTACCAATAAGAGTGTTAGCGTCACGCACAACTAAGTATAATAATTAAAAAATAGTAATTAATACGAATCGAAAGCAGTAACTAAATTTTGTAACGACTTTGTTGTTGTATTGCATAAATTACCGAAATAAATATCAAATGGTTTAGCAACAATGTATCGTGATTCTTCATAACCCTGTTTTGTAAACCTACTTATATGTTGCATGTGTTTTTGAATTGCAAAGAGAATATCCTCGAAACCAAACCATTGTAAAGCCACAAAGATCCTGTTGAACGCGCAAAACAATCGCACATGACTTGTAAACAAAACCTCACAAGAACTTGAGAGAGATTTAATATAATTACAAATCTCTCTGTTGTGGCTCCTATTCAAGCTTTCGAGTGGGTAATTTCTGTTAGTATGGGCTACTAAGGGATTAAGACTAGAGGATAGTAACTGGACAGCGTCTTGCACTCTGGTAACAACAATGTCCTGAAACAGCAATTGGCTGAAAGCATGTGGTGATAATGTACCACTACCATCACCACCCACCCTCCTACCACTGTTATGTCCTTTTTAACCCAAAGGTTGACTGGTAGAGAATACCTTGCTTGCCTTGCTGCATAAAGTCCGCCTATGCATATGCATGAAGTTTAAATAAATACATAAATAAATAATGGCTATGTAGGAATTTCGGACCGCATTTTAAAAAGTAAAAATTAAAGTAAAAATTAAATTAAACTTAAGTAATATTTTTTTTTTTTAAGGTAATTTATGAATGCTGATGCATTCTTTGGCTTGCAAAAACGAAAACGCCCAGAATTGAAAACTTCCATCGTGATCCTTTTAACATTTTTCACTTATAAAAAATGATACATATTTTTCCGAAGTCCTGTCCGAAGATATTATGAAAAGGCAAAAACCACTATTGCAATGCTAAAACGAAAGAACTTATAAGGCTCACGTTTAGTTATCAAATTTTTAAGGACGAATCTTCTGTTTTTCAGTGCATTTTTCTTAACAATGTTGCGTTTTCTTCAAAAGACTGCAGACTTGCTCATGCGTAATGCCGTACGAGACATTTCAGTGCGGGTATAGATGGGATTAGTACGTACTACCAACTGTTGTATTTTTAACAAATAAAATCGTGGCATTTACTAGGCTCCGCTCTGATGGCAATACTCTCAACATCCGAAAGCAAAAATAATAGAATTTGTTGTACTAAGATTTTATAAAAAGACACTTTATATTCGTAGACGTATCAACTCAGCGACTACGATGCATTCATAAAAGCTCTTGAGACATCTTTTCTAATATAACCAAAATGTATTCATGAATGAATATTCTGCTTGAAATTGTAGCTTATTGAAGATAATATCGTTTCAAGAAAAAAATCAAAAACAGAGGGATTCTAAACAAATTAATTGAATATTATCGCCGAACTTTAATCTGTACTTAAGCCCTGATTGACCTCACTCACTTAAATAAAATTCATTGTGTAGCTTCGAACTTAGCAATCACGAAAGGCGAATTTATTTTAAACTGCTTACGGAAAAACGAATCTATGGTCTGTCTATGGAAGTGCTGGTTCACACATTTCTGTGTAACTAATATGTCAAAACTTAAATAAAATATTTGCCTGATTAAAAAAAAAAAGAAACTACTATTGGAAAACGGACTCACAGGAAAGCATCCAACTTCTATGTACGGCAAGTAGTTCACGTACTAAATAACACTTGCCTTGTATAAAAACTCTTGATTGAACGTTTATATGCTGTCCATGTAGTACACAAGAACGCTATTTATTGGCCTAAACCCTCATCCATCTTTCAGAAGTATTGAAGGTTGCTACACAAGAAAAAGGACATTATTTTATAAATTCTTCATCCGAACAGATAGTTCAACACCTCGTTTATATCTCCTACTTTAGAGCCACTACGAAGTACGGATTTATTACAAATGGATTCCTATTTGTGGAAAGAAATCGATGAAAGTATTGCAGTGAGAGTAATCCTAAATTTTAGCGTACATTGCTTTATTTCTTACATATTAAAGCTGTTTACAAGAATGACCACCTACAAAGCAAAAGACTGAAGAACACTATGCGTAAAATTTTAAAGACCAAAAAACTATGCAAATAATTACTCATTCTAAAACAAAAGTTGTATTATTTATACTTGCCGAGTTTAGTACAATACCTCCGGATCCCCTTTTGTCCCGAACGGAAAACAGTACGAAGTCATATTTATGCAGGCGGCCCTGAGCCTGATAACGATTTAGAGAAAAAAATAGCTGGCTGCTAAACGCAAATATATTTCATCGTTGTTTGGAAAGGCCGCAGTCCGCAGCCCGCGCTCCGGAATGACGCGGCAGCCGAATGATGAGCACTCGTTATTCACCACAGCTCCATTGATACTTTCGTGTTCATGAATATTATTCAGCTTTAATTTAAGAACAAAACCACAAAATACATTTCGCCTGTCATCTCGGCCCAGTTATAAGCGTAGGCTGGCGAACTAATTGTTTAATACATTTTGGAAGTTGCTGTAAGAGGCGTTAGAAATAATCACCGATGAACGTGGAGTGCTTGTAGATAAGGAGTACCTTAAATAATGACCAAGTTTGCGATAGTTGGTAATCGCAGAAGTTGTTATTGCTGCCAGCCCAGCTTTGATCACCAGCCCCAATAGATTGCTTCGTCTACGATTTGCTTAGATTGCGTTTTTATTTGCGACGAATAAAATCAAATAAAAAAAGACTGAATTACTACATACAAAAATAACAAAAGACGTCCACCCCAATGTTCATCCTTTAACTATTCCTAGAATTTAAGCCTGGAAGAAAAATTGGCGCAACAAACTACTAATCAATGAATCTCGCTACCCTTTGCCCAAATATGTTTGTATATTTGTACCTAAAACTGTACACCAAAATTTTACATGAAGCAACTACCTACCTTACAAAGTGCCTTCCCCGGTAATCATTAGAACAAAATAATTCAGGAGCCGTCAAAACAAGTTTGGATGTGCTTGTTACTTTTTAATAATAATTATGGATCGATACAGGCTCGCGTATTCTTCTTTTAATATAAACCAGAGGTATGATAGAGTATGATTCATCATCAGCCTATTAATGTTTCCACTGCTGGGACACAGGCCTCCTCTCTGTGAGAGGGAATGGGGCTCATTTATCATACATTCAAACTCATAATTTTGTTAGTCAGACTCATCTTTAGGCATAAATTTCATATTGATAGTCATTAAAAGGCAGAACCATCATATCGCAGACAGTTCACTGTCAGAATCATTTTTTAGCATCCATACACATTTCATATCCATATTAATTGAAATACTCATCTATCACATTACAGAAATTTAATAGTTAGAGTAATTTTATACCATAGTAAAATATTGTTTTTTTCGATGAATGAAGCATGCAAACAAGCATACACCATGAATGCAACAAGCATGCAGAATTCATACAAGCATTCACCATGCATGAAGCAATCATGATACATGCAAAGAAGCATACATTGCATGCTCGCTTGCATGCAGCAAGTATGCATATCCAAGCAAGCATGCACATGCAAGCAAGCATGCAAGTAAACATGCAAGCGAGCATGCAAGCGAGCATGCAAGTGAGCATGCAAGGGAGCATGCAAGTGAGCATGCAAGCAAGCATGCAAGTGAGCATGCAACAAGCATGCAACATGCAAGCAAGAATGCAAGTGAGCATGTAGCATGCAGCAGCCATGGTTTCTGTCACGGCTCCGGCGCTGCGGGGCTCCGGCGGTACCACGCGAGCTTATCGTCGCAGATGGTTTAACGCTCACCACCGCAGCTTCGGCTTGCCGGCTTCACCGGCCAGCCTCAGCCGCGGCGGCGACCGTTATTAAACCACCTGCTCCTCAGCTCGCAGGCCATTTTGCCCCTCCACACCTACGCGGGCTTAAATTACACTCTAGGGGTAGGGCAGACAAGACTGCGTGTCGGTTTTGCAGCGATTTGTTTCTGTCACTAACTTTTGTAACACAACATATTGCCTTTTTATTGCTATTTTATAGAAATGCCTATTAAAATTATTCCAAATGAATTTCTGCCATCTTAAAAGTAAGCCATTGTAAATTCGGACACACAAACATTCGGCCAAACAATAGTTATATTAAATTATTTTTATGCCTTAAGAATATTCTTTTACAGAAGATTATGCCAAGTGTGTTATGCCAAATAAATTTCGGAGTATCAAGATTCTGGCAGTTAGAGGGCACCCTTCCATAAAGATACTAAATTTAAGATCAGGTAACTTCATATTATATATACAACTTCTTAAATATGCAAACGATTTTGTGTTATCCAGATTCGGGTTGACCTATGCTTTCAAGGTAAAATGAATGGAGATAGAAATGTTCTCAGTGCCGCATGGTCATGGTCCTTATGTGTCCTAAAGGGCTTCTCTAGTTTAATGTACTATACCGAACTGTTTTAAATTGACATCAGCTGCTACTAATGTTGGTAAATCGTTGGTTTTCAACACCAAAGTATTCAGGCCACATTGAGCTGATAAAATGAAAGATTTTTTTAAGTGTTTTTTATGAATACACTAGCTTCTGCCAGCGGCTACGCCCGCGTGAAGAGTGTTTTCTTATTCCAAGGGAACATTATACCGGGATGAAAAGCTATAGTAGCCTATGTGATATGCCATACTATAATCTATGTCAGTGCCAAATTTCATCATGATCTGTTGAGCCGCTCAAGCGTGATTGAGTAATAAACGTACATCCAGAGACACATCCATGCAATCTTTCACATTTATAATATTAGTAAGATTAAATTGTTATAATGTCCAATGTTACACATAGGTTTTGCCCACATACTTTAACTATAAATAGTAATAATTGATTGAAGAATATAGAGGATTAATAAATAATAATTAGGAATACGTACTTAGGCGCTATTATCAGCACGTTTATTCAGTAGATGGATTGGTAATCCCAGTAAATCGTTATCAGAGCTTAGAAGGCGTTCGATCCGTGTGTTCGCGAGTAAACTCAATCCCGCCCATTCGCTGCTGTCTTTCTAAATAATGGCTGTCTTTCGCAGACAACGCGCCATATAACATTATATGGAACGTCCAAGAACTTTAACTTCAATGAAAATAAATTACAAGTTACGAGGCATTGCTTACTAAAACTGTCCAAACTATGTTTACTCAGAAACGTGAACTGGTGACATCTAAACTATCGTTGTTAACGGCTTATTTGATAACGAGCCACTCAGATGAAACCGAGATATTGTATCTTTACGACTGTCGGCAATCCCAACTAGATATTGTTATGGTTATGTAACCTTACACAGCTAGTTATACGTCTGAAAGGTTGGTAAGTTCTCATGACCCTCCCCTAACTTTGAATGGAAAAGTACCGAGGGGTTTCGTTAGACAGCCAGAGTTGAGAAAATGAGTTAGTATCTACCATTTGTCTGAGTTTGAGAACAAAGGTGTAATAAATAACCAAAATTAAGTACGCATCACGGTATATTGGATGACTAAAGATGATAATAATGGAAGTATTTTAGCAGTATCAAATGAAAATGGTTCTTACATAAATTGTAGTACGATCTCCAAGAATATAAATAAAACATAATGTTTTATTACTTGCATGGTTGTATATTCATTACTTAAAAGCCAGTAAAGGAATTTTAACAGCTTTCAGTGTCCTCGCGCCACAACAGTAATATAAAAGCAATGTAGGAATGTTTGCGCGCGAAAAACTTTAATGTCTTTAACTTTTATGTAATTTGTATAGATTTAACTTTCAAAGACAAACCACAGAACTTCAGCTCAATAACGATAAGTAACTTTTCCATTTTGAAAGTTTTTGTAGAAAACCGTGTACCAAAGTTAATCCAAATCTTAAACGTTGCCAAACTTTTATACCAAAATAAACCTTTATTTAATACAAAAGGAGTTCCCTGGTATTCCCTGCAGTGTAATAAAAGAAAACTGAGGGAATTGGATGCAGCAACCATCTGTGATCTCGACATACGGCTGTACTATCGTCGCATTGCTTGATTTTGTTGTAATTAGTTTATTTAGTCATTTTAGAGTGACAGAAAAAAGGTATGACAAGTAAAGACATACAAAGTAAATTTAAATAAAGAAAACCAGTGTTCTGTATACAGCCAGCACGATTATCCATCAACAGATATATACGGTTTCCGATCCTTAATTTGTTACAATTAAGCGAAGTTTAATAAAATTCGAAAATGTATAGTTCGTATTTAAGAGTGAAATTGTTAAAACTCTGTATTTTTCAAACATTGCCCATTAGTTTGAAAGTTTTGGTCTCTTTTTCAAATTATTTTCAGTCGAACTGTTTTATTGCATTTTTCCTTTAAAGTATAGGTATTTTTCTGCTTCAATTATTTTCTACAATTGTATTTGCTAAATAATGTAACTAATTAACTAAAGCCCCCAACACATTATAATACTGATGACTTTATTTTGTAATTTAAAAGAAGCACTCTTTATCAATGCTCAAACTGCTTGGTTATGTATCGCCTACTAAACGATAGTCATAAAAATGTTATAACATTACATCATGTCTCTGTTTAAAGTAAAATCGTCGTAAATTTCATTTTACTGCGTTGAAAAATGCAGATACATTTCGAATTTATAAGACAAATCGTGCCAATTATGTTATGTCATGTCTTCTTATTTGTTACGAAGAACTTGAATGAATGAGTATTCTTTATATTATTATTTAATAGAAACATTAATTGTAGAAAGGAAGCCATGAACGAATATGCTTCATGATTTCCTACTACGTATTTGTGATTTCAGATCACATGAATTCATTTAAAATATATTTGTAACTTTAACTAGCCCGAAGAATTGCCAAACTTAAGTGACAGTGGGCAGGGCACATTACGCGCAGAACGGATGGCCGATGGGGCAGAAAAGTTCTGGAGTGGCGACCGCAAACTGGAAGACGTTGCGTTGGAGGGGCCCACCAGGTGGACCGATGGCCTGGTGAAGGTTGAATGCGGGGTGCACAGGACCGGTCAATGTTTCGACGCTTGGAGGCCTATGTCCAACAGTAGACGTCTTTCGGCTGATATGATGTTGATGATGAACTTTAACTATAGGTATTTTACTTTAACATGGCAAAACCAGTCATTGACTCTCCTGCCGGTTTATTCTGAAAACTTACGTGGAATGATGTTTAACGTGAAATGCCACTCCACAATGATTGGATAGTCTGGCAACTCATTTCATATTCACTCCACCTAACTTATAAAAGTGAGTTTTATACAGAATAGCACTTCTGCATTTAAGCTTAATTTGGTCATAATTTCAAAATCAGAAATTAAGACATAAACCAGTCCTTAATCGACATTTATTATGATCCTCAACATTTATTACAATAAATAACAAGCGGTACATAGTTTATTGTTCGGGTTTTACGAAGAGATATTAGGACAAGAGCAATGACCGCTGTTGTCTATGCTTAAACGAAAAATCTGTATGTGAATCAGTTTTAAGAGCAATTACTTATAACTGGTGAGTGTGTATGACTAGATGTATGAACGTTTATGAAGCAAAAGGTGTATGAAATGATCTTAGCAGGTGTTTTGTAGTTTCTGCTTACCCACATGGGAAAAAAGCGTGAGATTATGTATATATGTCTGTTTAAGAGCAAATGCTCTAAACTAGTATTAGTGTTTCAAATACTTGTAATTAATTCGCTATAGAGTTCAAAATGTCTCCATTAAATTGTTGGTTTATACTGTATTGATAGTTGAGGGCAGATTATTAACGCTGTCATCAAAATATCGGACGCCATTATAAATTATTCGGGGTATTATTCCCATGTTCGGGTTTCACCACCGATTAATTAACTGCATAGGCATGCCTGGCTGTTTATGAATAGAAGCTATTAACTATGTTATTACTATACATTATGGGATGGTCAGGTTATGAACATTGGAACATGATTGGTCCGGTAATATATTCAGCAATCAGTTGGTCGAGTATGAGACATAAATGTATTCAGTACTAAAAATTATTACACCACTATCAAACCATTTAAAGGCAGTTTTGACTTATCAAGGTGGGGCAGTAAAATTTGATGCTAGTTGCACATTTAGACCAGAGTGAAGAGAGAGTTTTTGCAGAGTAAGACCTCTATGGAGATGAACGTACAAAAAACAGTGTACCTAATACTAGTATCAGTAAGTATATTCATACAAATTTTCGGTACCTAGTGGTGACTAAGAAAAAAAAGATAACAGCCAAGAAAGCCTACAAAGGCAGACTGAATATGCAGCTTATGCAAAACGAGAAATGTCCATGAAAATCATTCATCATCTGTCAACTATGATCAATCCTGCTCAACTCTCAATGTAAATCAAAAATCAATCTTCATTTGAAAATGTAAATAAGTAAATATCGATATACTTGATGCCTTCCTGTCGTTGTAACAACAAACTGGGGTATCGACTCGTTCAGATTATTTGTTTGCTCAAACCTTCCGAGCTCGATACGACTGCCTCAGGCGGCCGTGTGACAGCGCTGAAAATAGACTGCATTCTGTCATCTTGTTTACTTTCACAAGAAAATGGCTTTAAATTCACTGCAGAACTAGGAAACTGGTGTTTATTAGTTTACTCCATGAACCGCGCCTTTGCTAAGAACTATTCATGCAATACGATCGTGAAACTCGCTGGCCTAATATCCGTAACTCCAAGTCGAAGAACACTCTTTCTCTCCCATCCTGTGATCTTTTTTCTTTTTTTGTGTGGTTTTAATTATGTTCTTTTTAATATTCCTTGTTGTATACACAGTGTCTACTTCTCTTATTCAACAGTCCTATCGCAGGTTTGCTGAAAGATTTTTCTTAAAATAAGCAGCTCCTTTGTGCTCTTCTATACTGATGCAAATAAGAGAAAAAAAATAATTGAATAAGTATTATCTGTAACTTACATGGTGTATGTAATAAAAAGTATTCGATCTAAGTTTGACTTCCAGTCTAAATAAAAGTGACTGGCTAAGGTATCAATAATTTATAGGGATCGTCCGCCATCTGACCTCAGTAACCCAAATATTGATAAATTCAATATTCTTAGGTGAGATATTATCGGGTCTCTGAATTCTTGCGTTTGACTACCCGTAAAGACCGGCAGTCATCAATACTTGTAAGTTAACCGTCGATTTGTCTCCGAGGAACGGAGGGTTTTAAAGCGTGAAGAGTCTGAGTGAAGTCTGATTGTAATCGTGTCTAGTTTAACGAGGTCTAGACAAAGTGGCATTCTGCAATTGTTCTTTTAGCGTGTCCATGACAAACAGACACTCTTTAGTTATGTCTTGCCTGGCCCACAATTGAGCCACGGCAACGCCCTCCGCTGACGCAGTCATAGGTCCTCGCGTGAACAGGCAACAGGGCATGCAGCACAAGATGAAAGGTGTACCTGGTCTGCGTAGATGCGTCGTAATTCTGCAATAACGATGGTCAGAAGTCCTAAATTGTGTAGGGTTAATCCCAGACGATTTTGGAAGTACAATTACGCTTTTGAATTCTCTATAATCTTCACATGTCATTTTGTGTAGGGTCTCTGGATATTCGAACAAATTGTCGAGATACTATTTATTTAACTAGGAGCCTCTCCTGTCAGATGTTTCCCATTTATATCTACGATGACGACATATTACGCTCGTTTTTTTCACAGCAGCCACACTTGAGGTTTGATGGAGATTTGTGTTGTCCCGACAAATAAAACTCGGGTATGACAAATGATGGTTATGTGACGAGTTAGTGGTCACATGTTGTGACAAACATTGTCCAAAGTGTAGCGGTGAATACTAATAGAGTGAGGCGCACACTAGTCATACTTTTGACGTCGCTCTGATAAGCTTATCTATTTTTTTAGACATCCTAGAAAAACCGACGAACTCAGTATGAACAATAATTGCACAGTTTATTTAAGGTGAATAAAAATGAATTACAATAAAAATAGACCCGATATAGAAAATGATTGATTTTAACTACCTAAATCTAAGTTAGCACATGAAATTTATAAGCTATTAGAATGGTTACATCCAATTAAATATAGGTAGTTGCCATACTTTCTGGCATAATTTTAATTGTGAATAAAAATTATCATTAGAAACTGCTTTCTTAATTTCTATGCTTGTAAGTAAATCACCCAGACAGCGCGACGAATTCTAATAGCTTATTAGTGATCTACGTTGACTTACGAAGATACAAAGGCATAAAGTTGTTTCTCACAAACGGTCCAGCTCGCACAGTAGGGTTAGCGTGCATCGGTCGGTCATCGTTTAAATATTAACCCTCGCAGGTACCCGCTGTTATTGCGAACAGTACAACATCATGAGTGGTATCAACCCCATGTTTTATTCATTCGTTCCGTTAGGGATTTGGTAAAATTGTTTTATTTACCCGTTCAAAAAGTTTATTTACTTTTAATGTTGAGGTATTTGAGTGGACTTTTGGCAATTTAAGTCAACACAACTAAGTACCCAAATAACTTTATTGTTTTGATTCAGATTTCGAATTGTATTACTTAAGCCGATTTTTAAAACGAAAAATTAACTCTTGATACGAGAAATTGAAACGAAATCCAACCAATCTACAAAAGCACAGAACAGTTGGACTGAAAGCTAAATCAATTAGTCTCTAAATTAAACTTATTCGAACTTAGGGAGTAGTAACTTCAATGCTACCCTAACGACACCGAAACCGCTGCGAGTGCTACGAGGCTACGACCACCCGCTACGCGCTACGAAAATCTTACTGTATTGTAATGTGCTACGGCGTAGCAGTCGTAGAACACCTACAGGACGGCAGCTACGCTTTATTATTAATACATAATAATATGTTTTTCGAGTTTTGCTTTTTATTGTACCATATTTACGTTTGATTGTGTTTTCTCTATCTACACTAATATTATAAAAAGGAAAGCTTTGTATTTTTGTATGTAACGAATAAACTTAAAACTACTGAACCCATTTTGCAAATTCTTTCACAGTTGGGAAGCTACACTATATCCGGGTGACATAGGCTACTTTTTAACCGACTTACAAAAAAAGGAGGAGGTTCTATGTTCGACTTAATGTTTGTTTTTTTTTTTTTTTTTTTTTTTTTGTGTATGTTCACCGATATCTCTGTCAATTGTGGACCGATTTTGAAAATTCTTTTTTTGTTTGAAAGAGTATGCTTCGAAATTGGTCCCATTTTAATTTGGTGAAGGTCTGATGAAGAACTTCGGAGATACACAACAGAACTCTTCAATAAATAACGGCAAAACTCTCGGGATTGCTGCAATCGCATGTCTGTTTGTTGTTTATACCATTTCATAACATAACATCACGCCAGTACGCTCTAAAGGGGTACACATATCTCTCATTTCACGGGTTATGTTCAAGTTTCATATTATTCGGTTAATCTATTCTGGAGTTATAGGGATCTTAATAAACAACTTGCTATTAGGTAGATAAAACTAAAAAAGGAAAAATAAAAAAACTTTTTTGCAAAAAAATAGCACCGACTTCCAAATGAAAAACTACAAAGTGAAAAATAACTTAATTTTTGGAAGTCGGTGTCCATATCGCAAAAAATGGCACCTACGAAAGACACCGACTTCCAAAAATTAAGTTATTTTTCACTTTGTAGTTTTTCATTTGGAAGTCGGTGCTATTTTTTTGCAAAAAAGTTTTTTTATTATCACTGTATTTCCACGGGAACGGGCACTACGTGGGTGAAACCGCGAGGCGTCCGCTAGTCTACAACTTAAATAAAAAATAATGTTTGTCCTCTTTTCTTTCCTAAACCATTGATCCGATTGTGATAAAACTTTGGTGGGTTGTTGTGCGTACGCTCGCAAAGGTCCCCGGCCCAAAAAATCTTTATTTACGCGGCATTGCAAAGCACAGTTACAGTTAGTTACAAATAAAATTAAAATGAATTTTCACTTTCTATATTTAAGTGAACTTACTATATCATCCAAATGGTCTTATCACTTAGGAATAATGAATACTTGTCTGACACCGTGTTGTTCAAACATTATTATTTACAATACGTATCCGATCCAAATTCTACACGGTCGTAAGGGACGCGCTGGACAGAAACAAGTGGAGGCAGATCATCCGCTTCAGGTGCAACACTGATGCTGATCACGAACCTCAGACATGAGGGACCGACCAAGAGAGTGTAAGTAATAACTCCGCCCTTCATATTACCCAAACAGTTGGTTTTAACAACATAATTGGCGGCGTAATATTCGGTCAATTTGGAACACTACCCAACTGAAATAGCTCGTGAATGTTTAGGCTCCAAATCTCCGAATAAATTGAACAACAGGTTGTTAGAATGGGAAACTAGAAATGTTTATGATACCTGTCTAAACTAACTGACGACGGCAGATTCCGCTAATGCCCTAAGCTACGGGCTCTGCTGCACTCTGCTATATTCTGTTGCAAGCTCTGCTGGCGGCTCCGCCCGCGTGAAAGTTGGGAATCGTCTCAAGGGAACTTACTCTCGGAATAAAATCATCCCATTTCCTAATCCAGGACATCCACTCTATCTGTATGTCCAGTTTCATCCAAATCAGTTCAGAATTTAAGACGTTAAAATATTAGTAGATATAGATTGCTTTGATATGAATTTTCTAGCCGTAATATAGTACAACACGGAATGGTGGTAATAAATTCGATACGTATGTAATATTGTTGGTATTGCACAATATTCACTTATGTTTGCCAAATTACATAATTGTGTGTATGTTCGTTGTAATGGATTAAGAATCTCTCAACTTAGGGAATGGTGCAAGTTTTGTCAAAATCGGTTCAGCAGTTTTCATGATATGGAACGTAAAAACGAATGTGTAAAACTTGCTCACTTTTAACTACAAAGAGTGTTGTCTTTTCCTGTCAATCTAAAGGTTGTTTGGTAGATATTGCTTTTAGCGTTATGACATTTCGTAAATGAGCGTTGTTAACATTTTAGTTAAGGTACAATCATCAAGTATATTCTATATACCTATGCCTGTATATTAACTAAGCTATTTTCACAGTAATTTCACTCCCGTCACCCGTGGCCTATGCCGCAGATACCGTGTGTTTTTCTTGGATAAAAATGTTTTTCTATTACTGAGAGGTTTTATTCTACTCAATCGGATCAGTTCTATCAGAAACAACATTTTTTTTTTTAAATAAATTTTATCCTCGCGCTTGACCACTATCTCACCTGATGGTAAGCTATGATGTGGTCGACGGTGAAGCACGCTTGTCTAGAAGTAACCTATTCACTCTTGACTTAAAGACCCCTAGATTGTAGCTATCGGGAAACACAGACTCCAGCAGGGAACTTTTCACTAATATATTAAACAAACATGTTTTCCGTGTACTTAAGGTTAAACTAGTTGATCATTCTTGCATAAAAACGTAGTCTGACGATTACTCCACTATTTGACGATGTGCGTTCAAAATAAAAATAAATATCTATTTGTCTCATCATTATCTAGCCCTGTATGGAAACAAAAAAGTAATTATTTGAAAGTTATGAGCGTCGAAATGTCCATATTTCAACACTAATTTTAACGCATCTTTGAGCGAAAATAAATACCATAAGAAGAAGGAAAGTTGCAGAAAAGCTACCATACAGGTATAGATTAGTAGTTCAACAATGCAAATAATTTTATTTTGAAAATATGCATTTAGTCGTTTCTTCATGATATCTAGACTCCCAAAAGTCTGTTTATAAAATTTTGCGCGCTCCGTTTCGTTTAACCACGCACACAAATTGTTCGTGCCGTCGACTAGTGCAATCTTAAGGCTATATTATTATAGATAATAAAAAATCGTCCATAATATTATTTCCTTTTTGGATATAGCAATCAAATTAATGCACGGAAACATAAAATAAGTTCGTAATTCCATTGTTCTGGAATGTCTTGTTTTTTTTTTGCAAATCTTTATACAAGGGCACATCATAATGTGAATAATCAGCCAAATAAATTATGTATTTGGCAAATTGGGATTCCCGCGGCCAACTCTAGGTCATCGGTCCACCTTGTGGGAGGCCTTCCAATGCTGCATATTTCGGTACGCGGACTCCAAACCAGAACTTTTCGCCTCATGGAATATTCGTTCTGCAAGCAATGCCCTGCCTAAGTTTGACAACGTCTTCTGACTAGGTATGTCGGTAACCTTGATCAATCTTCATTTCTGATTCGATCACGCTAGTAAATTCCGAGCACAGTCCTCTCCATTGCCCTTTTTCCAGACAAACGGCCTTCTGATGTAAACGAATAATACCTGTGCTTATTCATTCAGAAAATTCAGAAAGAGCGTTATTAACACTTCAAGTACTGATCTCTTTGCCAAACAGACGTCACCAAAAGACCGGAAAAATGTCACGACGGAGAGAAAGGAAACTGAAAGTCACTACAAGCCGTACCGGTGACTTTCGACGACTCATGACATCAACGGGCCGACTCGGTAAGTCTACGTTCACACAACATTGTTGGGCACGTTTTTTTCGTATAATGCTGGGATACATGGCATTACGTTGCACGTTTTTTACAACAGTGGCCTTCGTAGTGTAGCCTTCGCGATAAACGAAAAAAACGTACCAAAAATGCCATGTAAACGCAGCCTAAAGGAACATAGCTCGACCAATCAACGCTGAGATGCTCTGAGTAGTAAGTTATGCTCGTAATTTTTTATGTTCCTCTCTTTCGTTACTTTTATCTTATTGTGAAGTTAATTAATCAAGGTTGTTTGTGTAAGGGTGGTTTGATTTTTCCTTGGTAAACAGAGTATGTTTCTGGCATTGTTTTACGATAAGGACCGTATGCCACGTAAACTTATCTACTAAATAACATTATTACAACATTCGTAATTTCCGAAATGATGGATACTTACATAGTAAATTAAATTAAGTATTTTTTTTTGTAATTTAAATCAGTACACTGCTTTACCAATAAGAGTGTTAGCGTCACGCACAACAAAGTATAATAATTAAAAAATAGTAATTAATATAAATCGAAAGCAGTAACTAATTTTTGTAACGACACTGTTGTTGTATTGCATAAATTACCGAAATAAATATCAAATGGTTTAGCAACAATGAACGAGCAAAACAATCGCACACGACTTGTAAACGAAACCTCACAAGAACTTGAGAGAGATTTAATATAATTGCAAATCTCTCTGTTGTGGCTCCTATTAAAGCTTTCGAGTGGGTAATTTCTGTAAGTTTGTGCTACTAAGGGATTAATACTAGAGGGTAGAAACTGGACAGCGTCTTGCAGTCTGGTAACAACAATGTCCTGCATTCATCAATTGGCTGAAATAATGTGGTGATAATGGCTATGTTGGAAATTGGTGCCGCATTTTAAAAGAAGTCATTTATGAATGTAGATGCATTCATTGGCTTTCAAAAACGGAAAAGCCCCGAATTGACAACTTCCATCGTGATCCTTTTAACATTTTTTACCAATGAAAAACGATACATACATTTACCCGAAGTCCTGTCCGAAGATATTATGGAAAGGCAAACACCGCTATTGCATTACTAAAACGAAAGAACTTATAGGCCCAAGTTAAGTGATAATATTTTTAAGGACGAATCTTCTGTTTTGCAGTCTATTTTTCTTAACAATGTCGCGTTTTCTTCAAAAGACTGCAGACTTGCTCATCCGTAATTCTGTACGAGGCATTTCAGTGCGGGTATAGATGGGATTAGTATCTACTGCCTACTGCTGTATTTTCAGCAAATAAAATCGTGGCATTTACTAGGCTCCACTCTGATGGCAATACTCTCAACATTCGAAAGGAATAATAATAAAATTTGTTGTACTATGATTTTATAATAGGACACTTTATATTCGTAGACGTATCAACTCAGAGACGATGCATTCATAAAAGCTCTTGAGACAACATTTCTAATATAACCAAAAGTATTCATGAATAAATATTCTGCTTGAAATTGTAGAGAGCAGACGATGTGACGTTGCGACATGTCACAGCGTCACGTCGTGGCGTCGTCGCGTCACTGTCGTCATGATTCTAATCCTGGCTGCATACGGCATAAGCAGACGGTGGCACCGTATTCCTATTGGTTCTGTGTGTTCCGTGAGACAAGATGTCTGACTACACTCACTCACTACTGGTCACTACTGATCTGCGGTCGGGCGACACGTCGTCTGCGATCGTGCGACGTGTAGTCGGGGGACGTGTCGCTATTTCGCTAGCTGTGAAATATTTCATAGAAATACATAGAAACCAATAGTGTCGCAGTGACACGTCGTCTGCTGCTGTATGCAGTCGGCTACGAACTCGTACCTTTACAAATAATAGCAATTGACTAGATGTTGGTAAATGAGAAAGTAGTAGGTAAGTACAAATAGTTATTGAGTGATAAAATAAAATTCTGTAACTCATTATACATATTGAAACATCATATTGTATAATTTGAGCTCTTAAAATGTCCAACAATTCCATAGCATAAATTTATCGAACAATTTGGAAAGCATTCTTGGAATTAAAGCTTCAACCCGATGTGAGCCAGTGAATACAAGCAATCAAACGTTTCCTGGAATTGCTACCGCATCGGCTTTGATGGAATTATCGTGAAATTCGTAAGAACATAGCTCCAGCATTTCACTCATAAGATATTTTCGTAACTCACAAACAATGTTCTGATTTGAAATCTGCATTAATTTATGTTAATTGATGCTTATGCAGTTGCTGTTAACCAAAATTATGATATTGTTTTAGTTTTTTGGTTTATGGTTGCAGCTGTTTTGTGACTATAGGTAGGTTCTATAGAATTACCTCTAGTTATAACTAGTGACCTTACCCTACTTCGCCCGTTATTTACCGATGACTTGACAAAATATCGACATCAGTCTATTATATTTATGTTTACTATCAATTTGAACTGCATAGAGATCAAATTATATGTTTTTTTTTATTAGTAGGTAATGTACAGTGCAAAGCACGCACAAATTTGACATCATTGTGTCAGCA
The DNA here is from genome assembly GCA_949775005.1 of Orthosia gothica. Lineage (NCBI taxonomy): Eukaryota > Metazoa > Arthropoda > Insecta > Lepidoptera > Noctuidae > Orthosia > Orthosia gothica. Next base: position 22,617,384 of record OX459041.1, read on the forward strand.
CTTTACTCGCTACGCGCGGTCTATACTTTAGTACACAATTATCACTCAAATCGCGTGCACTCATTATCATTCAATTAAATTCTATTATTACGTACTCTTGCGTATTAATCAAACTACCATCATTAAAAGGTGTAAAGACCCTACATCTTTTTGGTCCTTCGAGCATCCGTATATGCGGGACTATTTCGCGTTCATAACAGTGTGATTAAACTGTGAGCACGGAAGTACAGCTCCTGTGACTACGACCGGTGGATAGAGTAACATCCGTCTGCTACAACTCAACGACTGAAAATCTATCATACAACAACAATCATGAGCGCCAGCATGGAAAACATTTTGGCCAATCAAGATCGAATCATTCAAGCCATGGAGCAGCAACTGCGGAATTTCAAGAAGGATTCTGCGGACCGCAAAACTCCGGCTAACATCAAAAAACGTTTGCAAATCCTGGATTCATACTGGAGGGAGTTTCAAGAAAATCATGCTCAATTGTGTGAGTTTGAAGATCGTGGTTATACCTACTTTTCGGAGAACATGTACGACAAAGCAAGAATTTTCTACAATGAAGCTCAGGAAATCATTCAAAATTACAAACCGTCTACTAGTACGGGTCAAGGGGATAAGTTGCCTAGCGCTTCATCAATGCGTATATCAGATACTCGCAATCAAGAAGCTGCGGATGAGCAACAGCAAACGGACATGTTGTCAGTTGATCCAGATCAACCAAATAGCAAGCCAACTGGCACCCCATCCACATCATTGTTCAAGAAGATTGTCTCTCGAGGTAATGCCAGTAAATTAGAAGAAATGCTCCGCAAGCAGAAGAGTAACTTCAAGGCTTTATCACGAGCAATCAGGAGCGTGGATATAGAGAGCCTCACCGAAAAATGGGAATTCGAAGATGTGCTCAGAACCATTCAAGCAAAATGGTCAACCATCGATTCCCTGCACTGGGAAATTGATAGTGAGATGTACTCAGAAGATGAGGAGTATGAACAGGAATATAGCAACTACGAAAAACGGTACGTTGACATCAAAAAGTTGGTCAATAGCAAAATGTATTCCGTTTCATATCGGGAAAATTTTACACCGAAAATAGATATTCCTACCTTCTCAGGGAACTATCACAAATGGATATCATTCAAGGACTTATTCCAAGAGGCTGTCCATAACAACAAAAGCATCCCAAGCGCCCAGAAGATGCAGTTATTAAAAAGTAAGCTGAAAGGCGAAGCAGAAAGGATCATTCAACATCTCAACATCAGTTCCGAAAATTACCACATCAGCTGGGACATATTGAATCACAGGTATAACAATGACAGGCTAATTTTCACCTCACACATGAACATACTCCTTTCATTACCTACGATGCAAAACCAAGTCGACACACAGATCAAGAACATGTTCGACACTATCAAAGAATGCATGAACGCCTTGAAAAATCTTGGTATAGATGTAGCCGCCATGGGACCAATGGTTGTGCATTTACTTACACTGAAGCTGGATACTCAGACGCTTAGTGAATACACTCAATCATTAGAAAATCCAAGAGCCTTGCCTGTTCTAGCAGACTTTCTGAAATTTTTAGAGAACAAATATACTGCTCTCGAGTCAACACGGCGAAAACATTATTCATCCAAATCAACCTCGTCGTCATCTCCGAGTAGAAGCAAGGATTCAGGACATCAATTCAGCAAAAATAATCAATCAAAATCGAATAATTTAAACAACAAAAACGATTCTAACAAATCGTTTTTGCGTAGTTCAGCTGTAAAAAGTTGTGCAACGAAAACACAATATTGCCCACTATGCAAAGACGACAGCCACGGACTTTTCTACTGCAAGCCATTTTTAGAATCGGGGTCAGCAGAAAAGAGAAACACATTGCAAAGGTTCAACTTGTGTAAAAACACAGCCGACATCGAGAAAATGTTCCGACAGATCTTATGTAATGAAAAGGACCTTCAGTATCAGAAAATCGTCTGGCGTGACTCACCTACCCAATTGCTTAGAGAATATGAGTTGACTACAGTCACCTATGGCACCAAAGCAGCTCCATTCCTGGCCATGATGACGTTGAAACGGTTAGCAGAAGACGAACGTTCAAGATACCCTACAGCATCAGCGGTACTTGAACAATGCTTCTACATGGATGATCTTCTGGCAGGACACCACAGTATAGAGGAAGCCAAACAACTCAAGGATGACCTAATTAATTTACTGAAATCTGGTGGATTTAATTTGCGAAAATGGTCATCTAATAACATTAACATACAAGAATCAATATCAGACAAGGAACAAGCATTCGAATTCAGGCATCAAGAATCAACCAAAACTTTGGGACTGCGCTGGCACCCCCGGGACGATCAATTCAAGTTCCAGATTAAGATAGACACATCATCATTGACACCATCCACCAAAAGATCATTATTATCTGACATTTCAAAGATATTTGATCCGCTCGGCTGGCTGTCTCCAGTATCCACCAAACTGAAACTTTTGTTCCAAAAAGTTTGGTCGTTGAATCTTCAATGGGATGACGCAGTACCTACAAACATCAATGAAGAATGGCTTAAAATAAAAAAGGAGTTACCACAAATCGAACATATTAATGTGCCAAGATGGCTTCAAACTACAAAAAATGCAAACATAGAGTTGCATGGGTTTTGTGACTCATCAGAAAAGGCATATGCATGCGTAATTTTTGGCAGAATTATCAATCAGGAAAAGGCGGAGTGTCAATCCCCTGTGGTCATAGTAGCAGGGAAATCAAAGCTCGTGCCTGTCAACAAATCAGTATCTCTGCCTAGATTGGAGCTTTGCGCTGCGCACTTGTTGTCAAAACTGATGAAAGTTGTCCAGAACTGTTTATCAACCCATAACCTACGAATATACGGTTGGTCCGATTCGACAGCAGTACTAGGTTGGCTCAATGGTGAACCGAATCGCTGGAAACCATTCGTGGCTAACAGAGTAGCACAAATAACGGAGATAATACCAACAAAAAGCTGGCGATATGTGAAATCGGCCGAAAATCCAGCTGATTGCGCGAGCCGAGGATTATCAGCGAATCAACTACATCATCATCCTCTTTGGTGGCACGGACCAACCTGGCTATCAACATTCAAAGTAAACCACAATCAAGACATACCAACTTACATTACATATGAAGAAATCAGGAAGTCAATAAAAAGTAATGTAGTCCAACAAAATGAAGATATTATTTTAAAATTATTGAGCAGATTCAGCAACTTCGACCGAGCAGCGCGTGTTCTTGCTTGGACTTTGCGCGCCATATCTCGCAATCAACACAAACCGAAGTATCTGACTGTCAGCGAAATAAAAATCGCTAAACATCTGTTTATCAAACAAGTACAGCTGACGGTATTTAAGGAAGAGGTATTTAGTCTCCGAGATCAGAAGCAAATAGACGCGAAGAGCAAATTGCTAAAGCTGAACCCGTTTTTGGATCAAGACGGCCTACTGAGAGTCGGTGGCAGATTGAACAACGCGAAAATGAGTCAGAACATGAAGCATCCTCTCATCGTTCCCAACAACACACACCTCAGTGACTTATTGATCGAACAAGGACATCAGATGACACTCCATGGGGGAGCGAGAGTTACTCAAGCATGGCTGCGTCAACAATATTGGATTCTGGGAGGAAACCGAGCTGTCAAGAAGCGCTTACGAAACTGCGTCAAGTGCCGAAAACACGACCCAATCAAACACGAACAACTCATGGGCAACCTTCCTTTTGCACGCAGCAATCCAACACGACCATTTTATCATACAGGGGTTGATTTTACTGGGTTTGTCGACGTCAAAGCAAGCAAGGGCCGAGGTATCAAAACCACAAAAGGGTACATCGCCGTGTTCGTTTGTATGGCCACCAAGGCTGTACACATCGAGCTAGTATCGGACCTGACCTCATCATCGTTCTTAGCAGCTTTGCGGAGGATGGCAGCTCGGAGAGGCACCCCAGGCCATGTCTATAGTGACAATGGCACGAACTTTGTTGGAGCGAGTAGAATACTCAACGAAGAGTTCGTGAATATCAAAAACACTTTGGATGACAGTTTTTTCGAGGCTATTACCAGTATGGAGATTAACTGGCATTTTAATGCCCCTTCCTGGCCTAGTGCCGGAGGCCTCTGGGAAGCCGCCGTCAAGAGTTTGAAGTACCATCTCAAGCGGGTCATAGGAGATCAGAAGTTGACGTTTGAAGAATATTCGACGTTACTCGCTCAAATAGAAGCATGTTTGAATAGCCGACCATTGTGCGCACTCAGCGAAGATCCCGAGGATTTAGACTGTCTCACACCGTCTCACTTTTTGGCAAGTGGTCCGACACTAACTATCATCGAGACAGAGAGAGACTTGCGAACAAGATGGCAGCTCACACAAAAAATATTTGATGATCTGTGGAAGAGATGGCGAGCTGAGTACCTGTGCCAACTATCAGCTCGCAGTAAGTGGCACAAACCTCACCAGAATTTGAAGATCAATGACATCGTCATCATTCACGACATTAATCTACCCCCGGGAAAATGGCCCATGGGCAGAGTTATTGAACTTCATCCAGGGAAAGACGGATACGTCAGAGTAGTGACCCTACGGACGAAAAATGGTTCACTCAAGAGACCAATTACGAAATTATCCGTCTTGCCGATCAACGACAATAATCAAAGCCACGATACAGAAAAGGAAAACAAAGAAGGTCAAGCAACAAACAATAAATATTCCAAGCCAACCTCATCAAAATTGTGCAACTTCATAATTACGACACTCGTACTTCTGATGTTTATTTGCTCAGGAACGTGCGAATACAAAATTTCCAAAGTTGCAGAAAATAAAAACATATTTTTTGATAAACTCGCAAATATGAAATTGGAACGTGAAGAATGGAAACTTGTCGTTTATTGCGACATGGCTCCGCATTGGCAAGGAATTAACCTTCTGGACAAGTTTATCACTCATCTGGACAACATATGTTCAAGGGATCAAATACCACAATGCAACGTAGTCCGATTACAACTGCTTCACGGGTACAACGAACTTGAACACTACAACAATGTTTTACTTGGTCAGCAAGGTCAAGTTCGCCGACGTCGCGGGCTTATCAACGGCATCGGCTACATCGCACATAGTTTGTTTGGAGTTTTGGATGAAACTTTCGCCGAACAATATCAGAAGGATATTGCCTTAATCAGAAGCAATCAAAAACATCTCAGTAATCTGTGGAAAAACCAAACTTCAGTAGTGGAGGCTGAACTAAATGTCATCAAAAGGATTGAAAATACCCTGGACAAGCAGCACAAAATAATCAACCAACACATTACCAATTGCAACACGGCCATAAGCAAACTGAAAGAAGAAATCCAACACACTGACAACAAAGCGGAATTCACATTATCAACGTTCATAGCCAATAACATCATGACCAATCTTAAAGAAATCCAGGAGACACTAGTTGACACAGTGGCTAACATTTTCTATGAAAAGTTCAACTTTCACTTGCTAACGCCGGCACAGTTGAAAAACGAACTGAATGTTATAACCGGACAAATCTCAAAGGACTTAGCCTTACCGATTAATAATATTCAGACCGACTTGGCGAAGATCTATCACCTATTGAAAGTGAAAGCAAGAGCTACCAGAAAGTTCCTGATTTTCGAAGTAAGAATTCCTCTTGTGAGCAGGGAAGATTATGAGCTTTACAACCTCATACAGATTCCACAACAAGTCAACGCAAGCATGGTCAATATAGTGCCTGTAGCAAAATACCTGGCTATCAATACACATAAAGACTCTTACATACCAGTGTCTACAAGCGACTTACAAAGATGTATTCCTTACGACACCGACGAGTACATTTGCCCACTGAAAAGGCCAGTCTATCAAATGACGTCAGACAACAACTTATGTCTGAAACATCAAGCATCTAATCAATGTCAAACTGAAACAAGAGAATGTCGCGATACCTGGATTGACTTGAACTTAATTCATTCATATCTTTACTTTTGTTGCGGACAATGCAGTGTGCGAGTCATATGCGATGACGATTTTACGATCGAGCAACTCAGCAAAACAGGTGTCATTACACTGGGAGACAACTGCGTCATCAAAGACAGAATGTTTACGATTTATGCACACAGAGCATTATCAAACACAATTAAAACGAAGATCGATGTCATGAACATAGAAATTCCACCAATAAACCACATAATTAATCTGTCTATACCTCTCATCGCTCCACTGAATGAGACAGACGATATCACCGAACAACGGGAAGACATAAAGGCGATTGAAAAAGCACTCAAAGAAATGAAATCCAATCAGGAACTGGCAGATCAAGTGACATTCCATGACATTCATCATTACGTCGCCATCTACATCTTGGGTGGAGTCGTCGTGGTTTGCATCATCTTGTACACATGGCAACGCGTACGAGCGCGCCAGCCGCATCCAGCGCCCGCACCTCCGACAGCTGAGCGAGCAGAGGCCACAACGGAGCAGGCAGAGTCTAGCGTGAGCTATGTAGCTCCCGTTGCCACCTCTGCGGGTCGCCCTACCATCGCCACAACGAGCAGAGGGTCTTCGCCATCCGCTCGGACTCAATTCAATGAAATACCTTAAGCTTAGTTTATTTAAGTTTGTAAGCAAAATTGTTAACTACCATCTTGTAAATCATTATCCTTCATCTCATTCACATCTTCTCGGGCCCCGGAGCATGTACAGTGCAAAGCACGCACAAATTTGACATCATTGTGTCAGCACTTTACTCGCTACGCGCGGTCTATACTTTAGTACACAATTATCACTCAAATCGCGTGCACTCATTATCATTCAATTAAATTCTATTATTACGTACTCTTGCGTATTAATCAAACTACCATCATTAAAAGGTGTAAAGACCCTACAGGTAATCTCAGGTATTACTGATCCGATTTCGAAAAGTAGTAGTAAGTTACACTATGGTTGAGTGGCATAAGCTACTTTTTATGCCGAAAGGTTTATCGGGTCCTGTGGATTGAACCACGGGAGCGCAGCCGCGGGTAAAGTTAGTGTTTTATATACTTACATAAACTCTCCGCCGCGGTATAAAACCTATTGTGAAAATCGTAAATTCACTGTGTAGCTTCGAACTTAGCAGTCACACAGACAGACACGAAAGGCAATTTATTTTAAACTCCTTACAGAACAAAGTCACAGCTTGTGATTTTCACAACAAAAACAAAAATATTCTACTGACTTTTTATTTCTTAATTCATTTGAGTCAGTGTGGCAGAATTCGTCGAATACTTTGTCATGTGAAGCCGAAATATTAGCTCCAGTGAGGCTTAACGGAGACTTATCCTCGGTTTGAATGAGATCGTTACATAAAAACGGAGCGGCACAAACAGGTTGCATTATTAAATACCTCAGGTAAAGTGTGGTGAGAAAAGTTATCTCACCACAATGAAATTCTCTTAATTAAGGAAAGAATAAAAAAAGAGAATGTAATGTTGATACATCTTTGGGCTAAAATATTGTTTTGAGAATGATTCAATATTTTGACACAGTTTATTTTAGTAATAAAAAAATTACAACTACTAGGGACCATCTGCTGAGTATGTAAGGAGTAAAATTTAAAAAATCCGACACATTTATATTTCATGCTACCTAATTTATCTAGTAGTAGACACGCTTTGATCGACAATCTATTAAACACGTAATTATGACATGATATCCTGCACAATCAACCCGATTTAAACAGTAAAACGCCCATAACTTTAGAACCGCTCAATGGATTTTCATCAAACGTAGCTAAGAAACTCTAGACAAAGACAAAAAAAAACGAAATCAACATCAGTTCATCCATTTAAGAGCTGTGATGCCACAGACAGATACATAAATACATAAACACATAGGTACACACGTCTAACTTATAACACCCCTCTTTATCCGTCGGGGGTTAAAAAGAATAGGTTCACTCTTCAAAAATTCTGTTCTGCTCCAAATATTACAGAAAAAAACATATTTTACTCTCAAACAGAGAATTGAAATAAATAAATAAGTACTTAAAAGAATTATAGCGTAGCGGATATAAACCACTTCACGATTTAACTGTAATTTATTCATAAGATGCTAATATTTTAGAAGCTTTTCGAAAAGCTTCCGAACATATGAAACATAAAATCATTTGTGCTTAAATCTGTGGGTGGAACCTCTAATATCTTAAGTACCTAACTGATTAACTATGATGTTAATAATTATCTGTTCTATTTATTAAAATCTAAAATAAATAGCTGTATAAGCAGTATCTCACACAGTCCACCTAAACAGTGTTGTAAAATGAAATCATGATTACCGTACCTACATCAATTTCACATAAACGGCATAAAATACAAGTACTTTATTTGAAAATAAATCCTGATCTATTTTAACGAGGACTTGTCCTTGATTTTTCTATAGTGAAATAAGCATTAGTTCCTTAAGGCGTATATATTCCGCAATGTTAACCCACTAGCCGTGCGCCCGCTCTGAGCTAGAATATCAATATTGAACCTGCTTTTGGACGGTTTTGTTTTCAAAATATTCTTTGATTTACATATGCTATTTCAGTTATGAAGAAATTCTAGCCATCAATTTTCTTAACCTAGCCGTTACTAAGGAATAAGCTTTAGAAAGTAACCGTTTTGCGGCACTAAAGAGGTGGAAGGCCATTAAGGTTACACTAGTCGACCATTCTTCCATACAAACGTAGTCTGGCGATTACTCCACTGTTTAACGATGTACGTTCAAAATAGAAAATGAAATCAATTTGTCTCATCATTATCTAGCCCTGTACGGAAACAAAAAGGTAAAAAGAAAATATTTGAAAATTATGATCGTTGAAATTTTCATATTTCAACACTAATTTTAAAGCATCTTTGAGCAGAAATAAATACCATAAGAAGAAGGAAAATTGCAAAACGGCCTCCATACAAGGATAGATTAGTAGTTCAACAATACAAATAATTTTGTTTTAAAAATATACATTTAGTCGTTTTTTCATGATATCTAGACTCCCAAAGGTCTGTTTATAAAATTTCGCGCGCTCGTTTTCGTCCTAAATCATCATCCATTTTGCCACAAACTTGCAAAAGTGCTAATTTGTACGCGAACTATCTTCTTACTGCTTATCACAGCATCTATCTCTTTTCCACGTGTTGTCGGATGAGATAGCATGCATTTTAACACCGCGGACAAAATAGTTCGTGCCGTCGACTAGGGCAACCCAACGGCGGGCAAGCTAGTCAATTTTAAAATTAACGAGTTGGCGAATTTACTCGAAACACGTTTTGAACCTCTCTGACCCTTGAAAAATGTATTTAATAACGGTGTTGAATTAGCCAATTATACGCCATGGCTTAATTAAGTGGCTCTTAATTATGAAGTGTAATAAAAACGATATATTTTTATTTTACTTTAGTAATTAAACATCTACGAGTATTATCGTATTCCTAGAAGCATAAATCATTCTATAATGTTCCCGATGCTAGGTCACAACTCACAGGCCTCCTCTCTGCGAGAGAGAGGGTGCTGTAACATATCACGCGGGCCCAGTGCGGATTGGTAGATGTCTTCGATTTTTTTGTTTCTAGGAATTGACAATTGCCTTACGATGTTTTCCTGCCCCGTTTTGAGAGCATTGGTGATGAAATAAAATACACAAAGTAAAGCGCCTGTATGGTTACGAACCTATATAAAATTTAAAATAATGTCATGAAATGTAAGAAGCACCCATCCAATTGTGGTTGCACGAACGTGGGCCCCCTTCGTCGTGTGTATGAAATAAATTAACATACCTTAGCAAAAGGACGCGGGTTAGCGAAGAAGGGTTCAAGTATTGAGCGGTTTTTTTTATCTTTTGGTTAACGGCATTTACATCACACTGTTACGAAATCACCTGTCAGATAAGCAGTATTTATTACTTTATAGCCTAAAAAGTTAGAAGATTTTTGTTGAAATTTTTGCAATGGTAGCCTAGGGATTAGGTAATTTCATTTCTCAATTCTTAACAGTTTTAATGAGAAAAGTACTGTGTAGAGCGCCTTAAAAATTACCACAGCAAGCTTAATAATAATATCTTTCTTATAATAATTATATTATTTATAGTAATAGAAACACGATAGCTGCTGCCATAGACTCACTTTATTAATAGAATAGAATAGAATAGAAGTTTATTTCTCTCAAAAAGGTACATTTCGTTAAAGGTCGTTAAATCTAGGTTACAGCAGATTCAAACCTTAGTGAGAGCTGGAGTCTATACTGGGTTCGAGACCTGTATGACAGATCTCCAGGCTCACACCCTTAAAAATACAATATTATGGTGCACTTACGTACTACAACAATGTGAAAGTATCAAATTGAGAGGAGGAGATAATTATACAAAAACAAAAGGAGATGTGTCATGTGTGTCTTTGGAGAGTGTTGTGTCCGTGAGTGCAATATAAGTCCTCACCCCAGCGCCCATGAACACCAGGCATGAGCACTTACTTGCCCGAGAGTGTGTGTGTGTGTCTGTGTGTGACAAGGTGAAACGCGCTCCAAGGATGAAGGTGAATATTTTCGGTAGGCGAAATTATTGTAAAATACTTAGTATATTTTCGGTCTCTGCATAATCCAATTTAAGTAGCCATGTCGTTAATGTTTTTTTACATTTTGATTTGCACATAGGATATATATTTAATATTTTATTAGCCTTGTTATAGACGTAGCTACTGAGGAAATGGAAACTACGTTGGGTCGAACGAAAATTTGTGCGGATGGACGGACAGACAGTATGTTTACGTCGTTGAGTGCCAAACTTGTTTGGATCGTAGGGAGTCCGAGAGTGTGTGGTCAAAACAAGGTTAAGGATAAACAGTTTGCGAACAGTGAGAACCCTACACGCTTCATAAAGATCAATGGTAGGAAAGCGGTAAGGCAACCGCCATCCAACCTTCAGGAGTGCCCTTTGCGCACGCTCCAGCCTCAGCAAGTGAGTTTTTGCAGATCCGCCCCAAGTAGTTATACAATATTGTAGAAGCGATTGGCAGAGGGCGAGATATACATGTCTCAGCAACGCTGTGTCCGCAGCGCGACGAAGGGACTTAAAGATGTAGATCAACCTACGCAGTCGCGAGGTGAGTGTGTTTATGTGAACAGAGAATGACAAGCATTCGTCAATTTGCACACCGAGATATTTGACACAATTGATGCGAGAAAGGCAGGGGCAATTACAAGCCGCAAGGTGAGGTGAAATACAAGAGTGGACAATCAAGGAGCAAAGAGAGGGAGGAGGCTTCCCAGCGGCATTAAAAGAAAAGGTTAGGTAATTAGTTTTATCAACATTTAAAGTAAGCAGGTTTTGAGCCAACCAGTTGGTGACAAGGTTGAGTCCGGACTGTGCATGCCGGAACTTCAGCTCCCAGGAGTCTCCATGGAATAGTAAGGCAGTATCATCGGCATAAGTGAAGATGGATGCATTGGGAAGAAAAGACACAATGACGAAGTTAAATTACATAGATAAAGTACATAGACAACTAACATAGAACAAACTGCATTAAGATCCTGGCGCTAGTAGTATTAAGAATAGGATTATATTTGATATATTTTAACATACAGCACCGCCATATATGTTGCCCCCTTGGCGCTACGTAACTAAAGTACTAGCGACTGTTTATGGGGGGGAGGCATTAATTGAGTGTGCAAGTCATCCCCTGCCATTTTATAGCCGTGTAGATCAACAGTGGCCAGGTAGGGGCCAACAGTCCTTCTCTAGTTTTAGGTAATCGATCCATGAAACCGCCCAAACCCATAGCCCAATATGATTTGTTTTGTCTCCATATTCTGCAACAGTCCTGCACCAGCCGGAGATTGTCCGCTAGTGACTAGAAACGCTTGCGAATGTGTGTGTGTGTGTGTGTATTTAATTTTATAGAACAGCTCGAACTAGTATTTATAAATTAAAAGAAAAACTAAATTAATTAATTAAAATATATTTTTTTACCTACTCGCATACAATAATATAAAAACCGGCCAAGTGCGAGTCGGACTCGCGCACGAAGGGTTCCGTACTTGGTAAATTGCGGTTGACGATTTATGACGTATTAAAAAAAACTACTTACTAGATCTCGTTCAAACCAATTTTCGGTGGAAGTTTACATGGTAATGTACATCGTATATTTTTTTAGTTTTATCATTCTCTTATTTTAGAAGTTACTGGGGAGGACACACATTTTACCACTTTGGAAGTGTCTCTCGCGCTAACTATTCAGTTTAGAAAAAAATGATATTTGGAACCTCAATATCATTTTTGAAGACCTATCTATAGATGCTCCACACGTATGGGTTTGATGAAAAAAATATTTTTAGTTTCAGTTTCAGTATAGGACCCCCAAAATTTATTGTTTTTTTACTAATTTTGTGTGAAAATCATAATGCGGTTCACAGAATACATCTACTTACCAAGTTTCAACAGCATAGTTCTTATAGTTTAAAAAGTGGCTGTGACATACGGACGGACAGACAGACATGACGAATCTATAAGGGTTCCGTTTTTTGCCATTTGGCTACGGAACCCTAAAACACAGACAGAGGGGTTAAAACATAAAAGTTAAGCAACTTTTTCATAAATACGTACCACTCACAGTTCTTTTGACATGCTAATAAATCTTACTTGAATCTCTTTGTACATGAAGAGTAGAAGACCACAAGCTTTGATTAAATTGCCATTCAAAGGTACAGCAACATAAACAAGATCCTCTTCATATAAATAAATATTCTTTTCACCAAAGGGTTGCAGGTAAAAACAAAACCTTCCCATAATCATGCGATGTCGTTTTGTTTGCCGATATTTTACCGGAGTGACAGGGGTCCATTATGCAAAGCGGTCCCTGATAATGTGACAATAGACCGGAAAACAATATAAAAGAAAAAAAAACAAATCTAACTGTCATCAGAATACTTATTTATTTACAAACAATCTACGAAAGGCAGAATGGCTTATCCTCAACATATATACAGAAATGGAGAAAATGTTATTTTGATTATGTCTCACATTTTTATCGGTTTTCGGTCATTGAATCTATCTAGTGATGTACTACTTTGTTTTAATTTACAACAGCGGATATCTGAAAACTTCGCATCGGTGCAATTAAAAGAGGATCTATTTTTAATTCATCTTCTTTTTTTTTCAGGAATTAGGAGCCAAAACCACACGTCATAACAACATAATACTCGTTAACCGCTATACCGATCAAACCATCGTACAGAATGACGTATTTGTTAAACTGTTTCAGTGAAATTACAAACACGCTGCAAGTTATGAACTGACACAAATACACAACACGCTTGATCTCTAGGCCACACTAGTATTTGTTCGAATCTGAATACCTAATCAAAAATTAATCTAAAACTTGTATTAACACCCAATAAATAAATCGGTACTGTGTTTTGATTTCTTACATTCCCGGGAATTGCCTCAAACAATATGTAGATTGATGACAAACATCGGAATCGATTTGAAAAACCAACTCCACGTTTCACCACAAACAATGCCGTGCCAACTTCAACACAAAAAGAGCTATATAAACCCATCTCTATGTATCTACGTATGTAAGAGGATTTACCGCCGTAGCCACCCGTTGGATAAATTGCAATATCCGTATCCGTATTATTTCGTATCCATATCCGCATATCAGATACGTATCGGATACGTATACGAGGATTTGGAGGGGTGCCTCTCAACGACTGACGCATTCATTCAGTAATTGTTTCGTATTATTATCTCTCGTATTAATAGAACATTACTATTAAGTGAAATACTAAGTATATACTCGCAGCTAAATTGCTTATTCGACTGTATATTTCATGATAACAGTATTTATAGCTCTCTACTTGTAAGAAAACACTTAGGTGGGTCAAATATTAAATTATATAACATTATTCAGAATTATAAATTAATAAATAGGTATTAACATAAAATCTAGGCAATAAATTTTAGAAGTACCTATTTATATGTCAAATGCCTGCACTAGTAGGAATGTCAAAAGAAATTAAAAATCTTAAAGTATGGTATGGTTCTGCAGCCAAAGCTATATTTATGCCAAATTTATAAAAAAAAAAAACATTCAAAATTTTTCAAAAACATTTTTTTTTCGTATTTTCTTTTCAATTGATACCCATATCATGGTAGTGCACAAAAAATAACTAGCCGCCATCTTCGGCAATCCACCATATTGGATTTAGAATGACGTCACATATCTAACCATACATTGTCATCCAAACTAAACATGTATGCAAAATTTCATCTTAATCGGTGGAGGATACCTGCTTTAAAATTCAGTTGCAAGATTTGACCCGAACTTATATTTGACACTTACATACATACATTGCAAGTTAAATAAAAGCTTGTAAAAATACAAGCTGCCACCCGCAGCTCCACCTGCGTCGTATTATTACTTCTCCCAATATCTTTACAAATTATAGCCCGTGTTATTCTGATGCATAAGCTCTATCTCTGTAAAGTATCATCAAAATCAGTTCTGTAGATTTGCGTGAAAGAGTAACAAACATCCATCCATCCATCCTTCCACACAAACCTTTAGACCAACTGTTCAACTGATTAGCAGATTGTTAAGTCAAATTCTCTACTAGTTTTGAATTTAGAATGTGCTAAGCAACCACTAAACAGTGTCCAGGTTTTTATAAATCTATACTTATTATATATAATATTATAAAGCTGAAGAGTTTGTTTGTTTGTTTGTTTGAACGCGCTAATCTCAGAAATACGGGTTGGAAATGAAAAATCTTTTTGTGTTGGATAGTCCATTTATCGAGGAAGGTTATAAGGCTATATATCATCACGCTACGACCAATAGGAGCGGAGCATAAATGAAAATTGTTGCAAAAACTAAAAATTATTCCTTTTTGAGAGCTTCCGTTGCGTGCGCAGCGTAAACGGTTTACATTACGCAAATATCATTTATGATAGAATTGTTCCTCTTTAAAAGTCATAAAAAAAGTCCGGGACAGCATGTCTATCTTTTAAGATTGACTCACTATTACCTTATTTTTTGGTAATCAAATTTGATCATTTGCAAAGGAGTTTTAACAACATCTATAGTAATATTTTAAAGCTGAAGAGTCTGTTTGTTTGTAGGGTAGGTAGGGTAGGTAGTTTAGGTAGTGTAGGTAGGGTAGGTAGAGTAGGTAGGGTAGGTAGATAGATAGCAAGTTGACGGGAGCGAAGCCGCGGGGATCAGCTAGTTTGGGGATATTTACCAACTATAACCGGAACGCAATATTATCGACCTTAATGGTTTACTCAACATACTAATAAATCGAAAGCACTTGATTGAAGTAATATTAAAAGACAGTACAAACACGAGTGCCTTCCATTTCTCCAGAGAGAGCTTAAGTTCAAGTGGTCTCACGCGATCTCGGTCACGCGACCGGCCGGCCACTACGCCCTTAAACGAAATGATCCTTTGTTCTAGTACTTAATCAACTGAAGTGGATCATACGAAAATTGAAGACAATTAGCTGCTCACTTTGTTCTTGTAGCTTTTAACGTCTGGACGATAGGTTGGGTAATGGTTTTATTTTAAATTCGCCGTTGTTATGGAAACGCCGCGCCGGGAGTGGAGGCCCTTCAAGCAAATAAAATGGATATTATTGATGTTGTTCTTCAGAATAGCCAGATGCGCAATGCTCATAACCGGCATGCCTGTATGACTAGATGTATGAAAGTAAATGAAACCAAAGGAGTGTGTAAGGAGCCAGAAATTTTGAAAGCAGCCAAAGGGTACCGGTGTTACTCAGATCAGAGATTAGGTCATACACCGCATATAGAACACTGTTTTTTAGCTGCATCCGATGATTCTAGAAGCCGGCCCCGTCATGGCTGGGAAAAAGCTGGCTAGACTGAAATTTCTGGGACAGACGGACAAAAAGTGAGTTTATTTAATAAAGGTTTCGTTTTTCTTTTAAGGTACGTTCATAACAAAATTGAAAGAATTATGATAAATTGAGTCACCATTCATTGTATGACAAGGTAAGCATAAAAATGTAAGAAATATCAACACAACAAAAATAAATACTTAGAGCACGTCAAACACTCACTCGTCACCTTATTTACTTCACTTTTCGCAATTTTCCTCACAAAAATATCTTTTGAAATAGGTAAGAGTAGGTGTTTTCTAGTTTGTATATGTATGTATCTTTCAGGACTCTATTGTAAAATTATTTAAATATTATTATTATTATTATCGACGTCCTAATTATTTCAGCCGTTAAAACGTCCACTGCTAGACATAGGCAGTACCATGTCGCGTCCAGGCTATCTCTATCCATTCAAGGTTGCCTGGAAGAGATCGCAGAACGCGATAAGGCCGCCTGTTGTATGTTTGTTTTAAATGTTTCTTTTTGTATTGTTTTATCTTGGTGTATAATAAGTATATATATATATATATACCAGGCCCCTCAGAAAGTATTGCGAAAAAAAGTTTTTATATATGGGAGACTGGCCAGTTATAATGTTTTTCGAAAATATGATTATTTATAAGTAAAAATAAGTAAGTTCCAATTTCAAAATTTCCCTCCACATTTTTTGCGAGTTAATTCAAAGTATTGTGTCTCACTGAAATATGGATCTGCGCCGGGAACATTTTAGAGCTATGATTTTATACGATTTCAAGTGTCGCCTGAAACCGGATGAATCGTACGATAGACTTCAAATGGCATTCATGGATGAAGGCCCTTCCAAGGCAACCGTGTATCGTTGGTATAACGAATTCAAGCGCGGTCGACCAACTTTGGGGGATGACGAAAGAAGCGGTCGCCCTTTGACGGCTGTTACCGAAGAAAACGTGCTAGCAGTGAAAAATTTAATCCAAGACAATAGGCGAATTACATATCAGGAGATTCAACACATATTGAAGATTGGATCGGGAAGCGTTCACGAGATTCTACACAGCCATCTTCGCGTGAGGAGGATAGTATCACGCTGGGTGCCGCACAACCTCACCGATGCTCAGAAGCAGGCCCGGGTGGAATGGTGCCGTGATATGCTTAACAAATTTGAAGCAGGCTCGTCTCGGCGTGTTTACGACATCGTTACAGGTGATGAGTCCTGGATTTATCAATACGACCCAGAAACCAAGCGCCAGTCGACTGTTTGGGTGTTTCAAAATGAGCCAACGCCTACCAAAGTGAAGCGATCTAGAAGCGGGGGTAAGATTTTGATCGCTAGCTTTTTTAATTTGACTGGCCACTTGGTATCAATTCCCTTACGGGATCAAAGAAGCATTAATGCCGAATGGTATACTACCAAATGTTTGCCAGAAGTTTTCTCTGTTATAAGCAACAAGCGACCAAACACAGGGCTCCGCGGGCTACTGCTCCACCACGACAATGCACCTGCGCACACCGCACTCAAAACGAGGGACTTCCTGGACAGCACGCCAGTCAAACTCCTGGGTCACCCTCCTTACAGCCCTGATCTAGCACCGTGTGACTTATTTTTATTCCCAAAAATAAAAAATCAGCTCAAAGGGATACAATTTTCGTCGCCGGAAGATGCGCTGGCTGCGTTCGAGCAGGCTGTAAACGAGGTGTCTGCGGCGGACTGGAAAAAGTGTTTTGAAAACTGGTTTAGGCGCATGAATCTTTGTATAGAGGCTGGTGGAAAGTACTTTGAAAAGATTTAATAAAAATATATGTACGTATAGAACAATTTTTTTTAGTTTCGCAAAACTTTCTGAGTGTCCCACGTATATATGCCTGCCCCAAGAGTCGTCACATCGACTGGTCCTGTGCTTCTCGCTGTTGTTGCTATGTCAATGAGAGCAATACGACTACCAAGTTGAAATGGGACTGAGATGGCCACATCTATATTTTTAACCGACTTCGCAAAAAGGAGGAGGTTATCAATTCGACTGTAGTTTTTTTAAATGTTTTTACCTCAGAACTTGTTTCTGGGTGAACCGATTTTGATGATTCTTTTTTTATTTGAAAGCTGGTGCTTGTCATGTGTCTCCCATTTAATTTCCATCAAGATCTGATGAAGAACTTTGGAGATATACATCGGAACTCATCAATAAATGACAGCAAATCACTCGGAATAGCTGCAATCGCATTTCTGTTTTCTAGTTCATAACATAACATCACACTAGCACCTTGGTATACTCTCATTCCACAGGTTTTGTTTCAGTTTCATGTTATTGGGTTAATCTATTCTGGCTTCACTTTGGGAATTATTGGTACCAAGCCTATATAACTGGTCCATTATGGACCACAACTAAGAATTGAAAAATAAAAAAAATAAAAATTACAGAAAATACAACCGACTTCCAAACAAAAACACTACAAAGTGAAAAACAACATCAATTTCGGAAGTCGGTGTCAAAAAACGAAGAAACGAAAACAAGAACACCAACACAATATGGTAAGCGATGTTGTGGTCGACGGTGAAGCACGCTTGCCTAGAAAAAAACTATTCACTCTTGACTTAAGGACCCCCAGCAAGCCGGTGGAATATAAATACTGTGGGAAAAACAGCCATGGCCAGGGCCATTAGACATCAACGTGGCAGGGCCAGAAAGAGATGGCTGGTGAAAACCAAGAAAGTGGAAAGAGGGAAGCGAGGCCTTCGCTCTTCAATGGAACAACACAAGCATTTAATAAATAATTTATTTATAAAGGCTCTAAATAAATTCTAACAAGGAATTGGTACAATTAGATATACGGATATCGTTGTTCTAAACATAACTCTGGCTGATAACGGACACCATTCATCAACCAATTGTACGGGGCAGCCACAGTCTCAGATCAAAGACGTCTTGGATTGCTAAAGGCATAGATAACCTAGACTGTTCTAGACAAAGGCCTAGCACCTAGTCACTATTTAATCAACTAGTGAGGAACACAACGCGTGTCAATATGATTTGCAAATTAGTTTATGGTGTCTATTGAGTCTGTATAAAAGAGTATGAAATATCGAATTGCTATTACGAAATCTTTCTTACGCGATTTATCTATATTACACTAGTTAACCTGACAGACTTTATTAGACATTGTAGGTTCCGTTTCCGTGAATGTGTCCGTGGCATCAACAGTGAGCCCTATTAGAATATCAGCGCAGTTTTTTTTTTCTTTTATATCGTTGCACATGCAGAGATAGGAGCCTTTTTGGTCTCGCACGGGGTTATTTATTTTTTATTATTGTTTGTATTGCTTATCTCGTGTCTCCTGTGCGGGTTCACAAATAAATAGTATTTTCATTCTTTCTTATACTTTGCTCTTTCCTTTAGGTTTTTCTTAATTTTATATTTCCTGTTACATTATTGAAGCGAACAAAACCAAAAAAAACACTTCAAATCAATCGAGCCAACTTCTAGTTATTGCGAGCGATAGAATTAGCGATATTTTGTGAAACAAAAACAAAAGTAACTAGAATATCTGTCAAACTTAAAACCTTTCTGCTTTTCTTTACCAAAATTGCACAAAAACTTTTATCCAGTAGGTACAAGCTGAAGAAAGAAATAACAAACAATTCAAAGAAGCATGAACAGTTTGTGAAAGATAAATGTGACATCTCATTTCTTTAAGCTTCCGTATCATAGAAAGCAGTAAGTCAACCCAATTTAAAAGAAATACCCAGTTTTATGTTCACAAGAATTCCCCAATTTCCGTCGACGCTGCAAAGTAATAGAAATATTATAAAGATTATGGAAGCAACTTGGTGTAGTCCCCAGGGCATCGCAGCGGGGTGCACGGATTTAATGCCGCCTAGAGGGTTCTTTGTTCTTACTAATGTACAAGAGTTCCGTAGAAACTTAATCTATGTAAAAAGATACAAATTTTTTGGTGATTTGGCGTTCAGTATAATAATGCCTTCAGGGTGCTGATGGGGCTGCCTCGCTTCTGTAGCGCATCAGCAGGGATGTTTGCGGAAATGCGCGTCGATTGCTTTTATGTACTGATGCGTAAAAGATGTGCATCCTTGATGCGCAGGGTGCGGGCCAGCTCCAACGGCATCCTGGCCATGATTGCTGACAGGCTGGACTGTGTTCATATGAATCGTCGCTCCAGTATTTCAGCTGGAATGCTGAAGCAATGAACATTGAATCTACGTAAGTTTTAAATTTTGTTCAAATTGTATCTTTTGTTACTGTGCTACTAACATAGGTATAAGTTTATATTGTTACTAACACCATTATTATTATGTATCTGGGCCCTGTCGCCTGAAATAAATGAATTAATAATAATAATACCTGATACACAATATGTTAGAAATTAAACCTTTAGTAGGCCGTACGGCCAGTAAACTGGACGGTTACTTAAAGTAGTCATCTCTAGATTTTAATTTGAATATTGAACCTCGTAATCACTTACTACCTGCTTCAACCTACATCGAACATTCGCGTTTGGACCCTCAATCTTTTCCAACCCTTGACAATCTGTGGAAACTTAGCTTCCTAATGAACAATGTAGGGGGTCTGCAAAATATAGTCCAGAATAGTACTGATTATCACATGAAAATCGGATAGTGGATCCGGGCACGTGTGCACGTTACTTATGCAAGAGTTTCGGTAACCTCCTTTGTGTTTGTAAATTATTAGGGCTGACTTATTTTCTATACCTACCCAACCCAGCTAATACATACAGTACATTTACGTAGGTTGTTATAAAAACAAAAATATATAAAAAGCCTACATCCAAGCGAATGTGCCCTTTAATTTAATAATATCTCACAACATTCCAAATAAAAAATACGACCCTTAGAGAAGCTTTTAAATTAACAAAACATTCTTTCGGCAACTTTTTACTTGGTAGATAAGTACTTAGATACCTAAGTAAAAAGTTACTCGAAAATATTTTTTTTAGATTCCATAAGAAAACTCAAATGAAAAGGCCATTATCGGAATCTGACCCACAAGGCCAAAAATAAACACACACTTTGCCCTTTGTTATTGTACATGTACAGTTAGCAATATTATTAAAAGAGTAACTATTAATAAATAATATTACATAATGTTGCAAGAACTGTGTGAATAGATAAATCACGCGGAATGTGAAAAGTTTCCCGATCGTAATGTTAGTTTGGTTACACAAAAGCTTTTAGGTTCCACAATCGGCTTCTGCTAACGGTATTTCGTAAACGAAATGAAAGTGTCAGACAGGACTAAACCTGCAGAAAATTGCTTAAAGTAAACACTTTTTAGCAAACCTTTGTCAATTTCAGCAACTTTGATTATTTTGTCTGAGTTTGATATAACGCATCAAAATGAATTTGAAGATGTTCGTGCTGACACGTCAGCCATTTAAAGCGCAATAGATAAATTGTTGTTTTTATTATTGTACCCTATGTATTTCTCAATTTTAGCACAATCAACTTTATATATTTTAAATTTTATCAATTCTATACATCTTTCAATTTTACCAATGTTATTAATTTTATACTTTTTATCATTGTTACTTTTTATTATTGTTTTTTCTCTTTTGTTAATGGGCACATAGAACTTTTATTTTGTTGTTTTATTATAATTAATTGTATACTTATTATAAATGTTTGTCGGTGTTTTCGAGCGGGCTGCAGCTGAAAATAAGCGTCAGGTGGTATACCCTGTGTTACCATTTGACATTATGCTGCGCTGAGGCCCTTTTGGCATTAATAGTTTTAAAAATATTTTGTTTAATTTTAAGGTGTTTTTGTTTTAATGCAAATAAACTCATTTTCTTTCTTTCTTTCTTTATATATGTTTCAGCAGTAAAAAGACCCGCAGGCTTATTACGTATCTTTTGCATGAGCAAAGCGTTAGCGATTAAACGCTTAATGTCATAAAAGTCGGCATTACCTGCAGTGTAGGTATGGTAGGTCCTACACAATTGTTTGTTAATCGCTCGCTGTTAGTCAAAAGCACTTATTAAAAAAAAAACACCAACAACTCTGAAACTTTTGTATGGAAGAGCAATTATTGCGCGAAAATCGCTATCGTTTTGCTCTTTCAAAAGATACGTAATAAGCGTGCCGGATATATTTTTCATTTTATTCCATTTATTTCTTTAAATAAAATCACAAATTACGCGGGCCAGGAATGCCAGCAAAACCTATGTTTTACACTTTCTAAGTTATTCCCCTAATTATACTTTGAGTGTATTTTATCTCGCCACGAACCCGACTCTGTAATATTCGCAATAAAACAGAAGAGTTTCAACATTACTGCACGAAATTGCATGCTCAGCTTCTAAGGGGAATTTCACATTTGCGATGATGCATTTTAAATTGTTCTTGCCATCACAGCGAGCGTTTAAATTACATTCCAAAGAAAATAACTTTTCAATATTGAGTTCATAGTTTCGAGACTGTTGAACTAATAGTTTTATGGAACTTTGCCTTATCTATCTGCCTTGCAGCTTCATCTAATGGGTTTTCTTGCTTTCTGACAGAGTTTGCTTTGCATGTTTATTTGTGTTATACTGCCGCTTCGACTTCAGTCTCTCTTTGAATCAATTTCCGTCGATGTCACTCTACTAGCGGGCAGCATTTCTAGTAAAACTGCAAACTTACTAAATAAATTGAAAAAATGCGAAGATAAACAAGCTTTGCAAGCAAACACGGGCAGTTACGAATGTGACAAAAAACTGGGAACACTCTACTAAATGTAACATTCTCAAAAGTCACGAACTCATGTTTCCCTGTTCAAACACTAGCGGCAAGTTTGAGCGGCGAACGGAATACTAAAATCATAGCGAGGACAACTACTGTAACAATGGTTACAAACATCGTAAACGTCAACTGCCAGCGTTCACAGCAATTGCCCCTGCTTGTATGACGGCACTTGAACACAATAAACCCGGTACCTGACTCTCTTATGCGCTATTAACCCTTTATTACTGTATGCGGCTATAAAGTGCGACAAATCGGTTCTTGTTTGTGCCATTTCAAATTAAGGAGCCAATAAAGAAAATGAATAATGGGCAAACTTCTATTTGTGCACTTTGTCTTTGCGTAAGAAGCCCCGGCGTTATAAATGAGTTTGAAGAATGCTTAAAAGTCTTGTCCGTTCTTCTCCACGTAGGTACTTTCCGAACGGATGGTAGAATCAGTTAATCATGACCCAGCCATAGTTGTCCCCCCTGCGACGCCCTGGGCCCAGGTTCGATTCACGGTGAGGAGGTAGCCCTCAGCGTGGTCGCTTAGGTTTAGCTTTTTGTGCCTGGCTGGAGGCTTTAGTTTAGCCCCGGCCCCCGGCCCCAGTTTAGGCCCGGTTATGCAGTGCAATCACTCTGATTGAACGTACATTAAAAAAAAAAAAACTTCAAAGTTTACACAAATCTTTATGCTGATGACATTAAAAATTACGGGATTAGCATCAAACATAGCAAATAACCAAAATCGTTAAACAAGCTTTCATACAAAAACATACTGAAAAGAAATCGGTACCTAACTCTGTTTAGAAGTTACGATGCAATAAACAGATAAAGCCTATCTTTTTTATCCTTTGAGTTTGAAATATTTCTATGCTATTTGACTTTCAAAACCAGTAATAATAGATCACGTTCTACAGTTACCTACATGTGCCGTAAGTAGCCAATTAGATGAGTGTAAAACCATTTCTTTTGAAAATGGTATTGGTTATGGAAAAATTACGGAAAGGGAACAGTGCCAATTTTGGCTTCCTACAGTGAAAAGCGCCGCTTAAATGTGATTGATGGTTGATGAATTAAAGTATTAACGGTATCTCAGGATAAAATTGGTTTAAGCATTCTAAAAACTGGCTAAGTGCGAGTCGGACTCGCGCACGAAGGGTTCCGTACCATTATCGCAAAATAACGTCAAAAAAATCACGTTAGTTGTATGGGAGCCCCACTCAATTATTAATTTTATTCTGTGTTTAGTATTTGTTGTTATAGCGGCCACAAAAATACATCATCTGTGAAAATTTCTACTTCCTAGCTATCACGATTCATGAGATACAGCCTGGTGACAGACAGACAGACGGAACGCGGAGTCTTAGTAATAGGGTCCCGTTTTTACCCTTTGGGTACGGAACCCTAAAAATCTAGTTTTTTATTTATATATGACTACCTCCGATCAAATAAAAAGTCAAGATGGAACTTTGCAAACAACAAGGTGACGCTGGTTTTAAACTACACCTTGGCGTATACATACACAATTACACGCACACACGTACAACGAAATTAACACCTTAGCAAGCTAAA